>BCLF01000016.1:186891-219788 GCA_001602275.1 Zoysia japonica
GGAACAGCAGCTAATCACAACACGAACAACAGGGATTAGACACTAATTACGCGACAAAGAATAGAACCAGAAATTGAATCTAAATCGAAATTACTAGACTAAACGCGCGCAAAACATTCCCCGGAACAACTCTACACAATAATCGCGACGGAACAAATTAACGGAACAATTTTGAGATTAATCGGAGATCAAACGGAGTTCCCGAAAATTGTAGACAATTAAGACCACAAGGATTTAAATTAATTGCAGAATAATTAATCGCAGAATAAAATAGCAATTAATTGAAAGGGGAAATAAATTTAGGAGAAGGAAATTGTTCTCACCGGGATCTGAAATTGAATACGAAATCGGAGATCGGAAATCAGGAACCGGAGAGCAGAACCTGAACCAGAGCACTGGAGACCTAGAAAAACACGGCACACGTGAAAAACCTGCAGCACCAAGGGAGCTCCTGCCGACTGACCAAATGCTGGACCAAGCACTCTTCCTCTTTGCTTAATTTCTTAAATCCTTTTATTCACCGCCGAACCAGCTAGCAAGCTTCGCCTTCCATGACGAAACTCAGGCGCGCCCAACCTGTGGACCGCTCGATTCCAATGAACTGAGGTTCCTTCCCTCCAAGCGCAGGGCCAACTCAAGGAACTCCAACCGACGAAACTCGACCAGCTAACAAGGTGGAGCGCGCTGCGGAACCAGCGGGCCGTCAACTTAACTACGATTCAAACGAATACGAACAGAAACCAAGGTCCAGACGTTGGGATACTCACCGAAGGCCTGAAACGACGGAACTCGAAGGCACGAGAGCGTAGACGGCGCAGCCTCGATCGACGGACGACGCGCGCGCGAGATGAACGGCGCAGCTCGGGACGGAGCAGGGGCGAGGACCGCTCGCCAGTGCTCGACTCACCTCTGCTGCTTGCTTGAGAAAGGGGAAAGGAAAAATGGGATGGGGATTAGGGATAAAGTTAGGGGGATATTTATAAGAGGGTAAAAATGGGGGTTGGGAATTAATCTGGGATTAATTAAAAATCGCGAAATAATTAACAAGGCTGGAGAGATTAATTAGAGAATAGATATTTAGAGACCCGAAAATTAATTAGGGAATTTCCGGAAAATAATTTTAGTCAAACGTAAAAATTACGCAGACTAAATTATTTCGGCACCGGATAATTTAGACGAACGGATTACAGATTTGGACGAAACGAATTTCGGAACGAATGAATTTTTGAACGGAACGAAATATTGGAACAGACAAATTAATTGGAACGAAAGTTAGGGAAATGCCACTTTATTAATTCGAGAATTCTGGGATGTTACAGTTCGGTTCACAAGAGAAATGGAGAGGATTAGAGAGGAATGAGTATGATTAAATCCACACAGAGAGTGATGGAATCAATCCCCTCTAATCTCTCACAACCGAACGAGCCTTAAAGGTTATGATTTAATTACAAAGCACTTCATTTGAAACCGTACGAGTGTGCATTGTCACGATACCTCCCAACACTACGCACTCTTATTACTAGCTCAATGCAAAAATTGTTCTACTTGATTATCACAGAGCCAGTCAGTGCTATGCCGTGTTTTTGAATAAAATTGGTGATAGGGTCTAGTCATGTTTCAACGCGCCACTGTATATACACATGGGGATCCAGAACATTGTTGGGCTAGATTAAACCATATTGAAACAGCTTCTACACTCATGGCATTTAACGAAGCGATTCGCATGAGCAATTAATAGATATGTTATTCTTATTCAAATTAATAAGAAATAATATTCTGGAGATCCTTCATATATGCATGGTAGGTGGAATAAAGGGATGGTAGAAAGAGTGGTTGCTGGAATGATTCAACATCTATGCCTTTAAATGGCACCATATGTACAAAAAAACTAGTATGAACATTGCAAATATAAAAAAAATTGCACACATGTGTTGTACCCGTGAGGGCTAAATTTAGTTCAAAATTTATGGTATTTGTGGGTTACCTGCAAAATTTGAACTAGATGTAAGTTCGTGTGCATGCCCTAGTTGCATCCCTAATGTGTTGGCTTTAGAGGCATAGGGAGCAGGTGATAAAAAATCCCAATTCTTCCAGGACTGCGTCGCTCTTTTGTTGCATAATACAAATACAGAGAAATTGTCAACCTGATGAGATGGATGCTTTTTGTTAATATTAATTGTCTTTGTCATCAAGTAATAGAGTGCGAAGTGTTAGTTGTTCAGTCAACCCAACTGGTTGCCAATGTATGTAGGCTTGGGAGGCATTGGGAGGAGGTGACAACATTTTCGTTTAGCCATTAGTGGATAGTACTAATATCACTCGTGTGTTGCGCACATAAATTGAGAAATTGCCTTTTGTTTTCAGGACTGCTGCTTTGGAAAACAGATAGCGAAACCTTATGGAATTATGGATGTATATAGAACCAGTGGATCACTTGAAACTCCATAGATACCGAAGATGTTTGGACCGGTTTTGAACTATAAGCTTCAGATCCGGGCATGTGGAGCACGTCATGGCAAATCACATAGTAATAAGAATTTCAACAGATGGCAAAATTTCATGAATGTATTTCAGCAACAATGGTATCATTCTGAATGATTGTTGTCATTGATATTTCTTAAAAAAATCATTATCTGACTCGGTTTGGTGATCTCATAGAATGAGCTTTTTTATATTCATGTTCCATCATAGTTTCATATTATCACATACATAAAAGAAGCAATCTCAGCTTCTTTTTACCCCCCCCCCCCGCCCCCAGCCGGCCCCCCAGCGGGTGTTCCAGCTCTTTTAGTAGTTACAGAAACAAAATAAGGTCACCAGGGATGTTTGTCATCTGCTAAAAACAAACTCTCAGGAGGACCTGATTAACCATTGTTGCTAGCAAGTAATTAAAGACAACTTGTTTCTTTGCCATTCCTCTCTAAATCCACACATATGATGCCACGAATGGGATCCTGCAGTAGCGGCTCTGGTCACCTAAATCTCACCCACATTGCAGCCATTTTGCATGCTGAAGAAAATAGAATCTGTCATCACATTCTCTAACATTCAAGGCGGTGTTTCTAACCTAGAAACTACATCCTGAATTCCTCACAATCCTATGCTTCCTACTACATGGTTACAATTAGGAAAAGTCTAAACCTAGGTGCATTTGAAAATCTTGTTGGGGGCACTTTGTTGACCGAGAGGGTGCACAAGAGCTTTGCATGCATGCATCTCATATCTTGGTTGGTTAGTGCTTTTCTTCTCTATCAAGAATGGAGACATACTAGGCTAGTATTTATTAAAGGGAGATGTTATGTGATATATAAATGTAGGAATAAGGCCACTCCCAGATCCTTATTGTGGGACACCGGACATTGTGAGGGAGACAGAGAAGAGAGCAGTCTAGAAATGGAAACAATTTTTCATTTACAGATGGGATAATACTCGTTTCAGTCCTTGAACTATGATCAAAAGCTCAATTTTATCCTTAAACTTTCAAAAAGTTCAATTTAGTCCTCGAACTTTGACTTTTGGCTCAGTTTCATCTCTGATCTTACGTGGCGGCACACGTGTACTAGAGGTGCATTATGGTGGTACTAGAGGTACCCCTCCTTAATTAATCTCAGCCACTGATTTTATAAAATTGGTACCAGGTCCACCATTTGTATATTGGGTCTACCATTTTGGTACTTTTGACTAAGTACCTCTCTATTTTTAACGATTAGATATGATCTGATCAAATGGACGGCTCTAATTAACTTCAAGCATTATAACATCTCACCAAATAAGTCGATTACAAAGTGGAAGATGACTAATCGGGATTGTCGGATCATAATACTAGTTTGTATTCTCTTAATAACAGTAGCTATAATATTATGAACCATAGAGCTCCTCGTATCAAAGTGCCCTTGTCAATATATGGCCCGGGGGACTTCTTTTTGTGACAACGGACTGGATCAAGACTTCATTACACAATGACATTATGTGCTTGATTTTTGAAACTTGAAAACCCAATTTGGAAAAATATCAGGATTAATTTGAATAGACTCACATTTGTCACCAGTATCCCAGGTAGAGCCTGAACTCTGAAGGGAATTATGGTGGCTGCAACCCAAAGAATTGTTCTTCTCGTAACTATTCCTATGGAGCTCTTTTAAATAGACCAAACCCTTTTGCCTTATCTTTAGGGAGGTAACACGACGATTAGAATTGAGCCATCCATTTTGTAGTACAGAAAATAATTACGAAATTAAAAAATCTAATCCATTTTACCGACAACAATTCTGTAATAGTCCGATTTCCTTCCTTCCCCGCGTCAAGTCCCCTTCCTTGCCCTAATATTTGTCGACGATGGCGCATCCGAGCGGTTCCCTTCCATCTCCTTCGCGGTGACACATCAGGAATTTGTAATTATGCTCATGCTTATTAGTTGCGCCCTCGCCACAATGTCCGTTGAGACAAAGATGTTGCCAAAATGCACATTGAGACACGCCGTGGCCGCCGGAATGCCCATCGGGTTTGCCGTGGACTAAAATGCCCTCGTCCTATTCATCGCTGCTGGTGGTGTCAAGCGCGCCGCGTACGGATGCGAGTGCGGCTCTTCTGCCATCGAGTGCGAGTGCGGCTGCTGCTGCCGTCGTGTGCGGCGTCGCCTGCCGCAGCCGTCGAGTGCATGGTCACGTTATTCAAATGAGCTCACATTTTTCAAACGGATGTGTGCATGGTCAGGTTAATAATGTCACGTTATTCAGATTGAATTTGCGTGCTAGCTTTTCAAAAATATGATGTTCATAAGTTTCCATGTGTTAAATGAGATTAATTCCAAAAATGAAAGATCTTATTTCTAAAAATGTAGCATGGATCGGTTTCCAAAAAACAATAAATACTTTCCAAATTGCAATATACACTAATTAATAATTATTTTCTAACATTTACTTCCTAGAGGTAAAAGATCAATTCATGCATTGAGATTCGTGATAATGAACGGCTCACGTTCACTTTAGCCTATATTAAAATCTGCCATTTTTATGTTTTAATAGAATTTATTTTGAGTTTGAACCTCATCTCCATGTTGTGAAGGTCACATGGGTTGTCTAACGCATCATTCATATGAGGTCTAATTCCATGATCATAGACATGGTTTGCTTCGGCCATCATCGCGACTACTCCAGCATTGCAGTGGCTTTGTGCCCTATATAGTACTCTTTTCGTTCATAATTATAAGTTATTTTAGATTTGGGTACAGAAATTAAGAAAAAGTGAAAAAGTACGGTGTGTAGAAAACGAGGAAGAAAGAGATAGAGATAGAGATTTATTAAGAATAAAGAAAGTGCGTTGGAAAGAGAAAAAAGTGTTTTGGAAAACATATATTGAGAAACAAAATTGACATGCTATAATAACTTATAATTGTGAACGAAGGGACTACGTGGAGATGAAAATTGAAACTCGCATTGGTTTAATAGAACCTCAGTTATAATAGGACACATTGATGCAGCGCAGTATGGTTGGTGTATGCATTAACTTTCAGGTGGCACAATGGCAAAATATAAATAGGAAAACCAAGAGTGTTAGGTGGGCATTAATTTTAATACGGAGTTAATAGGAAATATGTCTTTGAACTTTTGCCATTTCATAAATATGCCTTTGAACTATTAACATTTGGACTCGTGTCATTATAATTTTGCTGGAGTTTGAAATATGCCCTCCAAGTGAAAATATAGCAATTTTCACTTGTAAATATGCTCCTATGGGCATATTTTCAATTATTTTTCAATTCGAAAATATGTTCATATGGGCATATTTTAAACTTCAGTAAAATTATAATGACATAGATCTGAGTGTTAAAAGTTCAGACGCATATTTTTGAAACGGCAAAAGTTCAAGGACATATTTCCTATTAACTCTTTAATACGAGATAGAAGGCCTCCCATAACAAATAGGTTGCTCTCATGGGATACCACAGTGAGATAGCACGTCGATGACAGGTGTGGGAGAGGGAGATATCGGGATCTCTAGAGTAAGAGAGGTAGGAACACACATGGCTTTGATGAAAGACATTTGTAGTGGTCCATCAAGTGCCAGGACAGTATTTGATGGTAGCACACAGGTCCAGGTTACGCATTGCACGCCTTCATCAGTATTCTGTTCTTCCAAACGCCGATGGAGATGAAGGTCGCACGCCTTCGCCTTCTGGTCGTCTGACTCTTGGTGAAGCCATCAGTTCGGGAACAACTCCCTGCCACCAAGCAGCGCGACCACACAACCCTCGATCGCTTCGCCCGCTGCCCGCCTGTCCTACTCCGCCCTACCCAGACGACGGAATGGCAATAAAAAAAAAAAGCTCTTTTCGTTCTTAAATTTCAAATATCAGCTTTAATTATTCATCTTATTTAAAATATTAATTTAAATATATAAAATTATAAGCTGCGATTTAAATAACTTTAATAAAAATAAATTCTAATAAAATATATAATATTTATCAAACTTTTTTAATAAGATTGTCTTAAAAAAAATTTTAATAAGATAAATAGTCAAAGTTGATATTAAAAGTTAACAGCGATAATAATTTAAAAATTGAGGGAGTAAAAATACTAGGAAAAGCCGTCAATTCAGCTTGTTCGGTGTGGAGAGCAGCAAGCTTGCGCGGTCTCCTGGTCTTATTACCGTCCGCCCGTGTCAATCCGCGGCTTTCCGTCCGACCCTCACCCACCTGAGCCTTTCTATCTGTTTTTGCATGTGGGCTGAATTCTATCTACCTTAGCTTCTTTTTTTTCCTTGGGTACTGGGCTAGGCCAGCGAATCCGTTATTTTTGCCAGCCCCCCTAAAAAACAAGTGCAACTATGAAAAATAGTCCAAATAACAGAGATATTTTTGCTCAAAAATAGTAAGTCATAACTTATTTTTTATTCTGTTTCAAACATAGTATTCCTTAACATATATGTAAAAATAGACACCAAATGATTTGTTTTGAATTTTTGAAATGTTCCATCATGATGAATCAATTCAATTGTTTCAATGGTGAAAATAAATGTTCCAGTACTAAGATTGGATTGTTTCAGTGGTGAAAATAAATGTTCTAATATTAAGATTAGATTATTCCAATGAAGAAAATAAATTATTTAAGCAGTAAGAGTCAGTTGTTCTAGTAATATAAAATAAAATATTTGAAATTTCTATAGATGTATGCATCATAATTGTAAAAAGAAAAAATAAAGTAAAATTTAAAATTTCTATAGATGTATGCATGATCGTGGTAAAGAGTCAATTGTTCTCTAGTGATAAAAATAAACTAAATATTTTATGGATACATGCATGAGTGCAGGAATTATGAGAAATAAAAGGAATAACTAAAGTAAAATAAAAAGGTAAAAACCTAAAAGGAGGAAAAAGGGAAAAACATCCAACTCCGCCAGGTAGATAGATGCGCCGGGAAGACCTGGGCGGCCGTTTAACTCGTGGTGGGTTAGAAAGAAAAAGGAAAAAGTCATATAAACAAGGTGTGCGGTGAGAGGCCCGCTTTTAACCTATGCGGAGCCGATGAATGCCGCGGCCTCCTCGATAATAATGTTTATCTGTCAGATCGTAGTAACTCTCAATTTAGTGTAGATGCGATACACAATCGATTCGGCATCAAATCAATACGATTCGAACCTCACAATCGTCACACCACTTCTCTTATGGTTATCAACCGTGCACACACGATTGATCTTATCAAAAATTTAGTCTGCGAATCAAAGAACACAAGCAAAAACAAGAAAAAACGCAACTAAATTGTGAAATCTGAATTAAATCATAAAGTTGAAAAACAAACAAACCGTTAACAGCGAAACTGTTTGAAAACAGATAAAAACTAATCAAAACCTAGCCCTAATGACGGCGGCTACTGATTATATAGAGTTTAGGAGGACTTTAGTGGCAAACCCTAATACTAATGGGCATAAAAAAGATACACGACCTAAAAGCAAAAAGGCAGTGTCACATCACTCTAAAAAATTATAGACGTTGTATTGTTTCGATGATTCTCGGAGATCTAAGAAGTATTTTCGCACGGGATTAGATCCGTTGGACAGTTTATCTCTTAGCTTTTCATCCATATCTAGAACTACCAAAACAGAGCTCGTATGAGACCAGAGCATCCGTTTTAGTGCAGGCTCTTTAAGTCCGAGTCAGACTCGAACCCGAGTTGTTTAGATCTCGTCCGAGGTCGAACGTGCGTTGCTGATCTAGATCATCCCCAAATCTTTCTTCGTGCTTCCTTTGACCCTATCTATATTCTTAATCATAATAAAGTTATTAGGTAGCGATCTATTCTTAAAGGAAGGAAGATATGTGTTTAGGAACGAGCTCATCTTTAATCTTAACTGTCGTGCGTGAGTTTTATAAATACTAATTTGAGCAGTATTATGTATAACTAAAGGAGTGATGTCCTCATCATCCACCTCTTTCTTATTTTGGAGTCGTCCTCGACTCAAATTCATTGTCAGAACTTTGACTCTACTATGCCTTGCAACCTACATGAAAAAGTGGAGGCAACTGGAGTATTTAAATGCAATTACTTGGTGGTTCAAAGATCCTTATAATCTCATCATTCTCCTCTTCTTGATGGAAAGCCGTCTTCGGCTTGCTCTTTTGCATATCATAATACTTCTGCAAATAGTTAGCAACAAGAGCGCACAAATAGCTAAAAAGATCACGACATGCAAACAAGGCATATTTACACATTAAAGCATCACATGAAGTATTTTTATCACAAAAATCAGCACACTAAGATTTGTGAATAATTTTTTCTCCAAGTAATTCATGTTACATGAAACATTATCATCAATCTCAATAGAAGTTAAAACGTATTTTATCCCAGCAACACATGACATGGCATTGTAGTTACTATTCCAATCTTTTAGTTTATCATCTAATCGCACAACATAAGAAGTTTTCAAATTCGAACAAATGTAAACTCTTTGCACTATAAAGACACCTCTAAAATCATAATTGCATATAACATAAAAATTGGTTCTATTTAACAAAAGCAATTCAGATTTCAAAAATATCATCCTCTCTTCTGTAGCATGGTCACAAAAAGAATCATATTCAATATAACCCATAGTGTTTGGAGAGATAGCAATTTCAACTCATCATTGTCATATGTAATGGGAGTTAAATGTTCAATTTCAGCACTAGTGAATGGATAAATATTATGAGTATCAAATTCATTCACTTCTTTTTTATAGAAATAATAGAAACATCAACATGCACCATCTCCTTATCATAAGAACTAGTAGGCAAATCATACATTAACAAAGATAAATGCAAAAAAGGTGATACTAGCGGTTGCTTTACAAAAGTAGGATGGACAAGAAATTTCAGCACAATTAAAATTTTATCATCTTTTGTAGATCGATGTGCAATATGTTTTTTTTCATTTTCAGTAATACCTTTTGGCGTGTTATGATCCATCTCATCTTAGGCTATGCTTGAAACATTGAGTATCTCTTCTTTTATCACGTTTGTATCACTTTTATCTTCTTATTTGATCTCACTTTCCCGCAAAATGTTAAGTGTAATAGGACATACAGTATAAAGCTTCTCCTGTAAAGAGTGTTCATCACAATTAGACATAGGTTCAAAAGATGTATCAACAAAAGTTTCTCTCATTAAAATTTTAGCATCACTCCATGTCTGAGGATATTTTTTGTTATATATAAATATTGCCACCAAGTTAAAGCACTATCAACTAATGCATTAGCAACATTCAAAAGCTTTCTCCTTTCGCACATACAGCACTGTCCAAATAGATTATCCATCTCTCTTTCCCAAGCACTATATTTAATAGAATCTAAACCATCATATAAAGAAAGAGATGAAAGAATATAATTACTTCTGGAAGAAGATGATGTAGCAATGGCCTGAACCTCATACGTCTTTTGATAACGTGCGACATCTCTTTGCAGTGGATTACATCTCTTAAGACTTGCTGTCATATTGTCCACAAATTCAATGCGTTTTTTAAAGTTTGCATCAATATTATCAAAGACTCTTTGCAAAGCACTACTCACATTGTATCCACCTCCTTTTTTTCTGTCATGGTTAAAAAAATAGCATATACACAACACAAAATATTATTCCTACAGCTACAGTAGGATGAGTGATGAAAATTCCGCAAAAAGAAACGCCTTGCCAAGCTCTCTTGCAAGGTACGTTCCAAAGCAAAGTAAAGTATGGTGTAACCAGTGACCGAAGAAACTAGAGAGTCTCAATTTCACAATTGCAGGGTCAAATACAGTACTAATCCGAGGTGGGTATGTAGAGCTTGAAGGGCTGAAATAATAATAAGTGAAACATAATTTTATATCAGATAGTAATATTGAATTAATGTTTTAAGTATTATGTTCTAATTGCTGGCTCAATCTTATAAAAAATCTAAATGTTACAAGAATATGAATGAAGATATCAAATGGCATCAACAACACAAACGATAAGGCTACAGAAATCAATAAACTATTTAGCACTTGAAAAATCAGCAAAGTTTAATTCTCGGCTTCTAGATCTTCAAAAAAATTTATTTATATTTTATTTATTTGATATTTTTATCTGAATCAGAAGCAGAAAAAGATAGTACATGACTAAATTTCAGATCAATATGATGAAAGATGTGGCCTGCAGAAAATCTTGAATTTCTGTTAAATCTGTTTTGAAACTTCAGAGCACGAAAACAGAAACGTTTTATCTGGATTTGTTGAATCTAGGATCATCAGAGGATGGAAAATTTTCTGTAGATATCCGAAAGGTACATATATGTCTACTTTGGAGTCCATAAACAAAAGTTATGACTATTTTAATGATGAATCTTCTAATCAAATTTTTTTAAAGGCTGAAAACAGATACGGATTTTAAATTAGATGTGAATATTAGGTACGTTTTTTTGAATGATTGAGCAGCGGACATAGAGAGATGAATCTACAAAGGGTGGATCTGGTTGTGATCGCAATATAAGGTGGGTGAGTGGGATAAAATTTTAATGCAAAAGAAACAATTAATAGATGTAACACGATAACAGATCTGAACACGATGTGGACGAACGATGAAGAGAAACATCTGAAACTAAGGATACAAACTCAACACTACAGACTATGAAATAAAATTATGCAAAGGCTAAACTTGGCATAGATACGAGAACAGCTAACGATATAATATTTTTTTGTTGCGACTTTTCTGTGTATGATAGAATAAATGTAAAATCAATAAGGATAGATGTGAACTTGACGGTATATCTGAAGCTCTGATTATCACTTGATGTGTATGTTGTTCCCGATCTTCTATCAGGTCGTGGTAACTCTCGATTTGGTGAATATACGACACACAATCGATCTGGCCTTAAATCAATACGATTCGAATCCCGCAATCACAGCACCACTTCTATGGTTATCAACCGTGCACACACGATTGACCTCACCAAAAAGGCTAATCCCAGCCTGCAAATCGAAGAACACAAGCAAGAATAAGGAAGAACGCAACTCAATTGCGAAATCACAAAGTTGAAAAACCAATAAACTATCAAACGGTGAAACTGTTTGGAAACAGATGAAAACTAATCAAAACCCAACCCTAATGACAGCAGCTACTGATTATATAGAGTTTAGGACGACCTTAGAGGCAAACCCTAATACTAATGGGTCTAGAAAAGATACACAGCCAAAGACAAAAAGATAGTGTCGCAGCACCCTAACAGATTCTGAATGTCGTAATTTTTCAGCGATTTCTGGAAATTTAGGAAGTATTTTCGCACGAGATTAGATCCGTTGGAAAGCTTATCTCCTTAATTTTTCATCCATATTTAGAACATTCAAAACGGTGCTCGTATGAGACCGAAGTATTTATTTTAGTGCAGGCTGCTCTGAAGTCCGAGTCAGACTCGAACTCGAGTTGTTTGATCTCCTCCGAAGTCGAACCTGCGTTGTGGATTTTGGGCATAGAGCATCTCCAAGTGTTTTTTTATGTTTCTCTTGACTCTCTTTAATGTTTTTAATCATGATAAAGTTATTAGGTAGCGATATATTCTCGAAGAAAAGAAGACATGTGTTTAAAAATTAGATCACCTCTAATTTCAACTATCCTGCGTGAGTTGTATGAATACAAATTTGAGAAATTTTGTGTGTATCTAAAAGAGAAGTGATGTCCTCATCAGATAACACGGTGTGTGCATGCTTTTTCTACTTTGACAACAAAAGTAAGCATCTAATAAAAAAACAAATGTAAGCATCCCGAGTACCCTGAGAGGCCGCCATTCAGCCCATTCCACCCATGGGCCTTTTGTTCAAATCCGAGAGCGTAGAAGAGCGGGTTTGCAACCGCAGATACTCCTGGCGCTCACAAAGATCACAACCTTTGCATGGATGTTCCTTGCGGTTTGCCAGGCAATCATGGCTCTGATATGTATGGAAGCCTTTGCTTAATTAGACCCGCCTGCTTTTGAGACTCATTACTGGATTTATGTACTCTCTTCGTTTTTAAATTGATATTGTTATTGACTTCTAATATCAACTTTGATCATTAGTCTTATTTAAAAAATTAATTCAGATCTAAAAAATTATAAGTTGTGGTTTAAACAATTTTAATGATAAAGTAAATTATAACAAATAATATGATTCAAAGCTGAATCAAACTTTATTAAATAAGACAAATTGTTAAAGTTGAAGTCAAACGGCGATATTAATTTAGAAACAGAGAGTATTCATCATGTCGCTGGAGCCTCTTGGAATATCATTCAAAGCTGCATTTATCATTTAACCTAGGAGTAATTATCGAGCAGGTTTGGAGGGTTTCACTTTCGAGACTCGGTTTCTCATCCTGGTTAATTGAGGCAATGCAGTAACGAACCTTTTTGTGATGTGGATATAGCTGTTGCTCCTTTGTTTCTTAATTTGAATTTGTTCAGTTCTTATTCTTATTTGGGTGCTTCAAGATTCAAGTTGTTTTCTTGGGACAAATGTTTATGTTTCGGGCGTTTTCGCAGAGCCCTCAGCTCCTGATTCTTAGACAGAATAAGAAGAGCTCTATCAAACACTATTTTTGAAAAGAAGTGATTCTCTGAAATGAATTAAGGGGTTGAGAGCTTAAAAAATTAGCTTTTATTAATTCTGTGAAGTGTTCTTTATCCTGATTCTAATAGTTTATCCTTAAAAATCACTTTCAGTCATCAGAATCACTTCACAGGAGAATCAAGAGCAGCTGAGAGCTTTACCAAAGTATATAATTACCCAAGGGTTTTCTTGAAGCACGGCTGTGTTTCATATTATTCAGGTGTATGTCGGGCCATATGCACAAGGTTCTATGAACTTGTATGAAGCAGGTCAAAATTTCCTTTTATCTATCACGCAGTAGAAGTCTAGACATATAAGAATAAATATAGGTAATAACCGAGTACTCCTTCGTTTCTGAATTGTTGTCGCTATTGATTTCTAACATCAACTTGATTGTTTATCTTATTCAAAAGAGTTAAATAAATATTATATATTTTATTATAATTTACTTTATCACTAAAGCATTTTGGATCATGAGTAATAATTCTACACATTTAAATTAATTTTTTAAATAAAATGAATGATCAAATTTTATATTAAAAGTCAACAAAAATAATAATTTATAAACAAAATGAGTGGTTATTAGTGATTGTACTAAAGGGAAAACTAAAAACTACCGATGGAAAATGGTTATATATACAGCCATAACTCATAAGGCTGCAGATCTGTTACTCCATTGCTGCGGCATCATGTGCCTGCGGGCTCTGATGGATAGATAGTTCACGCTGTACGACTTGTATGCCACACCGGACACCGACCATGCCGTCGAACTGCTGCATGGCATAAGCTCCGCGACCTCAGTCAGCAGCAATAGATTCCTTGTAATTCTAAGGCGTCCCCTTGCTCTGGTCCTTGGGTGTAGCGGTGTAGGATTCAACCTGTTAGTGGGCTGAAAACTGAAACCAAATCCAAAGTTCGGTAGTCAACCCAATCCAAACCACTCCACATACTTTTTATTTTCAAACCAGACCAAATCAAACCAATTGAAAAATGAAACTCAACACACACCAAGCCTATGGTTTAGAACCGGTTTCAAAACCATTTGCAAACCCACACCATCAGGAGAGGATTTGGAGGAAGATGGATGACGGGATTAAGGACCCCGGCGGGCGAAGCGGTGGCGGCCCAACGGGCGGCGCGGTTGCGGCAGGTGAAGGTCTTGCAGTTAGTAAAGCCTTTTCGACTCCTTTTATCCGCGCGGGCAGTTGGCTTTCGAGCTGGCTACGAGAGGAACCGCAGCGGCGGCGAGGAGATGGCGTATGCGTGACTCCAGCCGCGAGGCCGCGATGGGGTGGAGTCGATGAATTGAGATTGCCAGAGTCGATGAAGCGGTTGCGTGACTCGAACCCACTCCGCTAATGGCCTGTGGAGGCTGAGGAGCGCCGGCGGTGGAGGCGGAGCCGGAGGCCGAGGCGCGCGGCATGCCGGGGCTGGAGGCGGAGGCGGCGCCGGCTCGCTGCTAGGGTTTCTTTTTTTTTTTTTGTGATGGACTCGCTGGCCAGTGGCCGCTGTATCGATAGGGCAACTTTCATCGATGAACTGGGCTGTGGGCAGCTGGGCTATATCGCTCGACCGGACGACCCGTATGGTGACCAACCGGTGTCAACTTGTGGTTCTCAAACTGATTGGAACCAAATCATTGAGGCCCAATTTAAACCGAATCAAACTAATTTTATATTACAACCAAATCAAACCAGTCCATTATATTTATCAACCCATGTCAATCCATTTAAGGGCTCGTTCATTTTGTTAAAGGTGGGATGGATTGGGGTGGAATGGGAGGGAATCAAACCATATTTGACTTGTGATGAATTGAATCCCACTCAAACCAACACTAATGCACATGCAATGGATGACAAACGAACGGAGCCTAAAATGGACGCAATGAAAAACCGATCTGGTGCAACCGGTTTCAACCCAAATTGTTTACAGGTTTATGTAGGTCTGCACGGAGTGGGAAGCTAAATATCCTATGTCAACTGTCATAGCAATGACTAGAGAGATATCATATCACACGACATTGCTACTGAATTCGGAGTCTGCTACACATAATGATAAGCAACTACTATTCAAATTTGAATTTGGATGGCTTATGACGGATGATTTTCCATCTTTAGTCAAGAAGGTTCGGACTAAAAAAACAGAGGACATACACCTTACAAAAGTGGCAGTTTAAAATCGCCATCTAAGACAGTTTTTTAGAGGGTGGGCTAAGAATACTAGTGGTAAATATAAAAAAGAAAAGGAGGAACTGATTAGAAAAGCTGAGGCTTTGGATAAAAAGGCTGAATCCGAAATTCTTTCAAATGAGGAGCTGAATTCAAAACAACGCCTATGAGAGTGCCTAGCGCAGCTCTTAAGAGAGGAAGAAATAAAGTGGTATCAACGAGCTAAAACAACTAAGTTGTTACGGGGCGACTGCAATACCAAATATTTTCATTCTGTAGCAAATGGTAAACACCGGAAAACTAGAATTTTTCAACTTGATCAAGAAGAAGGTATTATGGAGGGTGATGAAAATCTTAAAAGATATATCACTAATTACTATAAGGACCTTTTTGGGGCATCTCAGAACAACAATTTCTCCATGATGGAGGATGATATTCCTCAAGTATCTAATGAAGAAAATGATATTCTCACTTCTAACTTCACAGAGGAGGAGATAAAAAAAGAAAACTTCCAAATAGAACATAATAAGGCAACAGGACCAGATAGTTTCCCTGCTGAATTTTATCAAGTATTCTGGGAACTCATTAAGGGAGATCTCATGACTCGCTTTCAGAAGTTTCATAAGGGTACTCTTAATTTATATAGCCTCAATTTTGGAGTTATTACTTTAATTCCAAAACAAAAAGAAGCTACACAAATTCAACAATTTAGACCGATATGCTTACTTAATATGAGTTTTAAAATATTCACTAAAGTCATGACTAAAAGAATAGCTCTAGTAGCACAAAAAGTGATCAAGCCATCACAAACTGCTTTCATGACTGGTAGAAACATCTTGGAAGGAACTGTTATTCTCCATGAGACTATTCATGAGATGCATAAGAAAAAATTAAACGGTGTTATTCTAAAATTAGACTTTGAAAAGGCGTACGATAAGGTAAAATGGCCATTTCTCCAACAAACTATACGGATGCAAGGTTTCTCTCCGCTTTGGTGCCGGTGGATAGATCAAATAGTCCGAGGAGGGAGTATGGCCATTAAAGTCCACGATGATATTGGTCATTACTTTCAATCCAAAAAAGGACTTCGTCAAGGGGACCCTCTCTCTTCAATACTTTTTAATCTGGTAGCGGATATGCTTGCCATCCTTACAGATAGAGCCAAAGAAAATGAGAATTTCAATGGAGTAGTCCCTCACTTAGTGGATGATGGATTGTCAATTCTGCAGTATGCAGATGACACCATTCTCTTTATAGAACATGACCTGGTTCGAGCTAAAGATCTTAAACTTGTTTTAAGCACCTTTGAGCAATTGTCAGGGTTAAAAATCAATTTCCATAAAAGCGAGCTCTTTTGCTATGGCGGGGCCAAAGAGTACGAGCATGAATATGCTCAACCCTTTGGTTGTAAGAGTGAAAAATTCCCATTTAGATATCTTGGCATACCTATGCATCACAAAAAATTATTAAATAAAGATTGGATAGGAATTGAGGAGAAGTCTCAGAAAAAAAAAACTTAGTAGTTGGAAAGGAAAGTTACTCTCTGTTGGGGGGAGGTTAGTTTTGATTAATTCAGTCATAACAAGTCTTGCAATGTACATGTTATCCTTTTTTAAAGTTCCCAGAGGGGTTCTCCAAAAAATGGATTACTACAGATCTCACTTTTTTTTGGCAAAGCAACGAGCATAAAAAGAAATATAGACTCACTAAGTGGAATGTTGTTTGTATGCCCAAAGAACTTGGTGGACTAGGAATTCAAAATCTTGATATACAGAATAAATGTCTCCTAAGCAAATGGTTATTTAAGCTGATTAATGAGGAGAGGGTTTGGCAGACTCTACTAAGAATGAAATATCTGTCCAATAAAACCCTAACTCAAGCTGTCAAACAACCGGGAGATTCACACTTTTGGTCCGGCGTTATGAAGGTTAAAGACCATTTCTTAGCAGGAGGTTCCTTTTTAATCCAAGATGGAACCCAACTTAGATTTTGGAAAGACACATAGATAGGAGATAAACTATTAGGTGAAAAATACCCGGTGCTATACAGATTAGTAAGGAGAAAAAATGTAACAGTGGCGCACGTACTAGGTACAAGGCCATTTAATGTTTCCTTTAGAAGAGCTTTAATTCATGACAATCTAAAAAATTGGCATGAGTTAGTAGCAATGGTAGCCTTTGTTAACCTGGACAATAATTGTGACAGATTCAAATGGAATTTAAATAAGAACGGGTTTTTCTGTGCGCTCTATGTATTTGGCATTAATCCAAAATAGAGTGATTACTAAAAGAAATCCACTATGGAAAACAAGAATACCGCTGAAAATTAAAATCTTTTTGTGGTATCTTTATAAAGGTGTTAACCTAACAAAAGATAATCTTGCGAAAAGGAATTGGCACGGAAGCACTAAATGTTGTTTATGTAACTATACGAAATTCATACAACATTTATTTTTTGAGTGCCACTTCTCTAGATTTATTTGGAACACTGTGCATACCATATTTGGAATTCAATCACTTGCTAGCTCTTCGCATATGTTTGATTCTTGGCTTCTTGGGGTACCAATAAAAACAAAAAATTAAATTCTATTAGGTGCAGCAGTCCTATGTTGGGCAATATGGTTGAATAGGAATGATATGGTGTTCAACTCAACTAAGTCTTATTTACAGGTGATCTTTCATGCAACTCATTGGATAAGATGGTGGTCCTTGCTTCATAAAGAAGAAGAAAAAGCAAATCTGAAACTAGGTTGCCGTCTTTGGAAGACGATGATCATGGATGTGTTTGCGAAATTTGGATGGAGATTTAGAAATAGCATCAAAGCTTAATTTGGTTCTCTCCTATGTACTGGATTTTAGCTGTTTGGACTTTTTTTTTGTGAGCCTTAGAGCTTCTTCTTGGATGGATCGGCTTTGTACGTCCTTCTTTGGATGTAGAGGCCGGAATATTTGTTTCATTATCTAAAAAAAATGTAGGTCTGCTTGGCCAGCTTCAAGCCAGAGATGAGAGAGGAGAACGCGAGGAACACCAAGGAGAGGAGGCCGCCGCTGATTCGGTGAACAAGATCTCATTGGTTCGAACCATATTGTAAACCCTGCTCCGAACATATAGAACTTCAAACATTTTAGTTGGCTTGTTTGAAACACAGAATTTTCATTGAAATCGTATAGAAATTTTATAGAAATTCATTAAATTTTATAGAAAATTTTAATAAAACAGTAAGATATCCTCCATCCCTAAGGCTACCATGTCCCTGTGTGTCTCCAAGGTTCAACAAAACGCATACGTATTGAAAGCTTTCTCTGTTGCAGAGGCAGCATGACGGTCCTGAGTTACAGGTCCTGACCGGCGGTGCGTCGGACGGCCAACCGAACCAGCTGCAGCGTCGTGTAGACCGAAGGACAGAAGCCCGAAAGCGTCCATGTACCTTACCCAATGAAACAGACTAAACGAAATACTACTTAGGGTCTGTTTGGAAGAGCTTTTTCAGTGGCTTTTACCTCGGCTTATAGAAAATCTTTTATACTGTAGCATAAACCGGAGAAAAAAATGAACTATAAGCCGATGAAACCATAAAAACTAGCTTATATGGCTCACACGAGTCGCATAAGCCGAAGCTGTGCCAAATGGCTCCTTACGCCTCGGACGCCATGGCTTAACCGTGGGAGCCATGCCATTCAACTCCATCCAACGGTGCGTCTCCGATGGCTCATCGATTCACGTGGTTCTACAAGAGCGATGGTTGCATTCATACTCGTGGTTCCAAGGTTCATCTTCCGTGGTTTGCTAAGATGTACAGGCTCGACGAAGTGTGCGAGAATAGTGTGCTTGGATTATTATAAACTACAAAGCACTACTTCCTCCGGCGCAAATTATAAAGCACTTTGACCTTCTCAAGTTTTCCTAAACTATGATTCCCAAAAAAAAAAGTTTCCTAACCAATACATTGTTCTCGGTTCCCAATCACATTCATCTCTTTCCAACACCTCTCCATCTCTCTCTCTCATCATTTTCAGAACAGCCACCTCTCTCTTTTTAATTAGGGTCATTTAGATGGAAAAAAAACATTTTGGATTCTATTGTGAATCACATAATCTCAACAAAAGTGATTCGAATCAAAATCACTTGAAATATTTCTCCATTTTGTATGTTTCAAGTGATTCTGACTCACTTACTTCTCATTTTAACTGAATCTAAAACGTTTCAACAAATGGACCAAACGATTCCACAAGGTGATTCTGATTCAAGTTGATTATCATTTCTCGAGAAAAACTGAAACATATATGATTCTTAAGAGAATCGGAAGTGTACCAAACGCCCCCTTAATTCTTGTGTTCAAATTTAAAGCGACTTATAAAATGGGACGATGGGAGTATGGAGCAACTCCATTGACTCAGCACCTTTGGGCATGTTTATTTGCAACATGGATTATGATAATCCATTGAATTGTTAATATTTATAAAAAAAAACTAGATTGTAAGAGGTTGTGATACAAAAATTGTTCCAAACATTTAGACTATGAGATCGTGTACTAGCAATGCATGTCGTGTGATACAAAAGCTAAGATCTCCTTTGTAATACGAGAATTTTTCATGTTTTCTAGTACAATTTTCTTATGAAATTGAACTGTGGAATTCCTATGCAATTCCGCTGAAATTCCTGCGCTCAAATAGGATGCTAAGGAGAGAGTGAATAATGAGATTTTGTATTTTGAAGGTTCTGTTGATGGAATCTTGACCAAAAGTTGTTATGTTTGTTACATTACC
Source organism: Zoysia japonica (assembly GCA_001602275.1). Taxonomy (NCBI): domain Eukaryota; kingdom Viridiplantae; phylum Streptophyta; class Magnoliopsida; order Poales; family Poaceae; genus Zoysia; species Zoysia japonica. The sequence goes on from BCLF01000016.1 coordinate 206,888, forward strand.
ACTACAACAAGAAGAATTCTAAAATCCGTTGAAGAAACAAACAAATCCTAAAATTGTGTTTTATGTCGTTAGATAAAGATGGATAAAAGATGACGATTGTTTTTTAGACATGCTAGACAGGGTTACAGAAAACCATTGAAAACCGAGCAATTTTTAGTTAAACCCTTCCGACTCGGCTAGTAATCCAAGTGGTTTTTAGAGAAATCGAACCCTTTAACTGTAGTAAAAGCATTTTTTTTTTGTTTTTTCAATTTTCCATTTGGTTTTTAGCATTCTAAAAAACAACTGTTCATGGTTTTTTTAAGATGACCTGGTCAGTTCGTTCTAGTTGTGACACTTTTCTTCTTCTGCTCGTAAAGGTATATTTTAATATAGACTCTAACCAATCTAGATTGTATATTTGAGTAGTTCTTGATGATTAAATTGAACTTTTACCAGTTAAAAGGTAAAAGTTCTCATACATTAATTAATTTCTACAGTGTTCAATTTCATAAGTAATTATTTTTGTTTTGGAAACTAACACATGCCCATGTTTTTAAAAGTTTTCATCCTTTAGGAATTAATTGAAAAGTAATTTGTTTATTTTAGAAACTAACAAGAATTAGCGAATGGGTGTTAGCTAAGATGAATTTGTATTTTCTATCTTTTGTTTATTTTTTAAAAAAAACAATGACAAAAATCAAATTCATATATTTTGGTGTCGTTTAGAACGTGAGATTTTTTAGGACCAGGAGGAATTTTTTCAATTCCTTTGTTTTTTTCTATGAAATTGAACTGATTCTTATGAAATTTCTATAAATTTTTTATGAAATTTTTGCGTTTCAAATGGGGCCTTAAGTTTTTATGTTTTTCTTCTAAAATTAAACTAAGGCTGTATTTGGAACGGAAGTCCGTAGGAAAATTTGAAGGAATCTATTCCTCGGAACAGAAGGCAGGAGATCATTTGCAACAGAGGAATCAACGATTCCTTTCCTCCGAAAAGGATAGTAACAACACCTGTTTTGGAGGAACCAGAAAATTCACCGTAACTCAGAAAATTTTTCTTCACGAAGTCCGAGAAGGCAAAACGGGTGCAGAGGGCGGCGTGCGACTGGGAACAACCATTATATCTTGTGTTAATAATAAAAATATGGGAAGAAAAATTTGAAAACTAATGGAATAGCTATAAAAAATTTTGAAAATAATTTGATGGTTACCTACCAGAAGAACTCATCGAGTAATGGAACAACTTTAAAAAACTTTGAGAACTTGAGGAAACTACTTTGAATTTTTAAAGATTAATTTTGAAACTAAAGAACAACTTAAAAACTTTAAGAACTAACAGAACAACTTAGAAAATTTTAGGCATAATTCAAATGACACCTACACGAAGAGCTTGTCGAGAAAAATCTAATCGAACAACTTTGAGAAATTTTGAAAACTTAAGAAAACTTTTTTAAATTTTTGAAAATTAACCACTTTAAAAGAATTTCAAAACACCGTAGACTAACCATCAATTTATGTGTTATGAATAATGATAACATAGTTTATAGCATTGTACTACATATTTAAGTTACATTAAAAATTTTATTCACGTGTTTAAATTCTACATTTTAAACACCTTTTTTTATTCCTACATTGTTTTCATTTCTATATTTTTTTTCTATTTCTACATTTTTCATTTCTTCCTTCCAAACGAGCGCCTAATTTGGTAAAATTCCACGCTCCCGTCAAAACGCCGACGCGGGAGAGCGCTGCCTCCACGCGAAGCGCGACAATCATAACAGCCGCCTCACGCTCTCCTCCGAGCCACACTCCGCTCCTCTTTCAAAAAGCCTCTCGCCTGTCTCGTGTTTCCTCGCCGCAGGCCCGCCGCTCTCCCCACCATTTCCTCATACACCTTGTCGCCTTCTTTCCCACTCGGCAGTCCCCAACCCACCACAGCGCTACCAAGGAGCGCCTCCGCCGCCGCACCATGTCCCCGACCACCACCCCGTCCCAGGCTCCCGCGCCCACGGCGGCCCCGGCGCCGTCCAAGGGCGCCAAGCGCGGGCTCATGTCGTCGCTCATGGACGCCACCGCGCTGCTCCGCTCCGCCTCCTTCAAGGAGGACACCTACGTCGCCGCAGCCCTGCCGCCCTCCGAGCTCCGCGCGCTCGCCGACCTCAAGGCGCTGCTCGCCACCCACGCGGACCCCATCTCCATCTGGGGCGTCCCGCTCAACGCCCCTTCCTCATCCTCCTCCGCCGGCACCGCCGACGGCACCGCGGTCCCGGCGCCGGACGAGCGCGCGGACGTGGTGCTCCTCAAGTTCCTCCGCGCGCGGGACTTCCGCGTGCGCGATGCGCACGCCATGCTGCTCCGGTGCGCGGCGTGGCGCGCGGAGTTCGGCGCGGACGGGGTTGCGGACGAGGACCTCGGGTTCAAGGACCTGGAGGGCGTGGTGGCGTACATGCACGGCTGGGACCGCGAGGGCCACCCCGTCTGCTACAACGCGTACGCCGTGTTCCGGGACCGCGACATGTACGAGCGCGTCTTCGGCGACGGCGACCGCCTCGCGCGCTTCCTCCGCTGGCGGGTGCAGGTCATGGAGCGCGGCGTGCGAGCGCTCAGCCTGCGCCCCGGCGGCGTCAACGCCATCATCCAGGTCACCGACCTCAAGGACATGCCCAAGCGGGAGCTGCGCGCCGCGTCGAACCAGATCCTCTCGCTGTTCCAGGACAACTACCCGGAGATGGTCGCGCGCAAGGTAACCATTCACTGAAATAGTAGTGAAATCTCCTGGTACTAGTAGCTGCGTTTTCGTGGCGTTAATGGCCTCCTGGGCTGGATTTCGCCGTGTGCTTTGCGCAGGTGTTCATCAACGTGCCGTGGTACTTCTCGGTGCTCTTCTCCATGATCTCGCCGTTCCTGACGGAGCGCACCAAGAGCAAGTTCGTCATCGCGCGCGAGGGCAACGTCGCCGAGACGCTCTACAAGTGAGAGATCCTGAGACTCATTGCGTCTTCGCATTGTCCGGTCCTGTTACCTTCAGCAAGACTTGTTCACACCCAATTGTTAACCGTTGCAGGTTCATCCGTCCTGAGCTGGTGCCGGTGCAGTACGGCGGCCTGAGCCGCACCGGCGACCTGGAGAACGGCCCGCCGAAGCCGGCGTCCGAGTTCACCATCAAGGGCGGCGAGAAGGTGTTCCTAGAGATCGACGGCATCGAGGTAAGTACAGTATATCCCAATCCTCTCGCCTCGATTCTATGCACTGGGAACTCAAACTCTCGTCCCAACCTGCTTATTACTGTAGAAGTATCATTTCATTACTCATCGTATTGTAGTACTCCCCACTACAAGCGCAAACAAATCTGCATGCATAACGAACCGCGAATTCAGATTAGAACCGGCGGCAAAAAGCGGCATGCTTATAGGTATAAATATACCATCTATTATGCCGTTAACTTTTAAATTCAATTTTGATTCATTTATTTTATTTAAAAAATTTGCTCAAATATGTAAACAAATTTTAAGTTGAGATTCAAATAACATTAATAATAAATCAAATGATATTAAAATATATAAAATTTATCATATTTTTTAAATAAAATAAATAGTCAAAGTTGAATTTAAAATAAAACGATAACATCAGTTAAAGAAAGAGAGTAATAAACAGGCAGAAGCACCCTCGGACAACTTCTAATTAGGCCTATCCGTCACTTTCATCTGCATGTCCCTTCTTCGCCAATTGAGGAACTAAACAATTGCGTCGCGTCCACTTTGACGAGCGGGTCCGATTTATCTTGAGCCGCGCGCTCGAGATGAGGATGAGACAACCGCACCAGCACAAAACAGCACCAAAAAAGAACTCAAATGTTTTCACTCTCAATTTGATGAAAAACAGAAAAAAAAATGAAAAGATTTAAAGTTGTACGAGCAGGAGTATACTTCTCCTCCCCGTAGTGCCCCGTACTAAAACACGCCCCAAGGTACCATGAGGAGTTTTTTTCTTTAGATGAGATGCGACCGTGGAATTGGCAGTGCCTTTTGGATTTTGAAATTTGTGGTGGGGTGGGCAAGAGTCTGTCTGTCTGTCCATCATCAGCTCCCTCGTCGCTGGCGACGCTGCAAAAGCAGGCAGGGAGGGTGATGGTGTCGAGCTCTGGCCCCTTGGCGCTCTCTCTTGCGATGCCATGGCTTTTTCACCAGTATAGAACACTGCTCTGCGTCAACCAGGCTGCAACCGCTGGACTATCGTGCAGCGCGTCCCTGCACGGGCCATGGCACGATGCACACCAGTTCTCGCTCTTCGTCCAGTTCACATGTGTGCACATAGAGAGAGAGCGTGACAGTACAAAAGTTTCTGTCGGTTCACATGGCAAGGCACGGATGTACGTAGAGCTATGAATGAAACGGTGTACTAAGTATATAACGTCGCCCTTAGCCGCCGCTCGGCTTGATTCCGCGTGGGCTGCTGTCGCATCATCCTACCGTGAAAAGAGAGCGAGCAGCATGTGAATTTCTTCATCGTCTCGCCGGTGACTTCAATCCTTGCACCGCACCGCCCTTGTCCTCACCTCGTCTCGTCTGGCGACGTTGCGTTCCACAGTGAGTGAGAGGCACGGTACACACACGGCAGTGCGCCTTTTTGTAGGGGTGGCTTTAGTTACTTTAGTTTACAGTTCACGCCACGGGCGCGAGTTTCCACGCACTGTCGCATCCCTGTCATTTGGCTCATCCGCGCGGGGTGAAAGTTGAAAAAAAAAGGCCCCCTCTCGCTCGCAGGATTTTACTCTCGTCACCACTGCTACTGTACTAGTAGCAGCAAGGTTGGTAAATCAGTGCCTTGCGTCTGGAACCTTTTGGTTTTGCCTAATTGAGGTGCAAGCTCTGGATGCTGATGGGGTTATCTTTGCTACTGCTGTCAGTGACATCCAGCTTAGTAACACTGTTAAAGCCTCTTTTGAACGCAAAATTTTTAGAAATTTTATAAAAAAATTTATAGAAATTAATTTAATTTTATAAAAAAACGTAGGAAACACTCGTGTTCGAAAGAAGCCTTAAAATCAAATGCCGTTCCGAGCGCTGTATTGGATTCTCAGTTCTCAGTTCCGGTGGTAGTCCACTCCAGGCCAAACGTTCATGTGAGTCTTGCACATGTATGGGCCCCTTGGTAAAGAAACTCGAGATGCATTCGTGCCACTGTCCAAGATAATTAACCTCGATCCCGAAGCGTATGATATACGGACAAATACACATGACAATTCGGAACTGCGTGCACGGATGAAGATTGGAGATGATAATCCATGGTAGTACAGTATATTTTCTGATTTTGATAATTGAGTCCTCCTAATGATGAGTATATTTGGTTCGCACGATTATTTCAGGCCGGCGCGATGATAACGTGGGACCTGGTCGTCGGCGGCTGGGACCTCGAGTACGGCGCGGAGTACGTCCCGGCGGCGGAGGACGGCTACACGCTGTGCGTGGAGAAGACGCGGACGGTCCCGGCGACGGCCGACGAGCCCGTGCGCAACTCGTTCACGGCGAGGGAGGCCGGCAAGATGGTGCTGTCCATCGACAACTCCGGCTCCAGGAAGCGCAAGGTGGCCGCGTACCGCTACTTCGTGCGCAAGCCGGCCGTGTAATGGAATGGATGGCGACCGACGAGAGCTGGATGAGATATGGATGGCGAGCTGCTTGCTTGCTTGGCTTCTGCTGCTGGTCTTGAGTGTTGAGAGGGGAGGATGAGGGTAATTTAGGACTGTTTTGTTTTCTTGTTATAATTACCGCCGTAATGACATGCGTGTATTATGCCGTATGTGTAGTATAACGAACGTTTGTCATCTCTCTCGCCGTTATAAAGCTAATGAGTTCATTTTTTTTAGGGTAACGGTTGTCTAAATCATCCTTGGCCCACGTTCTGCTGAACGCTTTGGGTTCCACTCTTGGAGTCTACTACGATGGCTTCGAAGGACAATTTTGTTAGCACTCGATTCCACTTGCAGCGTTATCGGTGGTGGAACAATGATGCCCATAGTATTGAACTACTATGCACATGAAAACCCTTTTTTTTTTTTGTATTTCAGTGATAAAGTACTGTACGTGTTATATACTCCTACCCATGTCATAAACTTTTTACAGGAGACCGTACATTTCATGCGTGCTATAGTAACTATTTCGATCCGTACAGAGACGCAGTAAAATTAACATCTCTGTCACTACGCTCTTCTCTTACGGACAGATCAAGACGTGCAGATAATTACAGTACCAGTACAGGCTTATCACTTTCTGCCGCAAAGCTGAGGCGGGCTCGGATTAGCATACATCGAGATGGTTCTAACAAAGGGACCTACCTCTGTCTCGTCCTAATTTTAGCTGACTGTGTTTCTTTTCTTTTTACTTAAAATTTATATAAATTTAATAATTTTTAATAATTTAAAATTTATATTTTTAGATTTATTATAAAAATATTTTTATAATATGTAATTTACATGTTCATAAAGTTTACCAATTTTATTAAAATTACTGGTTAAAGTGAAGAATAAAGCACAATCAATCAAACTTAAAAATAGATTTTTTATGTGTCCGAGAGAGCACCACATTACTAAGTATTGACACTATTTACAGTGTTCAAAGTGCCTGCTTAAGGGAGCTAGGGTGGTTCTAACCTACAAGGAGTAAAACTGGCGATCGCGGGGCAGGCAGATGTGCATCGTTGTCGCCGGTCAGATGGTCAAAGCCTTGGTCTACCTTTTTCCCTTTTATTTCTTTTTTTCATTTCGGGAACACTGTCGATGCCGATGCTAGATGCCACAAAAAAAAAAAAAAAACAAAAGCTGCCCCTGGCCCTCCTAGTCTTGTTCTGGAGTCCGGGAGACACGATGTTAGGTGTGTCGTTTGATGGTGCTGTAGCTGTGGCTGCTTGATATCTACAATAAAAATGTATGGAGAAACAACTGCTTCAGCCAACAGCCGCAGCCGTTAAAACGGCAACCGAACAGGCCCAGAAAGGGTTAGCAGGCAAGATGGGATTAGCGGAAAGTAACCAAAGGGGTTAGCAGCAGCACGGCTGTTCATCACAGGCATGCAACCACGCACATGCGGTCAAATGATGGCAGCACCAGCTAATTAAAGTACTCGTGGAATGATGCCTGGTTTTCAAAATTAGTACCAGTTCGCATCATTACAGGTGCAAGGCCGGCCCTACGGGTGATCGGCTACCGCATCGAAGTTCTTGGTCCTTGATCTCTGATCTGATGGGGGAGAGAGAGGTGTTCAAGCTCCGGTTAGCTGCAGGTGTTGTACTCCGCAGTGTGGGTGTGGCCGTGCGCGGGCCATTGACAGCCCAAAATCTTGCTTCACTTTCCGTGCAAAATCTCAAAGCGTTTCGATGCCGCTGCCATCTGTTTTTTCTTTTTGCACCAAACGATGCGTCTGCTCGGACGCAACGTACGTGCTAATTGAAACCAAGACATGGCCCTCGCTCCACGTTTAAAGTACTAACCAAAGGCTTGGTATGACTATCCATCTTCGCATTTCCGCTTGAATTTTTATAGAGCCGCAGATTTTACAAAATTATATGCATTTTATCAATATTATCGCAAAGCTGCAGATTCGTTAAATTTACTCGTACGGGTTACACGATGTTGGTTCGAAACTCCAGAATTTCATACGAACAAGAGATCCATGCGTGATGCATAAATCTCAGCATCAATCTCCGCGAACAGTAATGCCCATATGCTGGAGTAGGAGCACAGGATATGCCGCTGGCACGGGTAACGACGGGTTGAAAAGGAGAGAACGGTGCCTGGCGATGCCATTGCCACCGGGCCCGTGAAAGCGAAGGTGTCACGGGGTGTCCCACGCATGATGTTACGGCCGGCTGGCTGCAAGACTACTTGCGCCTGCCGCGGCGGCAGCATTATTAGCCGGGCAGCGGCAAAGGCGGCGCGGCGAGGAGTCGCGTCGGCGTGCAGGGCCTGATACAATTCAATTGACGGCGCCCTCTCACGCTCCGCCTTTTCTTTTGATTTCTTTCCCCTTTGTGTTGGGCCCCTTTCTCTTATTATTATATAAAAAAGCCGGCCGGCGCGCCAGCGGGACCCAGCTGCCTGCTCTGTGTTTCTATACGCCAGAAGAAAACTGTATACTGCCAGGAGTAGGCGACCTAGCAGCGTATACTCATCCTTCTCATTTTCTGCGGGAGTACCTCCGTCGGAAGAAGTTTATTTCTAGTTTTGTTTTGTTGATTGATGTTTTGTTCAATAGTTTTATAGATTCGATTAAATTTAAAATCTACTATTTGTACTTTAAATTTATCAAAAGAAATATTTTGATCAAATTATGAATCACTCTGGACTCATCAAAATGTTTCATAAATTATAAGTTGTTCTCATTTCTTAAGATTATGTGTTCTCTTTCTAATATATCTCCACTCTATTTTTCCTCTCTTCGTTTTCACTCCATCTTCCCCTCCTCGTTTTCGAAACTTTCTACCTGTCCGTGTCCCGTACACTAGCACAGTACGAATTTATACAATCGGAGAGGGTACTGTGCGCTTCTTTTATGACTTAATCCGCGATGAACTCAAAATTTTAACTTGGTTCGGGCCACCGCGAGGTGTAATGTAAAAATCGATGAACTCACGTATGATCGAGTGGGTTACAATAGCGGAAGGACTCTTACCAGGCAGGGTCCCTTGCACGCCTATGTGGGTGTGTGTCTATGTTGGCTATATGTGTTCGTTGTTGTACGAGGGTCCCGACGAGCCTTTATATAGAGGTCGGACGGGGTTACAAAGCGGAGTGAAACGGGCGGCTCCCTGACGAGTGGGGGGCCGCAACTAAACTTAACGCTCATGGAACTGGTGTCTTCCGACAGGTGGGACGCAGCCAAACTTGGTCCCTACAGGATGGAGCTTTCTCTGACAAGCGGGGTTGCCACCAAACTTGGCCGCCACGGAATCGGGCCCCCTCTGACGGGTGGGGCCAACGGCATCTTCGAGAATTTTCTCCAAGTGGTCCTCTGGCGCTGGACGGTCCTCTGACGCTAGCTGTCGTCCTTCGCCTTTCTCCTGTTCAGCGTCGGGGGGACAAAGTTGCTTTACCATTTTCTTTACCTCCATGCCGTTTCTGTACAGTCGTCAGGAATCTCTGTGTTGGCAGAGGCCTTGTAGTGGGTTGGTCGCCTGACCCTAGAGTCAGAAAGTAAGTCGATTACTTGGCCATCGGGCGGCCAAGCCTTCGCGTTACGCTGCACTTGACCCTACAGGGGTCGGGGTGGCTCTCACGACTGGATGCGCCCGACCCTTTGGTGGGGCTTTGTGAAATCTTGCGGGACTCTTCTTTCGGGCCCACAAAGAGTGTGGGCTGGTCGTCGTTGATGGGCCGCAGATTGTAGCTTGGGCGGTCGAGTAACCTCGGGTCGTAAGTACCCGAAGGATATGATCCCGACAGTAGCCTCCGAGCCCTGCCCTGTTAGCAATCCTGTTGAGGCGGTGCGGGGCTGATCCGTGAAGTCGATTTCCGATGGTCGGTCCGACAGAGGCGCGCGAGCGCGCCCGTGGGGCGTAGCCTTGAGCCCCCGGTGAGCCGTAGGGTCGGCCAGGGTCTGATGCATTGTCGTTGTTGCTTCGTCGTGGTTTTTTCAAGTCGATCCTACGGAGGCGCGTGAGCGCGCCCGTCGCGCGTAGCCCTCGAGTGATCCGAAGGGTCGATCGGGGATCTAATTCGTCGTTGTTCGTCGGAGTTAATCCAACGGGGCGCATGAGCACGCCCGTACGGCGTAGCCCCGAGCGATCTGAAGGGTTGCTCGAGGGATCTGATTCATCGTCGCGTTGTAATCTATCCTACGGGGCGCGCGAGCGCGCCCGTAGGGCGGAGCTCCTGAGCCCCCGGACGAGCCGGAGGGTCGGTCGGGGGATCTGATTAAGTATTATCGATTCGGATGCCCTTCGCTCCTGAGTGATTCGGATCAGTCAGGTGGGACTTGAATTCCCCGACCGTCGAGAGTCGGGGCCGGCTCGCTCATTGCCGGATTTGTGTTAAGTGCATAGAACGGACGGATTGGACCAGTATTATGTTTGTTATTATCACTTGCGCCTAGAATGGGCCAAACGGATTGGCCGTATTTCATGATCAGCGTTGGAGGGCAGGGGTCGGACCGAACGGTTCTGTAGCCAACCCGCGACGGCCCAAGGAAACGGGTTCCGCCCCGTCGCGTCCACATGGAGGACGGCTAATGGATTTCGAAATTTGAATCGCCGTCCCGTGCAAGAACCCGCGATTGCGCGTCTTGTCCGTCTGGCACCAGCCAGGCAATTACCGCGCCTGACAGGCGTGCGCGGTTGGGCTATCATCATTTCGACTGGCGGAGGCAACGAGTGTTTGCCCCTGGCTCATCCGTAGGCGAGTGGGTAACGAAAATTGTTGGTGCATGGCCCACTGATCGACCCGTCGAGCGCCCCGATGGGGGGCCACGTGTAGCGAGACGAGTGGCTCTCGAAAGTTGAACCGCCGCAGCCCATAGGCGCGTGTTGCGTCAGTCTGGCGTAGGCCTGACGGTCACTGTGCCCAGCAGGCGTGCGAGGGCATGTTGACGTCACTTTGACCGGCAGACGTAACGAGGGCTTTACATCGGGTTCACCCTTCGGTGGGTGTGGTACGAAAGTCGCGGGTGCCCGACGGTTCGAGTACCCATCATGATGCGGGGGTTAATCCCCGTCGCTTCGTGGGATCGCGTCCCGAGAATCGAGGGGGCAGAACCTTTCGCCTCCCTCGGCTATAAAAGGCGGCCGGGTGGGTTTCGAAACCCACTTTTGTCATTCCGCTTTCATCTTCCTTGCGCTCGTGCTCTCTCTCGAGCTCTTAGCCTTCACCGTTTTCGTTCGTTTCTCTGTTCGTCATCCTCGTTGTCTTCATCGCGTTGGCCTCCGAGTGGAAGGCATCCTTCGTCTTCGCCAGCACTCTCGACGACCGCGCGAGGAAGGGATTCCTCCAGCGGCAGGACGCCATCAACTGGAGGGCAGCGGTGCAGCAAGAAGCTTCGGCTCCCGCGGAGGGTGGGATCGTCTCCTTCCTCGCCTTCTACGACCGCGGGCTCGGGCTTCCGACCGTCCGGTTCGTCCGTTGGCTCCTCGCCTACTACCAAATTTGCCTCCACCACCTCACCCTGAATGGGGTACTTCACATCACGCTCTTCATCACCCTCTGTGAGGCCTTCCTCGAAATCCCTCCGCACGCCATGCTGTGGACGTATTTCTTCAACGTCTCACGGCTGGGCGGTGCACGCCACCTCCGTCGCTACGGCTGCGCCAGCATCTGCCTTCGAAACACGCACTCAGGGAGTACCTCGAGGTCCCCTGAAGAAGTCGCTGAAGGGCTGGGACAACGAGTGGTTCTACACCACCAACCCCACCCCTCACGTCCCGGAGTACATCGACGGGAGCGCCGCGACCATCGACTCGTAGACTGCCACGCCGTCAGACGAGGAGGTGCAGTAGCTGGGCCTGCTTCTCACGCAAATTTGAGAGCTTCGAGAGGCCCGGCGATAGGTCATCAAGGTGGCCGCTGTCTTCATCGGTCGCCGAGTGCTCCCGCTCCAAAAGTGCCGGCATGAGATGCACGCGTACACCGGCGCCCAAGGCACCACGTGCCTGGTGCTTGGGTAGGAGCTGTTGGACGAGAACATTGCGGGTCACGTCGCCTGCATGTTCGAAGGGTACGAGGAGGTGGCCCTCACGAGAGGGCCGAAGCCTCTATCCGCGCATCCGGTAGGTTGGTTCTTTCTTGTAGTGTTTGTTAATTCATGATGATTGTATTCATCGATCAACCCTTTTACCTGTGTTGACTCAGGTGGGCGGGTCCTCTTTGCGTGTTCCAGCAACGGTTCCTTCGGTGCCGACATCTCAGACGACGGGTTGGTCTCCTGCGGCAGTCCGCCCCGCGTCTGGTGCGACCCAAGGGACGAGATCATTGGCGGCAGCTGCGGCTTCGAAGCCGTCTGGGGGCGCCGGCTGGCACCTCCAGGAAGCGATCACGCGAGCGGTCCTCCAGTCGACCAAATCCGGGAAGGGTCGTTTCTCAGTTCCTTGCCCTGGCCCCTCAGCCATCGCGAGAGGAGGTGGCCGCCCTGGCCGCGTAAGTGGCGGGAGATGATCCCGTCACTGTGTCATCGTCCGAGGGCCTGGACGACATTCTGGAGGATTTGAGAACAGACACCGAGCCCGACCCGGTGCCTCGGTCCCCCCTGAAGAGGCTCAGGCTCGGCGGGCAGAACGTCATCCCCGTCCCCCCGTCGGTTATCCATCCGGCGCTGCTGTCCAAGAGGGCGGCAGCGACGGCGATGGCTCGAGGCACGAAGCCCGTGCAGTCGTCACTAAAGACGACCAGGGCCATCCCGATCCGCCAGTTGAGGGCGTAAGTCCCTGCGTTCGCATACTTTTATCGTTGCGCATATTAGCCACATAGTGGGCTTACTTTATTTCTTGTAGGACGATTGCTGCTTCTCTGGCCACGACGGCGGTGGGTGCTCCAATGGCGCCGCCGTGTCCAAGTCCCCATCGGGAAGACCCATCGTCCGACGTGTCGGTGGGTGACGAAGAAGTGCAGCCCCCTTTGGCCCATACTGAAGGTCAAGGGGCGGCCGCAGTTGCGGAAGACCCGCAGCCTCCTCCCCTCTCGGGCACAGGTGCCAAGGGCCGAGAAGAGGTTGCGGGGGATCAGTGATTCCGTCCTCCTTGGCTGCAGGGGCCGAGGGGGACGTCGAGATGGCAGCCGTGGAGGCTGCCACGACGGTCGGTGGAGACGAACAAGTGTCCTAACTGGCCGCCATGTACACTGGGCCGACCGTTGCGACTACAACTGTCATGGTGGCCGATGTTGGTGGTTCCGAGGCTTCGGCCTCAGAGCAACGGGTGGTGTTGGACCCCCCCCCCC
>BCLF01000016.1:219806-233136 GCA_001602275.1 Zoysia japonica
CCCCCCCGTCGGGTGAGGCGTTGGTACGAGCCATGCGTCACTATGACAGCTCGACGGAGGATGTCTTCAACATCATCCTCGAGGTCGGCGAGGGCATGAAGGGGCTCCTCGACTGACTGGCTGTGGGTCGCAACATCTTCCACGACCCGACCGTGCGAGAATCAAGGGTAAGTTAGTGATAACTCAAAATTTCATGATAACTGAACTCTTCTTGTGGTGCTAAGACATGTTTTTGCAGCAGGTTATGCTCCAGATGGTGAGTCAGGCTCTGTCTGACCCAGCACTGCGGGCCGAATTGGAGACCCTCCGCTAGGCGCTGGATCGGGCTCGGGCCGATCAAGAGGTGTCGATGGAGGACGCCCACCAGCTACGCCGTGAGCTCAAGGCCGCACAGGAGGAGGCCGCGACGGCGCGGCAAGACACCTGGGTTGCTCGAGCAGAGGCTCAAACGGCCCGAGAGGAGAAGAAGAAGTACGACGCTGAGCTCACGCAGCTGCAGTTCGACGTTGTCCGTAAGTGTTGCGCTCCTGCCCCTACTCCCGACCTTACTTTCCTTTAGAAATAGGAAGGTTAAAGCCGATCATCTTGTTCAGAGCTCAAACAGCGGGCCGAGCGGGCGGAGGCGAAGGCAAAGGAGACGGCGGGGTGATGTGCTGGCGTCGAGGCAATGCTCGTCGTGTCGGACGATGAGGTCAAGAAGCTCACCGCGGAGCTTGACGCCCTGCGCCTGTCCTCCGACGAAGCCGCGACCCGTGCGCAGCAAGAGGTGGAGGACGCGTAAAACGCAACCCCCGTTGCCCTTGAGGAGCGCAACGGTATGTATTCTTGCTGATTGTGTTTGAAGGATTGTCTAGGGTCGGTCATTTTATCTTTGTTCTGCAGTGCAGCCGCGGCGGGTGTCCTCCAGGGCATGATCGCGGACGCGCGTCACTTGTTTCGGAACCTCTTCGTTCGGGTGGATTACGCCTGGTTCGTGATGAGATGCCTCCTCGAGCTGGTCGCCGCCGCATTGACCGACGCCCTTGAGGACGAGGCGACGCTGGCGCTGTCGCAGGTGAAGGCGCATTATGTGGACGTTGATCTCGCGCGGGTCTCTGAGGGCTTCCCTCTCGAGATGCTGGAAGCGAAGATCCTGGAGCTTTCAGATGCGGTTCGGCACTGGGCGGCGAACCTTTGTTTCGGCTTCCAAACAAAGGAGTTTGTGCGAGAGAGGTTCGGCTCGATGCCGGCCTGTCCGTCGCCGTCCCAAAACCTATAGGTTTAGGTCTTCTCTTTTTTTCCTCTAATGACTTTTGGTGATGTACTTCGGACGTCACTTGTAAGATATGTTAATAGTAGTAGTGCGTTCTGACCCTTGCCCGTGCCAAGTATTCTTAGTGACTTTGCGTTTTTTTGTCATCCGTTGAGCGTTTGACAGAGCGACCGGGTCGGGTATATTCCGTAGGGTTGAGTATCGGACTCAATGCAGCCGTATGGCGTCACCAACCCGAGTCGTCAATCGTTAGGCGTGAGAAAAACTCAAACGCTGGCACTTAGAATTTCTTTACACATCCGAGTATTGGCAAGAAACGAGACTTAAGAACAAAAGCAAAGGCGCGGAGCCTGAGAGCGACGAGGTCGGGTCACACGTTGTTCTCTGTTAAATCACGCTGAACCCGGGGGAATTTTTGTAGTTCACGCAAGCGGGAATGGGATTTAACTTTGAAACTTGCGCATACCAGGTCTGAGCCTTAGAACGAGAACGAGGCGTGGGGCCAACGAACGAAAACAAAAGGCGCGGACCCTGCGAAAAGCGACGAGGTCGGCCCGCAATGTTGCTCTTAGTTAAATCACGCCGACCCGAGGAAAATTTTGAAGTTCATGCCAGCGCGGGTTGGGATTTAATTTCGAGACTTGTACGAACCGACCGCCGGGCGGGAGGCCTCGGGGCCCAACAAATACATTGCGAGGGTCAGTAAACATGTTGCAGGGGACACTCAGACAGCCTCCTGGCAGCGGGGGTTCGGCCTTTCGGCCGTGCGGCGTCGACCAGAATATAAAAAGGAAACAGGACTGCTCAAGAAACTTATTTGATTTTATTATGCGTCGAAATGACTCAAATTTTCAATATTACAGGCGTTCTCGACCTCTTCGCCACTCTCGGTCGCCAGCTTATACGCGTCGGGCCTTAGAACACCCTTGATTACAAAGGGCCCTTCCCAGGGGGGTAACAACTTGTGCTTTCCGACCTTAGTTTGGGCTTTCTTTAGGACTAGGTTGTCGACATTGAACACCTGACCCTTGATCCGTGGAGCATGTAGCTGACGGAGACTCTGCTAGTACTTGGCCGACCGCAGAATTGCGACGTCACGTGCTTCGTCGAGTTGATCCAGAGTGTCTTGCCGTGCAGCTTCCGATGCTTCTTTGTCGTAGGCTCGAACTCGCGGAGAGCTGTAGTCGATGTCGGTCCGCAGGACGGCTTCGGCGCCGAATGCAATGAAGAACGGAGTGAAGCTTGTTGTCCGGTTGGGTGTCGTCCTCAGGCCCCACAGCACGGAGGAGAGCTCCTGGGCCCATCGTTCGGCCGCGTTCTCGACGTAGTCGTAGATGTGGGGCTTAATCCTCTAGAGCACCATGCCGTTGGCGCGTTCAACCTGTCCGTTGGTCCTCGGATGGGCCACGGATGCCAAGTCGAGTCGGATATGATACTCCTCACAGAATTCATGGAACTGCCTACCAGTGAACTGCGCACCATTATCCGTGATGATGGAGTCCGGGACCTCAAAGCGGCAGATGATGTCGTAGAAGAATTCAACCGCCCGATCGGCGCTGATAAAGGGCACCGGCTTGGCTTCAATCCATTTGGTGAACTGGTCGATGGCGATGAAGAGGTGGGTGAAGCCCTCGGGCGCTTTTTAAAAAGGCCCGAGGATGTCGAGGCCCCAAACCGCGAAGGGCCATGTAATCGGGATCGTCTGGAGCTCTTGAGCCGGTACATGAGTCTGCGCGGTGTAGTATTGGCACCCTCGGCAGGTGTGAACCAACTGCTAAGCATCGGCGACTGCTGTAGGCCAGTAGAATCTTTGGCGGAAGGCTTTTCCTACCAAGGTCCTCGGGGCGACATGGTGCCCGCAAATTCCCGAGTGAATGTCGCCGAGGTTATGTCGACCCTCCTCTCGAGGAACGCAGCGTTGAAGAACGCCACTGGTGCTTCGCTTGTATAGCTCGTCATTGATGATGGTGTAGGCTTTTGCTCGCTAAGAGATGTGTCAGGCTTCGTTGGTGTCAGTTGGAAGCGTGCCGTCTTGAAGGAAGCAAAGATATCTTAGACCAGTTCCATCCCTTCTGACCCTAGGGTCGGGACTGTAGGGCCGGCTGGCCAACCGGGGCGCCGGATGAGGGGTCGGCCTCTTCTTCAATATTGATGTTTGGCTCGGTGAGGACTTCAAGTAAGACGTCGTCGGGTTACAGGGTCTCTCCCCGATGCCATTTTGGCAAGGTAATCGGCCGCTTCGTTGTCACGGTGTAGAACGTGATGGATCTCGAGCCCGTCAAACTTGTTTTCAAGCTCGTGAACTTCTTGATAATAGGCTTCCATCTTAGGATCACGGCATATTGAGGCTTTTATGACTTGGTTTACAATGAGCTCGGAGTCGCTCCTGACGTAGAGCCGTCGGACGTCGAGAATGATTTCCATTCGCAGACCCTGAAGGAGAGCTTCGTATTCGGCGACGTTGTTTGAGGCGTGGAAGTGGATCTGGAGCTTCGTATTCGACGACGTTGGTTGAAATGAGGAGGACGCCATCCACTGAGCCTCGAAGCATGCATGAGCCATCGAAGAACATGGTCCAGTGCTCGAGGTCGACAGGGGTCGGTTGATCTTGAGCTTCGGTCCACTCGGCGATGAAATCCGTAAGCACTTGGGACTTGATGGGTTGACGCGGTACATAAGAGATGTCGTGGCCCATGAGCTCCATTGCCCATGTGACAATCCGAGCAAACCGCATCCTTGTTGGTGATGACCTCCTCGAGTGGAAAGCTTGTGACCATTTGGACAGAGTGGCTGTCGAAGTAGTGGCGCAACTTGCTATTACTGATGAGGACAGCATGGATCAACTTCTCCACTTGCGGGTCTTTGGCGTCGGCGAGCACTTCACTGATGAAGTAAATGGGCCGCTAGACTTTCAAAGCCCGATCCTCCTCCAAACGCTCAACAACGAGGGTAGAACTGACCACCTTGGAGGTGGCGGAGATGTACAGAAGCATAACTTCACCAGGGGCCGACGAAGCGAGGACCAACGGTGAGGACAGCAGGGTCTTTAGTTGCTCGAACGCTTCTCGGGCCTCGACGGTCCAGATGAAACGGTTGGACTTTCGTAGCAGTCGCCAGAAAGGCATTGTCTTATCGCCGAGTCGGGAGATGAAGCGGCTGAGGGCCGCGAGGCACCCAGTGAGCCTCTAGACACCTTTGACTTTCTTGACGGGACCGAGATTTAGGATCGCGGCTATCTTCTCGAGGTTGGCTTTGATGCCACGCTCGGAGATGACGAACCCAAGCAACATGCCTGAGGGAACGCCGAGGACGCATTTCTCGGTGTTGAGCTTGACGCGGTTCCATCGGAGGTTGGCGAAGGTTTCTTCTAGGTCGGCGATGAGGCTGTCGGCCTTGAGGGTCTTGATAACGATGTCGTCGACGTAGACTTCAAGGTTTCGACCCAGTTGGTCGTGGAGACACTTTTGCATGCTGCGCTGATAGGTTGCGCCGACGTTTTTAAGCCCGAAAGGCATCGCGACGTAGCAGAAGGAGCTGAACAGAGTGATGAAGGACGTGACGGGCTGGTCGAAACCTCGCATAAAAATCTGATGGTACTTGGAGTTTCACAGCCAGCGGTGGAATCGACCACCTGATCTATGAGCGGCAAAGGAAACAGATCATTTGGGCATGCCTTGTTGAGACTTGTATAATCAACACACATCCTCCATTTACTATTTTTTTCTTGACCATTACAGGGTTGGCTAGCCACTCGGGGTGGTAGACCTCACGAATGAACTTACCATCGAGCAGCTTGGTAATTTCTTTCCCTATGACCTTCTTCTCATCGTCGAAGCATCAGAGTCATTGCTGTACAGGACGGGTTCCAGGCTTGATGTTGAGGGAGTGCTCGACAACTTCCTTGGGGTGCCTGGCATATCAGAGGGTGCCCAGACGAAGACGTCTCGATTTCAGAGGAGGAAGTCGACGAGCGCGCTTTCCTATTTGTCGGAGAGCGTTGTCCCAACCCTAGCCCTCTTAGAGGGGTAGGAGGAGTCGAGGATGATCTCCTTGGAATCACTGTCTGGCTCGAAAGATGTAAACGTTGACGGGTTGGAGTCAAGGGCAGGGTCGGGGCCGACCCTTGAGACTTGCGGATCTCTTCCAGCTTGGTCAACCTTGTGAGGGCGAGAGCCAGCTCGAATCTTTCTTGCTTGCAGGCGAGGGCCTGTTTGATGTGTGAAGCCACGGTAATGACGTCTTTGGGACCCGGCATCTTCAACTTGAGGTAGACGTAGGTAGGGACGAAATGAACTTGACGTAGGCAGGTCGGTCAAGGATGGCGTGGTAGGTTCCGACGAAGTCGACCACCTCGATGGTGAGGATCTCGGTCCTGAAGTTATTGCGGTCGACGAAGGGGACTGGGAGATCGATCTGTTCCATGGGGACTGCGTAGTCCCCCGAGATTACCCCGTGGAACGGAGCATAGCTCAGCCGGAGGTCCAACCCTGAGAGCTTCATAACGTTGAAGGTATCGATGTAGAGGATGTTGAGGGCGCTCCCACCATCCATGAAGACCTTGGTGAGGCACGTGTTGCCGACGATGGGGTCGAGCACCAGGGGAAGACGCCTTGGTTGAGGCACTCGGTCGGGGTGGTCGGATCTGTCGAAGGTGATGGGCACCTCCGACCACTTGAGAAAGGTTGGTACAGCAGGGTCGACGAAGTTGACTTCTTGCCATAGCAGCTTCTGGCGGTGCCGAGGCTCGTAAGCCCACAGCCCACCAAAAATCATGAGGCAGCCTTTAGGTTCGGGAAAGGTGGGATCGGCCTTCTCGGCACCCTGCTCCGGCGGGTTGGGACATTGAGGCGGACGCTGCTGGACTCGAAGATGGCCTTTCAGGAAGTACTGCATGAGGCGGCAGTCCTTGTAGAGGTGCTAGACCAGAGCGGAGTGGTTTGGACAGGACTTCTCCAAAAGCTTCTTGAAGTAGTTGTCGTGCTCAGGTGGAGCCTTGGTTTGGGGTTAGGGCCGTCGTTCGGCGACAGCCACGAACTCGTCATCATGTTGCCGACCCTTCTTGGGTTTCTTACTATTGGAGCCGCCGCCGGCCCGGTCGTCCTGACAGCCGAAACGCCAATCGGAGCACTGGTCGGACTTGCGGTCAAACTTGGACTTCTCTTTGTCCTTGTCTCGGCCTCGGTAGAAGTTGGCTTGGACGGCCTCCTCCCCGGTGGCGAAAGTCATGGCGATGTCGAGTAGCGCGTGCACCGTCTGAGGGTTTTTACACCCTAACTTGTGGACAAGGGCCTTGAAAGTTGTACCGTATGTGAAAACGTTGATGACTCAGCGTCGCTCACATCGGGCAGCTCGTTCTGCTTGAGCAAAAAATGCTAGATGTAGTCACGGAAAGATTGGTGGGTTGTTGCTTGTCGTTCCTCAGATCTTAGGAGTTCCTCGGATGTGTGTAGGTCCCCTGAAAGTTGCAGATGAAGACTCGACGAAAGTCGGACCAGTCTCGAATGCTACCCTCGAGAAGGTGCTCAAGCCACACCCTGGCCGAGTCGGACAAGAAGAGTGGCAGGTACTGAATGGCGAACAAGTCGTCCGCGCCTCCGGCTCTGCAGGCGAGACGATAGTTTTTGAGCCAGTGAGCAGGGTTGGTCTCACCAGTGAACTTGATGATGTTGGAGGGCGCATGGAATCGATCTAGAAATTGCGTGTGTCGGATGGCGTGTCCAAAGGCGTGAGGCCTGACCGCATCGGGGCTGAGGCTTCGCGAATAGTTGTGGGCGCGCTGACAGACGCGGTAGTTCCCTCGGTGACGGCGTTCGGAGTACCCGAGAGTTCGTTCCCGACGTGACTCAGCATGGAGATCGGCTCTGGCTTTTTGCCTAGCGTCGATGGTGTGACAAGCGTCAAGGTCGGGGTCGAGGTGCCGTCGGATGGTGGCAGGCGGAGGATTTGAACGGTCAGCCCTACCATCCGGTCGTTGGCTGCTACAGACCTCAGATGTTGGCAGGGGTGGAGGCACCCCAGTCCCTTGCTGCTGGAGTGCAGCGTCGAGGAAGGCGCGGAGACGACTATGGGTTTCGATGACCATAGGTTTTACCAGCGTTGCAGACTCGAGAAGGATTTTCGCGGCCGCCACCACGTTGTCGATCGCGCGGTCGAAGGTGGGCGTATCCGCCGCCATAATCTGCTGATAGTCGGTACGGGCCCAGCTCTGAAGGTTGGTGGCAGCAGGAGATGGCGATCCACCTTGTCAAGCGGAGTTGGCCTTCTGGGTGGACGATCTGCAACGCAGGACCTCCTCCACGATGCTTGTCGCTCGATGCCCCAGCGAAGTGTGGCCAGCAGCCGTAGCGCCGAGGGGAGTAACCCCAGCACTCGTGCTGTGGAGCTTGAAACACTCGCATGAAGGGTCGTGACACAACCTGGTAAGAATCCGACAACGCCGGGACGTGCGCTTGGCACGCGGCACCCGGAGACGAAGTTCATCGTCGGTGTTGGTGATGAAGTCCAGGCTACCGAAGCGGAAGGCCTGGCCGGTGACGAAGACGGGGATGCGCCACGATTGGCCGTCCGGAGTGAAGGCAATCGTGAAACTCCCGAAGCGCAGGCGAGAGACCGAAGCCTCTCCCGCCAGAGCGAAAATCAAAACCATCGATGATGAAGCAAGGCACACCACGGGCACCCCTTCTTGGCGCGCCAACTGTCGGTGTTCCGTACATCGGTATAGTACGAATTTATACGATCGGAGGGGTACAATGCGTTTCTTCCTAATCGATACGGCCTAATACGCGATGGACTCAAGAATGTAACCTGGTTCAGCCACCAAGAGGTGTAATACCCTACATTCAGGGGTTGAAATCGATGAACTCACGTATGATCGAGTGGGTTACAATGGCGGAAGGGCTCTTACGCTGACAGAGTCCCTTGCGCGCCTCTGTGGGTGTGTGTCTATGTTGGCTATCTCGTGTTCGTTGTTGTACGAGGTCCCTGACGGGCCTTTATATAGAAGCTGGACGAGGTTACAAAGCGGGGTGAAACGGGCGGCTCCCTGACGAGTGGAGCCGCAACTAAACTTGACGCTCACGCAATTGGATGTCTTCTGACAGGTGGAGCGCAGCCAAACTTGCTCCCCGCGGGATGGAACTTCCTCTGACAAGCAGGGTCACCACCAAACTTGGCTGCCACGGAATCGGGCTCCCCTCTGACGGGTGGGGCCAACGGCATCTTCGAGAATGTTCTCCAGGTGATCCTCTGGCGCTGGACGGTCCTCTGGTGCCAGCTGTCGTCCTTCGCCTGGCCCCTGTTCAGTGCCGGGGGGGGGGACAAAGTTACTTTACCTCCCTGCCTCTTTTGTACAGCCGGCAGGAATCTCTGTGTTGGTCGCCCGACCCTGAGTCGAAAAGTAAGTCGGTTACTTGGTCGTCGAGCGGCCAAGCCTCAGCGTTACGCTGCCCTGACCCTACGGGGGTCGGGGTTGCTCTCGTGACTGGATACACCTGACTCTTTGGTTGGGCTTCGTGAAATCTTGCGGGACTCTTTCTTCAGGCCCACGAAGAGTGTGGGCTGGTCGTCGTTGATAGACCGTAGATTGTAGCTTGGGCCATCGAGTAACCCCGGGCCGTAAGTAACCGGGGATATGATCCCGACACTACCTTTCTTACTTTTCTTAATTCCCGTGCCCGAACTCAAAACGACTTATAAAAAGGGACAGTGGTAGTATAATTTATATTATTAAAATTAATTAAGTTTAGCAAAATCATTGGTCAAAGTCGTAGTCAATAAAACATAAAAATAAACTTCTATTAGGATGGAGGGAGTATAAGATAGAGTCACCATCTGTTCTAAAATATAAGTATTTCTAGATATAAGTTAAAGTTAAACTTTTTGAATTTTTGACCATTAATAATAAAGAATAGATGATGTTTTATCTTATACTCCTTAAATTATATTATAAGATTCGTCATGAAATACACTTTCATAATATGTAACTTTTTATATTAGATTTTATTTAATATTCTAGATATTATTGGTCGAATATAAAGAAAATTGATTTTTACTCGATCTAAAAATTCTTATACTGTATATTGGAATGGAGTTGGTGTATGAGTACTACAATGGAAATCTTTGTGACTTCCCCAGTGCAAATTATATCCACATTGGTGAATGGCAACTACTATTACTGAATGCCTGATGTCGTGAAGGAAGGTGGTGTTGGCCTAATGAGAAAAGATGTTATGAATGGAATTGGGATAAAAAAGAAAGAAAAATCACACCCTTCATTCATACTCTTACGCTCACTCCGTTCCTTTTTATAAATCCTTGTGGACTGGATACATAAATTAATGAAAGTGAAAAAGTTGGAAGAAGAGACAAATAAAGTGAAAATGTATTAGAAAGAGAAAAAAATATCTTAAAAAGTGAGAATGACTTATAATTTAATAAAACTTGAGGAATTTAAAATTATTTATAATTTTAAATAAATGAAGCATTCTATTACGTATTAAAATTTTATAAATATTATTCTATGATATCAAACTTACTATTCTTTATTTTACTTTTACAAACAATGAACGAGAATGAGAAAGAGGACCAGAGCAAACAATGAATGAATTTAAAATGCGCGTAGCCTCGTAGTCGCTTGTGTGCACGCGGACGCCACCACCAGCAGCTGCTGATGGAGGGTTTGCGCTGTATTGGATCAGCAACAGGGTAAACAACGGCCGCGCCAGGGTCGGTCAAGGGCATGCACACCGTCTCGGCCTGCCGCTGACACCCTGCCTGCCTGCCTGCTGCTTCTTCTCACGCAAGTCGCAGCCTAAGTGCCTGACACGGAAAACGACCGCCCTCGTCCGATATCAGAGACAGGCTTTCACAAGTCACGTCTACCTCGCCCTTTTGCCCTTTGGGCCTTCAACCGCACTGTAGCTTTCTGCTCGGCTTTACTCCTTCCTTCTGGGCTTCACTTTCGAGTCGCAGATTTTCTTGCAATCAGTTTATCGGCACTGTCTCGTCTCCAAAATATCATTGTTAGTACTTTTATTTTTATAAGTTATTTTGAAGCTGAATATAAAACTTAAAAAAAAATAAAAAAGTAAAATGTTTTGAAAATAAAAAAAAAAGATAGATTGAAGATATATTAAAGGGCTGTTTGATTCATGTCTGCGGTGAGCCTTACCAAAATTTAGAGTTACCAACTCGTGGGCGACGCTAAAATATTGTTAAAATAATTTTGTTTGTATCATTACTTACCAAAATTTTCAAACATTGATAAAAAATAGTGTTTGAATTGCAACAATATCAAAGTTTACCAAATCTATTTAGTATGACATGTATGTTTTATTTGTCACAAAAATTTCCTTTTATAGAAATATACCTATGTGAGATCTTATTTTATAAATTAAATTGCAAGGAAGCTAACGGTGAAATCAGATTTTTATTTGAATCTATAGTTTATGAATAATTGTTGTTGAAAGATAACATACTAAAGAATATTGAACTTCGCGCACCCTCTCTCCACTTGCCACGTGGATTGGTAACTACCAGGGGAAGGGCCAAAAGTTACGGGCGAGCGTTTTCCTCACCGCCGTCGTCGCCGACGCTGGTAACGTAAAATCTATTGGTAAGGCCAAATCTTCGTTGGTCTACTAAAATTTGACAATGAATCAAATGCCAACCAAACAATTCAAACACACCTGAGAAGAGAAAAAGTGTGAAATGAGAATGATTTATAATTTTAAAAAAATTGAGCAGACAAAAATGACTTACTATAATTTAGAACGGACGGAATACTTGTACTATATACTTCTATCACAGAGGCCGAACTTCAAGATTCTAAAGACTGGGGCAATTCGACCACCAATTTCAGTGCCGATTGTTGCTGCAATCTCATCCAAGGTCCGGTTTCTTGCAAATATGACAGCAGCATGTCCAGAGACCAGAGGTTGCTCCTCTGGCTTCATCTGATCGGATAGCCATGCCATGTTTGGATGCTTCGGAGCATCTCAACCATCCGGTTAACAGAACATTTGATTTGCCAGCAGCTGAGGTGTGTCCGGTTAAGATATTCACTAGAAATACTAAATACTGCGCAGCAGCTGAGTTGTGTAACATGCTGTATGACCTCTGTTGTGACCTTAAAGTGTTATATGTGGATGAATAAATAAGAAAATTGGATACTTATATTGCTACGGGCACTCAAAAAGTACATGGTTGTTTCGTAATTTTTGGAAACTGAGCTTTGATCCGAAGTAGTGAACAGAAAGTGTTAGTGAAGCACTATCTCCGTTCTAAAATATAAGCATTTTTAAATTTGAATAAAGTCAAACTATTATGGAGTAATTTTTACTAATAATATTAAGAAAATTACATAATTTCTAACATAAAAATATATTTTTTATGAAAGCTTGTTTCATAATGAATTAAAAAAATATAATTTTTATATGATAAAATATTGCTAATTATATGTTATTAGTGATCAAAGTGAAAAAGGTTAGATTTCGTATGAAACTGTTGTGTTGACACTATGAAACACTGAAAAAGTCGCGTTGAAAAAGATGTGTGTTGGGCTACCCTAAACTGTTTCATCTTGTTTCGTTGTCTGATTGCGTAGGCCTGTTCCAGGCTAAGAAGGCTGCATTTGATGGAGCTGAAAAGAAGATAAAGCACTCCATCGTGTTCCTGTCAGAGGAATAGCTCGCTTGCTACTTAGTAGTAGTAGTAGTAGTACATAAATTCATTCGTAAAGAAAACATAAGATATATTCAGCTTCTAAGGTAACTCCTTGGCAATCTTTTAATCTTCCAATGAGCACGATGACAACGACGACGCAGATGTAAGCTCTGGATTCATTTGTTTATACTCGATGTTGTACCTAGATGTCTTCTAATCGAATGGCATTCCCTTGTGCACGGCAGGAGGATGAGGATGATGTGAACACCGATGAGGCCTAAGACTGCTGGTGTGAAAACAGAGGGCAGCAAGAGCACCACCGCTGACAGGTCAGATGGTTGTAGACCCCAAGCAGATCTGGATGGAGCTGAGGGGCGGCGGAGTGAATGCGGAAGGAGCCAGGGCATGTGCGCCTGGAGCCAACAGGACATGAGAGGCTGAGATCGATACGGAGTGGCATGGGTGCATTTCTCTGCAACGGCTGCGTGGTGTAGTGCTTCGAGGAGGCAGGAGGAGGAGGAGAATAGTGGGCGGGAGCCGGATGCGGGATGAGAAAAGACCGGCGACCATGGTCCATGGCTCGGCGCGCGGGGCCTCGCTGAGAGAGAGAGAAGAGAGAAAGGCTAAGAACATTCGCGATGATAGGACATTCAGCGAAGACCCCATCCAAACCGACGGCTCGTGGGACGAATTTCTGAGATCAGACGGTTGACATTTAAAGGAAAACGTGGCGCAACATGCTTTGAGAGAACGCATGCTTTTTTCCACAGACACTAGAAAATCCGCGCGGACGTTGCCGCGCATAGGTTTTTTTCTTGATGTGGCCACTTTTGTTACCTATCTTGATCTTAAATGATCTAACATGTTGAAGATAGTGACGGTAGCTGATTAGATGAAGCAAAAATGTATTTGATATAAGAGATTGTGGGTGAAATTTTAGATGCGTCTTGCACCGTAAAAATATACATCCGTATCAGCACTCGTCAAGTCAATTTCACAAAAAAAAACATAGGTTTCAAGGAAAACTCTTTCAATCCAAAAGAGACTTTATCTTGGATTGACACTGATGTTGCTTGAGTGTTGGAATCGATGCAAGCGTTAAAATAGCCAGGCTGCTCAGTAAAAAAGAAGAATCTAAGCTTATACATTTGATTAAAAAAATGTTGCTAAAGGCAATAGTACATATTTTTTGCTATTGGCTTTAAGAAAATTTAAGTTACAAAAAGCAGTATATACGGCTATCTTCAGTGTTCGAGAAAGAAAACCGCTATCTTAAATATTCTAAACATAGCAATTGCATTGTATCAATTATTCCGCATGTTCTTTGTCAATATTAAACAATGAAATTCAGGTTTCAAGTATAAATCACTTGTTAAATTTCTTTCTTTCATATATGCAAAGATCAACATAATTTTC
>BCLF01000016.1:233276-248448 GCA_001602275.1 Zoysia japonica
CTTGATCACCAACATTGCGATCACTGTAAAAATGGCATGAAAAATGATATAGATCACACCAACACTGGCAAAAGAAAAAACAAGAAAACAACATTTAACTCATTTTCACATCATGGACATGGTTCGAAGATGTATTTTTGCACTCTCACTCATTGAGACGGAAGGCTTACCTTGCTTCGGAATTTTCATTGCCCAATGCTTTGGTTGGAGCATCAGCAGCTGCAGCAAGAACATCTAAGCATGTTACTGTAGTCAGAAGTGCTAACTGAGGCAGCAAACTCAAATACTAGTATTCTTGGCATTTATAAGATATTTATGTGCTCACCATATACAACTATCAGCATTATCTTCCTTTACTACACATGACCAACCATTTCAGTCGATTGGCTTGAAGACTCATTCATAATTTGTTGTTTCTTTTGGCCGGTTAGTTGTTCGATTTACATGGCAATTGAACAAGCCTTGCTATACATTATGATTTATTCTTTGCGTGGAAATGCTGGGCAATAAGATCCTAGTCATTTTCATGCTTCAGGACTCCCTAAGGAGTAATGCATCCGCATCTGTCATTCACCAGAAATATGGTTCCCTACCCTTTTTTTTTTTGTCACCAGAACATTTTGCCATTCTTCCTTATTGTAATTATTTGTTTTGGGAAACCATCCTGAAAAGTAAACGCAGGGAACGTTAATGAAAACATATCAAGTATCTCTAGATTTCATTAGTACTTTATGGCATCTAAAGAATAAACAAAGCCACTCATTATATAGCTTAGTGTTAGCGAAGATAATTTTGTGCTTACCCAATCTTTCTAAAACTCTTCTGTACAACTTCCACACATAATTTTTTTATTTTTTTACTAAGTAATGAATAAAAAGGGCAAAATTCAAATGATAGGAAAACACTGAAAATCAAATAGCAATAGAAGTAGTAAGCAAAATTGCATCTTTGATTTAGTTATAAATTTAGAAACACACAAAAAAAAACAAAGTCGACCCTATAGTGCAGACTGTTACTCTTGTATTTTGGCCAAACTTGGCCCAAACCAGACGTTTCTTCAATCTTAAACTATCAGACACCACCATTTATCAGTGTCCACCATGGCTGACCATACAGATACAGAGCTTACATCGGACATAAAATGAAGTGCCTCTTGTCTCCTACATCACTCTTCCAGCGAAGACCCCATCGAAACTGACGGCTCGTGGGACGAGTTTCTGAGATCAGACGGTTGACATTTAAAGCATAACGTGGCGCCATATGCTTTGAGAGAATGCATGCTTTTTTTCACAGATATTATCTGAGAATATCAAAGAAGAGCTGGCGATACCATTTTCCCCCAAGAATTTTTTTATGAGGCACGAAATATGGAGGTCACGAGGCCAAATATGGCCTATTAGGCATTTATTGGATGAAAACTGCTTTACAGTTTAACAGAGAACAACTGTCTATAAAAATATTTTTAGCGGTGGAAAGAAGTACATCAATTATAATTGCACAGATTGAGTCGTTTTACTGAAAACAGAGCTGCAGCTGAAGAACCAAGACAAGATCTTCCATTGTACACACTCTTCAAGGACTGTTCCACCATTATCTGAGAAAGTTAAGATTTATTGCGACTGGACTTTTCTTCAATACCCGACTGTGAAAACCTTTTCCTCAGGACCTCAAAGACTTCTTCCATCTTCACACCCTTGACTCTAAGCAGCACCATCGCGTGGTACAGAAGATCCGCCATCTCTGAAGCTGCCCGGGATTTATCCTCATCCTCAAGCAGCGTTTGAATTAGTTCACCGGCTTCTTCACTAAATTAATATATGGAAAAAAAAAATCAGGCGCACCAAGAGGGAAACAAAGTAATGCACCAAAAAAAAAAACAAAGCAGACATGTCATACTATGCCAAAGCTGGGTCATAATGAAAAATGCCCTCAGAAATGTTTGACAAAAAGCTACCAAATCATATCATGCATTAACAAACGATTTTTGGCACTAAGGTAAATAATAGGCCCTGTTTCTCATCGCCTGGAAGTCCTCAGCGTGTCAGGTGATCAGTTCCCGGGTGGATACTTACTCGGCACCTGTCCTGATTGCGGAGCAAGAAGGCCGTAATTGGTGGTTCACGGTTGTATATGGCCCCCAGCACGATAATGAGAAGATATCCTTCCTCAACGAGCTCAGGGATATCCGCTCAGACCTTGGTTGGTTAGTGGTGACTTCAATTTAATTTATCGAGCTGAGGATAAGAGCAACCATAATCTTAACCGTGCAATGATGGGAAGATTCCGCCGTTTCCTAGATGATGCTGAGCTGAAAGAGCTTCCCCTTCTTGGCCGCAAATATACTTGGTCTAATGAAAGAAATTCTCCTACTCTAGTCAGATTAGATCGAGCCTTTTGTTGTGTGGGCTGGGATGAGATCTTCCCTAACGCAGTTCTACAAAGCACAGCGTCAGTTGTCTCTGATCACTGCCCGCTTATTCTTGGGTTGAAGGTAAACACTAGTGGGAAGAGAAGATTTCACTTCGAGAATTTCTGGCCTAAGCTACCTGGGTTCAGTGAGGCTGTGAAGCTGAATTGGGACGCCCCAGTTAGATGCTCTTGTCCTGTGGAGCGCCTTTTCTCCAAGCTACAACGACTGTCCAGGGGTTTGCAAAGTTGGAGTCAAAGGAAGACGGGTAACATCAAAGTTCAACTCAGTATGGCTAAGGAAGTTCATCGGCTGGAAATTGCCCGTGACTCGAGGACGCTCTCCTTGGATGAGGACTGGTTACGGAAAAAAATGAAACATCTCTGTTTGGGTTTAGCTTCTCTTGAGCGCACCATTGCAAAGACACGTTCCCGGGTTCTTTATCTCAAAGAAGAAGACGCTAATACCAAGTTCTTTCACCAGCATGCTCGCTTCCAAAAGAAAAAGAACTTTATTGCCAAACTTCAGGTGAACGGCCAGATTATCACTGACCAGCAGGAAAAACAACAAGCTGCTTTTGATTTTTATGATGGGCTTCTTGGGACAGCTGTAGCAAGAGAGTTCTCTCTCAACCTACCGGCCTTCCATCACCTGCAGCGAGATCTTAGTGCCTTAGATGCTCCTTTTTCGGAAGATGAAGTTTGGTTGATAATCAAATGCTTGCCACAGGAAAAGTCGCCAGGGCCGGATGGTTTTACCGGGTGTTTCTACAAGGTTTGTTGGGATATCATCAAGGAGGATATGTTAGCAGCCCTGGCAGCTGTCCACCGAGGTCATATGTTCAAATTCCGGCTGCTAAATACTGCTTTCATCACCCTCCTTCCCAAGAAAAAGGATGCCATGCAGGTTAAGGACTATCGCCCAATCAGTCTCATACATAGCTTCGCAAAGCTGGTTGCCAAGATTTTGTCAAATCGGCTTGCACCTCTGCTGCCGGAGCTGGTTGCTATTAACAAGAGTGCTTTTATCCAAGAAAGAAAAATCCATGAAAACTTTCTGCTAGTCCAACAGCTCGCCAAGAGTCTGCACAGGCAAAAGGAATCTCATATTCTGCTGAAACTGGATATCTCAAGAGCGTTTGACTCTGTTTCTTGGCCTTTCCTCCTGGAAGTTATGCAGCACTTGGGCTTTGGGAGGCGGTGGTGCAACCTTTTGAGTCTCTTGCTCTCAACTGCTTCTACTGAAGTCCTAGTTAATAGGCAGCCGGGCAACATCATTCACCATCGAAGGGGACTTTGGCAAGGAGACCCCCTGTCCCCTATGTTGTTCATCTTAGTGATGGACGTGCTTAACCCTCTCATCACCAAAGCAACTCAAGATGGCCAGCTTCAAGCCTTGGCAGTCCGGCAGGCCCAACACCGCATTTCTTTTTATGCTGATGATGTTGTTCTCTTTCTAAGGCCGGCAGCAAGAGATCTGTCAATTGTTCAACAGCTGTTGGAGGTGTTTGGGCAGTCCTCCGGGTTCAAGACCAACATAGCCAAGAGTTGGGTAACACCTATTCACTGCAGGGAGGAAGATTTGGCACTAGTGGCTGATCTGCTACCTTGTGAGATTGCTAATTTTCCTTGCAGTTATTTGGGGCTTCCACTCTCAGTCCGTAAGCCAACCAATGCTGAGCTTCAACCGTTGATAGACAAGGTAGCTGATCATCTACCGAATTGGAATGCCAGCCTTATGAATCGAGCAGGAAGACTCACCACTGTGAAAGCAGTGCTCACAGCAGTCCCTATCTACCTTATGACAGTCTTGGACTTGCCTAAATGGGCTATCAAGGCCATTGATAAGAGGCGAAGAGGTTTTCTGTGGAAAGGACATGACTCAGCCAACGGCGGAATTGCTTTGTTGCTTGGAATAAGGTGCAAATGCCCTTGCAGTACAGCGGCCTCGGCATTCATAACCTAGAGCTTTTGGCTGGTCGCTTCGCATAAGATGGCTCTGGATGGAGAAAATTAATGCCCCTCAGCCTTGGGAAGGTTTCTCCATTGAGGTCCCTCCCAACGCAAGATCCATGTTCGACATGGCAGTTGCTACAGTGGTGGGCAATGGACACTCAACCAAATTCTGGTCCGATCGATGGTTGGAGGGCAAGACCTTATCTGAAATTGCACCGCAGCTCTTTAGCAGTATTCCTAAGAGAGAGATTAAGCAAAGGACTATAGCTCAAGCTCTCTCCAATCGAGCTTGGGTCCTGAACATAAAAGGGGCTCTCACCGTGCAGATCTTGGTGGAGTATCTCTTGGTTTGGGATCTAACTGATGGGATTCAGCTACAGCCGGAAGTTCCTGATCAACATAATTGGAAATTTTCGAAGAATGGCTTTACTCCAGCAAATCTGCTTATAATGCCTATTTTGTTGGGTCTATCAGGTTTGCACCTTGGAAGCGCATCTGAAAATCTTGGGCTCCCCAGCGTTGCAAATTCTTCATGTGGCTCGCCACCAACAATCGGTGCTGGACAGCCGATCGACTTGCAAGAAGAAACATGCCACATCCTGCAGCCTGCCCTCTTTGTGACCAAGAAGATGAGTCTATCCATCATGTGCTGCTATCTTGTGTCTTCTCAAGACAAATATGGAAGATAGTGTTCCAGCGGATTGGACTCATTTCTTGTGCACCGCAAAATGCAATCCGTCGATTCTCAAGTTGGTGGAGCAGTGTTAGGTACCTAATCCCAAAGGAACTTAGAAGGGGTTTCAACTCGCTGGTTATTCTAGTTGCTTGGGAAATTTGGAAGCATCGTAAAGATTGTGTATTCAACGGAGTGCAGCCAAGCATTTCTGTTGTGCTGCAACAAGTCAATCTAGAAGGCGATCTGTGGTGCCACGCGGGAGCCTCTCGGTTGCAGGAGTTGCTCTCCCGGTCTTTACCTACACTAGGGGTTCCTAATCCTTAGTGTTTAGGGGGGTGGCACATCTGGACTGCCAGATGTTGGTCTTGTGTGTGTTGATCCTTTGTGTGTTGTGTCTGTGAAGGGAGGAGGGCTTTAGCCCTTCCTTCTTGCACTTTGTACTTGTTTTCTATTCTCCTTAATGAAATGATGTGTAGATCTCCTATGCATTCGAGAAAAAAATTGTGTTACGAGTAATCTCTGCAATGCAAACATTGTGGGTTCAGTCAATTACTATGTTTAAGTGATTATGTCATATCTTGCATATCATCCTTATTGTTGATTTGTGATGTAAACTTTAAAACTGTAAGGAAAAATTATAATGGTCATACCCAAAGGTTTCTAAAGAAGTCCAAAGACCAGAAATGGATACCAACTTTATGTTTAACAGATGGAAAATCTGATCTGGAAATTTTATGCTCTATGTAATTCTGTCAAGGCAATTTTACCCTACATGTGCATCTATGCATATGTGACTGTTGAATATTAAGCTAAATAATGAGTCACTTTGTCATGTAAAAGTCATTAACAGCATACTAAAACTACCATGAAGAAATCATGATGTGGTTCAGCTCATTCCATCAAACACTTGGAATCTTTTTAAACTAGGTTACCAGGACACCATTGTTTTTATCAAAACATTAACCACATGTTACCCTCAGGTCTCCTGCCAATTGAATCTTACTAAATCATGTCACCCATCAGTCTCAAAAAATTCTACTGGAGGAATATATACAGTGGAGGATGTCCTATATAGCTATATTATTTATAATAAATGTAAATTGAAGATGTAACGCATTACATATATTAAATCTAGCCAAACAAAAGGAACGGAAAAACTCTAGAATTTATTATTTGTTAACTTGACCATTCAATTTATCAACAATTTAATAATGCCATACACAAAATTCAGAACGAACATTATATACCTTATTTTCGAGCAAAGCAGCTGGGTATCAAGTAGTAGTTTTTTTGTCCATGATGGCTTGCCACCTCCTTCAGTAACTATCTCCTCCTGCCGTCTATTAATTGTCTCTTCAAGCGAATATAGAGTTGTTGTAACCAGCCTTTCTTGGATGGTGGTCTGTGAATGGAAAATTTTTTAATCACAAGTAGAAGTCTAATTACAAGAGAGGGTCAAGGGAGAATTGGTACCTCAGAACCTTGCAGAGCATCATAAACAGAAGTATAATAACAGGTTTCTGCTCCTGTATGGCAGGTAGGTCCATCTGGCTTTCCAAGGTATATTATCTGATTGTGTGAAACACAAAACATTTACCTAGTTAGTATCCCATGAAACCAAATTGAAAGTTTTCACACAGCAGAATGTGCTTACAGAATCACGGTCACAATCCAGAAAAATGTCGTGGACATTGATGAAGTTCATGGACGTCTCCCCTTTTGTCCACAAGGAAGATCGGGAGCGGCTAAAGAATGTAGCTTTTCTGCTTGAGATAGTTTTTTCAAGAGCTTCTCTGTTAGCAAAGCCCTGCATAAGAATGGCTCCAGTATCCACATTTTGTGCAATTGCAACAGCCAAACCTTTGCTGTCCCACTTCACACTGTCCAGCAACGTGTCAACCTAATGTTTCCAGGACAACAATTAAATTTTTGGTTAGATGATAATGAATATTTGAACTCTATGTAAGAAAGAACTATATCATAATAAACCAAGATTATCCTTCTGTTCATAACTGTAAGCTAGGGATTATTACAGCAAAAATCGTGAATTAGTTTTGTTCCTACTACATCAAAGTCAAAACAAAAGATACTCAAATTCATATTTCAAATATTTGCATTTACAAGTAAAACAAAGATGAACTCTAAACCCAAAAATCAGATACAAGACATGTAACCAAACCAATTGCACATAATTAACTGGTATTAATATGTTTTAGAAAATGCATCTAAAAAAATGTGCACTACAAATGTGTGTTTTATTTTAAAGATAGGCACAAATTAACAAGTCTAATATTCTGATTTTTTTTTTTACGATTGCATTGTGTTGGGGATCACCGCCACAGGACACCCTCACGTGCTGGCCCTGTTCCAAACCTTCATTTGTGTCTCTTCTCCAAAGGTCATGAGCGTACTGAGGTTGAGAAAGGCCTTTTTGACTTTTTTATGCAGAAAAGGGCACTAACAGCTACAGCAAAGGTTCAGGTCTGATTCCTACAAGGGTGAGGGGCATGGTGATCACCTTCGTGTCATGAAGACACAATGGCCAAAGCGTCCCGATGAAAGTGGAACTCAACAATTGCCTTTGCAATTGGTTCACCAGGAGTCTCCTGATGAAAGTTCCGCAGCTTGATGATAATGTGGGAAAAAAATGCATCGTGAAGAAAATTAATGCCATGTGTCGCTGACTAAAGTTTACATTTCTAATCGCTCGAAGTTGTAAAATGTCTGTTGCGCCCTTCTGACCATTTAGTATGGTAATTCTAGGAATTAGTAGGTAATCAAGGGTATTATGGTCCTGCTCATTGTGACCCTTCACTCCCACTTTAAAATAGCAGGTCATTGGCATTGCATTAATTAAAAAAAATCTGGAAGGCACGAGAAGCGAATATTCTGCCCTAATTTTTACCTACTATCTTCTTTCTCATACATCTCAATCATCTTGTCTCGGGTTTTGGTAATCCCATAATCCAACATTCTGTAATTGAAGTGATGTGCTGCGGAATCTTTTGTATTAGAAATAATTCCATCTATACCATCACTTTAGTTGCACTTTCCATCTATACCAACACCGTAGGTCAATGACATGTAGGACTAGACCCCACATGTCATTGACTAGCTTGATGGTATAGATGAAAAGTGCACTCAAAGTGATGGTATGGATGCAAATAGCACGTTCTGTTATGGGACACTACTTCCAAAACAATTTTATGGTCCTAAGGACATTTTTCCAGCAAACTCTTCAACATGGGTTTCTCTAAAATAGCACTTTTAACATTGCCTAACCTTCATAATAGCATTGTTAGATATTTTAAATCATTTTGTTTCTCTTTTCCAATTTCAGCCATGTTACAAACTTACAGGGTCGATCTTTTCTTCTCTCTCTTCGTTCTCTCTCTACAAAAAGGAGCTCAAAAGCATAGATGTGATAGGGGAAGCGGCAGGAGTTGGAAAAGCAGAGGGAGCAGCGGTCGGCGCTGGCACGATAGCGAGGGCTGCCAACGGCGTGAGCAGCCATGGTGCCAGGTGCTTCTCTCTCTCTCTCTCTCTCTCTCTCTCTCTCTCTCTCTCTCTTTGTGCTCTCCCTACGAAGATGAAGAGATCGATCTGGAACGAAACTACTAGGAGAGAGTAAAATAAGAGAAGAGTGGTCGGTTCACATGGCTAAAAATGGAAGAAAAAAACAATTTAAAATATCTACGAATGCCCTAGGAGAGAGTAAAATAAGAGAAGAGTGGTCAGTTCACATGGCTAAAAATGGAAGAAAAATCAAAAACAATTTAAAATATCTAAGAATGCTATTATAGAGGTTAAGCAATGTTGAGAGTGCTATTATAGAGAAAACTATGTCGAGGATGCTATTCTGGAGAAGCCACATCTCAGGAGTGCCAAAAAAAACTAAAGCTAAAATAACACTAGCCCCATTGTACAGCATAAGTATATGTTTAGCAAAACACTATTAACTATGAAGACAAATTACTCAAAGGGAAAAAGGAGCAATTTTACTCAGTGAAAGTGCAATGGCAAGTGCATCACAATGATGATGTGGACAGCCTGCACACGTAGACGCCAACAGTACCACTTTTAGAAATAAAAATATATTCTAATAGCCACAAATGATGAGGCCATGCATAAAGTAGGACAAAAAGTACAGCCAGTATGCACTTCTACTTCGCAACTATAAAAGGGAAGCTCAGTGCACGTAGCTCCTGATGGCACAGGGTCAGGGGAAGGGTCCGACCACTTTGAGTCTTTTGTACACAGTCTTTCCCTGCGTTTCTGCAAGAGGCAGTTTCTAGGACTCGAACCGGTGACCTCATGGCAAGGGGCAACAGCTTTACTGCTGTGCTAGGGCTCAACTATGATCGATGTAAATCAACATAGAGGGCAAAGAATTGGATGACTGGCACTCTGTTATGTTGCTAACATGGGCTGACATGATGATGTCGGTGAGGATGTGAGAAAACGAGTAGCAAATCTTAATGTGCCAATTCATGAGAGGCAAATTCTCAAACTTCCCAATGAAAAATGATGATCTGTATTTTTTCAATCACAAGTTTCAGGTTGATGTACTGGTAAGCTAATATAAATCCGCAAGACCATGACAAGAGCTGCCACACAGGAAAATATAGACTGAGAAATATTGCCTCCTGGAGGAATCCAGTAACATAGAACAAAAACATGGATTCAACAATACAATGGTAATTTAGTTTTGCATATATCTGATAGGATGAATAACTATGTGGACACTTAGTATTAACATCATGCCATATACAGGAAAATATAGACTAAGAAATACTATCAACTGCCATTTCTTGTGTCGACAAGCCAGCTACTTTGATACGAAAAAAATCACAGAGAAACAATCATTCATTCGAATGACCTGTACAGGATTCATGCAATTGTATCACTGAAACGCTGATAAATACTAATCGACAGGATCAGAGGTTAGACGAAATAACATCACTTTTGGTGTTTCAACTGTGATTTGCATTACTTGCTCATTCCCAGGCATCAATCAATTCGCAGTGACGATTCTTGCCAGCGCACCTACCAAAATGAATGCGCATCTACTTGCATATACAAGCCATTGTACAGCTAGCAATTTGGCCGCAAACACTGTACTACCAATCTTAGATCTCCAAATAAAGCAGTAAAATAAGGTACCAAATGAGGAGTCAGCCAGGAACAGATATACAGCTACCAAAACGAAATTCCATTGCAGTATCTCTTACCTTCACGGAACAAACAGCAATTTCGAACCAAAC
Organism: Zoysia japonica; assembly: GCA_001602275.1. NCBI lineage: Eukaryota > Viridiplantae > Streptophyta > Magnoliopsida > Poales > Poaceae > Zoysia > Zoysia japonica. The sequence goes on from BCLF01000016.1 coordinate 243,579, forward strand.
TAACTACGAACCCCCACATTTAGTTGGCAGTCGCCGTGCTCATCGAGCAGCAAACAGGGTAGGAACAGATCGCAAGCTTACAGCCATCTCCGCTTCCCCAAATGATTTCGCAGTAAGGTAATAGATTCGGCGCAAAAAACAAACCTTGGAGCTGTCCACAGTGAGCGCTCCAGGCGGCGACCGAGCGGAGCCTGCCGCGAGGGAGAATGCCGGGTACGTCTCCTTGCGCCGCCGCCACCCCGGGGACGTTGCGGCGGCAGTGAAAAGATTGGGGCGTGCTAGCCCCCTGCGGCTCGCTTGGGAGGAGGGGGCGGGGACGCGAAAAGGTGCCGCCGCCATCGGAGCCCCGTCCGAGCGATCGGCGGTGACGAGTGACGCGAGTGAAGGGGTGCATCAGCTCGTCTCTCGTGCTGGTACATGGGATTTGGGCTGGAACGGCCTGACAGGTCGGCACGGCACGGCCCAACGGCCCGGTTGAGCTTCGGGCCTTTATGGCCTTGCATCTGGCGTGGAACACGCACGGCCGCCCGCATCGAAGCGGGCGGTTACGGGCACAATCCTGATTCCTGCACTCCTGCTCCTTGTATGTTTGTTCTTTTTTGGGGGGTTTTTTGGTCCTTCCAAAAAAATAGATTAGAAAACTGTTTAAAAAATGTATTTTTTTAAGGGCGCCATAACATTTGACGCGGTTGTACTATGTCACCGTACCGAATATTTTTCTCCTCGGCAAGGTTAGATGGGGATTAACGACAATAGATGATGTTTAGGTTGCCCAAGTTAATCTAAAATCTTACTGCTCCCTTCAATTTTAAATTATTGATATAGCTAACTTACCGTTTTTCTTATTTAAAAAATTTGTTCTAATATATAAAATTATTAATTATGATTTAAATTTCACTAATGATAAATCAAATAACAATAAAATTTTGCACATTTAAATAAATTTTTTAAATAATAAATAATTAAAATTGATATTAAAAATAAACAATGTCAATATTTTAAAACCAAATGAGTACTCTGTTGTGTTAGAAGTGTCGTTGACCACCTGATCAATTAGATATTGGACCGTGGACACACAAAGACATGGAGAAGTCACGCTTTACTGGTTTGAGTTCGAGTGCCCGTGTTACGCTAGAGCAAAGTAACGTGATGTAATTTATATTCAATATAAAAAGACAATATGACATATTCATTTTCTGATAAAAAATATAACATGACGGCAATTCGATAAACAACATGAGTTATACAAGAACATATGTCGTGAATAATGAACCAATAAATAACTCATAATTCATTAAGAAGTACATCTCATCGAAGAGTTTGGTTACTCACCATACGGAAAAGGTAATTTCAGATATTTTTTGGTAGAATTATTCTTGCCTCTTTCAAATTAGATGATAACAATGGAGTCAAAAGTTCTCGCTGAAGTGTTACATCATCCTGTACACAAGCATTATAATAATAATGAATGCATAATTAACTTTATACATTATATTTAATAATATAGATCAGTACCTTAGCATGAACTCATAATTCGTCTGCTCCACTCGAGTCTCTATCACAGCTAATACTTGATGTCCTGATGATTGACTGCTAAAACTTAATAATCTTATACTCTCTCAGTTTTTAAATTGATGTCGTCATTGACTTTTAACATCAATTTGATCACTCGTCTTATTAAAAAATTAGTTCTAATGTGTAAAAATTTAAGTTGTGATTTAAATAACTCTAATGATAAATCAAATTATAATAAAATATACTATATTTATCAAAAAAAAAATTAAATAAAATTAATGGTCGAAGTTGATGTTAGAAGTCACCAGCGACATTAATTTAAAATAGAGTAAGTAAGATATACATATTTTACTACATAAGTCAGAATGACTGTGCAACGCTACGAGCAGAATAACATGATCCAATGCTCTCCAATACTGGCAAGATAATGTGGCGCATTCTCTCAGGGACAAAAGAAAATAAAATAAAAGAAAAAGAAATGTGTCTGTAACTACACACCATGACTAAAGATGGGCACGCACCATTTTATCACACCATGACAAAGATGGGCACACACCATTTTATTTTCTTTTTCTCCTTGTTAGAAATTGAGATGAAGTCCGAGCTGTCACTTGCAGGAATAAATTCAAAGAGTCCAGGTTACTGAACGTGATGCAATGCTCTCGGATATGAGCACAGAGCTTTTCTTTTTCCTCAGGCATCTGCCTAGCATACAATGTGTCTGTAACCACACACCATGACCAAAATTAATGTTCATGAAACAATAAAAAAAACACTAGCTAAGCACCTATAGGAGATGTTATGAAGGATCAAAGAACCAGTAGCTCCAGAACCACTCACTGCACTAATCCAATAATCGTGTATTTTCGTGAGAAAAAAAAAACATGTACTTCTTGCTAGACCCGAACAATATAATATTGCTAGTTTCAGAAATTTTACCATTTTTTTTTGCTAGTTCTTGGTTGTTTCCACCTTCCAAAAGTCAACATATTCTGCAGGGAAAATAAAATGACAAATAACTCACAACTATCTCTTTTCATTTTTCCTCTTCATATATTGTCATATCAAGACAATAGGTATTAGATAATAATATTTGATAGGAGAAAAGCTTTCAAACCAACAAACTATCATATCCAAACGTGCTCAAATGTATTGTAACGACCAGGTTCTACCTTTCGATAAGTCTGATCTTCCGTAACATTGCCAATCTCAGAAGGTTGGCGAGTAAAACATCACAAGCGATCAATCAAGATATCATAACAAAAGCATTAAACAAGAAATAAGAATAAAAAATTAGCAAGTCGATGCAAATTTATTAGAAAGTAATCCTTCAAAGGGGCCCATCGGCATGCAGGCCGGAACCATCTCATAGCAGAAAGATCACTAGCGAGAAATCCACAGAAAAGCAGCAACGAAAGCGACATCATGACAGCGGCAGCGAACCTCCTCCACACAGCCACTATTGAGCGTAGAAGCTGACTTCACGGCCCGTCGGAGACATAGTCGAAGTTAAAGCTGTGAGAATACTCTGAAAACGACAAATTAGAAAGCTGTGAGTACGATTACTCAGCAAACTGCGTACTACCTAACAACAATATATGCATGCAAATGGTTTCAAGTGCTAAATGCAAGTTTAAAATATTTCATTTTATTTTAAAGATGCAAAAAAATTCTAATTTAAAACAGTTAAATTTTATTATTTTGCCCCGCGGGGATCTCCGTTATCTCGGACGGGGGTTCATTTTAAATGTCGGTGTAATCTCTACACTCGGCCACAGCTCAAAGGTCGGAGTCCAAAACATTTTGAAATAGAGGTTGAAAGAAGAAAACAAAACTACTTAATGAAGAGCACAACTCAGGGGGTGTTTTAAGGACGTGGTAATGCGCATTGACTGTAACTCTGTAGAGTGTATGCACCTAGACACATGAGAAGTGTCGTCGAGAACTACAGTCGTAGTCCCAACGAACACACAGGACATGTTCACAAGTTTCAACTGACGCTATCCGTCGTTCCAAGATAGGGATCTCAAGTGTCTACGCAATCGGATTTTATAGCTGTGAAGAGCTAACCGCTGATAAGTGGGTATCTCGATCTCATATAGGGAGTCATAGCTCTACACCACACTAACACGTCACCGTCAACCCACGGGTAAACAACCAGTCTCGACAAGCTTCAAGATCAAGTCACTGCCCATATAGGGTAATGTGGTGTGCATGGTTGTCAACTGAGCGTATAAGGCTCGAAGGACTCGGTCCTTAATTGCCGGGGCGGACACTCTCAGCAACCTCAACGCCAGCAACCAACAAGCCTCACAGAAAGATCTCAGCTCAAATTTTTTTATTGTACCTGCCACAGGTACTTACTAAAAGTCTCTAGCTCCTCATACTCTATCCTACCTCCGCTAAATAGTTATGTATAGTTATTTACAAAACTCACATATTTAATCAAAGTTCAAAATCATTTAACACAAATTCTATTTTTACAGTGATAGGTGTAGAGTAAAATAAATGTGACTAAGCATGGTTAAACATAAAATAAAATATTTATTTCTAAAGCAATCTTAAGGCTCACATTTTGTGAAACGATAAATAGGCACGTCTTGAAAATATTGCTAGCATATTTTAAAATTGCTAGCATACAAATTAGAGTTACAAACAAAACATACAATTTAAAAAAACTAGGTATAAAAGTGATCAAAGAACACGGCTTGTCTGACAGCTCGAGATCGTAGTCGAGATCCGAGTCGTCGAACTAAGCAGGCTCACGGTGCTTCTTCTCGGAGTCCCCAACTAAGCAACAACACGAACAAGAGCGAGACATACGCGACAATTTAAAATTGAATAATTAAATCTAAATTTAAATTGCTAGACTAAACATGATCAAAATGTTCTCCGAAAAATCTTACGCGTTCTCGACGAAATGAATTTAATGAAATAAACTAAAGAAACTTCGAAAACCAAACGAAATTCCTAAAAAATCCTTGAAGATTAACCGCACCAAAACAATTCTACAACAGAGACTATTTCGTCCTCACGATTCTCGGAAATCTGCCTGCTAAAACCAACCGCTAAGCCCAACCCTACTGCAACAGGACAGAGGAACCACGCTACGTCGAATTCCCTGGTCGCCTGACTCAACGAACATCACACCAGGCAACGAACGCTTCCTATCTAATCCCATGGAATCGAAACGAAAGAGGCTACCGTGCTCATCGAGGCGGACGAGTCAGATGGGTCAGAGCAGCAATTGACGGTCCACGGCGCGGAGCGGTGACAACGTCTATCGGAGACGCACGGGCCGAGGCAGAGCAGTGACCGGATAGAGACAGAGCGATCGAGGCAGCAGGACCGGTCG
>BCLF01000016.1:249288-296864 GCA_001602275.1 Zoysia japonica
ACGAGAAGGAGATAAAAAAAAAGATTTATATAGGAGCTAAATAAAGATTTGAAAATTAATTGGAGGCTTTGAGAATGATTTCGGCTCAACAAAACCCGTGAACTGAATTATTCTGGCACTAAAAAATTAAAAAAAAAGAATTCGGATTTAGAGCAGAATGAAATTTGGAATAAATTGGTACTTCGATTATTGAAAATCCTGGACTGTTACATGTATTGCTTGACCATGACTTGAAAGCCACTCTAACCTTCTTGTTGTATTTGGTAAGACACTTTGATGTGTACAGGGCCCCCATATTCATCAGAGGCTACCATAAAAAAATGGTACCAAATGCATTACACTAAAACTATGACCTTTTCCAAATCTCAATTTTATTAGTTCCTGAGTGTGAGCCGAAAGTTCTCAAGTGCACAAGTAGTGTATAATAGAGTTGCAAAAATAAAAAAGTAGTGCAGAGTTTTCAGCTTCGCCTTGCACCCTGCATTCGCTGCCATAGAAAACAACATGCATATGGGAAAAGAGCACTGCAAAGGATTTTTTTTTTAGTCTCACGATACCGATCGTCAGGAATCTTTCAACAACATGCATATGCGATCTGAGTAGGAAAAGAGCAATGCAAACGATATTTGGTCAGTGGAACTTACTAACTAAAGAATCTTTCAACAACAGGATATCTATTTTCAGAAAGTACTCATATGCATAAAGAATCTGTATAGAATATAAAAGAATTGAGAACTTTCAAATTGCTGCTTTTTTATACTCATGGGGACTTATAACTTTAGGATGGCCAAAAGACACCAAGCATTTGCAGAAAACAGGGAGCAGACTGATCATTGTGTTAGCACGGGCAATGAAAGTAAGCTAAAGTTGTTATCAATATTATTACCTTACCTATCCGGTTCATTCCCATGGACCGCAGAAGCGCACAATTGGTGTGATCTAACCAATAACTGCAGACCTATATTAGGACAGCTCACAGACTCGTCAAAAAACATACATTCCACAGTGAAAAAAACAAGCATATGGAAAACCGACCCATATTAGGACAGCTCACAGACCGTTCAAGAAAGCCTGTGGAAAACCAACCCAGAAAGAGCTCAAGGAGGCTCCTGCTGGTTCATTGTCATGTGATGTGTCACAAGGTAGCTTGAAGAAGGCAAAAAGTTAATGACATGAAGCCAGCCACTGTCAGCTACTGGACAGATGGCTTAAACAGGTGAATATATGCTTATACTGATCACAATATGATGCGTCCGATAGGAAAAAAAAAAGAATCTGATGCATAACTGTTTCAGGATTTCCACGCCACAACATAAAAAATATTTGTATTCATTTGTTGATTGAGATAGCATTAATAGAACCTTTTAGTTATCATAACCATTTCTAAAGCACAAAATATTAGCATCTGGTAAACTATTGTTCAAATGAATCAACAATGTTATATTCTGGAACAGTCCTATATTTTGAAGATTATTTTGGTTACAGCTGGCACTGCAATTCATAATAATTCCACACATGCAGGACAACGCTGAGCAGGGAGAAAGCAAACAGATGACAACAACACTTCGCTGCTGAATTCTACAAGTAGACAACCCACCTTATCGTTGTTGTCTCAACTGAAGCAGCATAATAGTCCAGATAACTTCAGTCCTACAGTGGATAGTGAATTGACCTCTTCGGAAACAACACTGAAACCCTGGAGCACCAATAACCAGCAGAGGTCTGTCAATAGGAACATGTCACTCAAACCAGCTGCATGATGCTGGTTGTCTCCAGTCAGTTCTTCAAAATTACACAAGCAGGCGATCTCGGGCACGCCGGTGGAGGCGTTGGTCAGGACGCGGCCGGCGAAGGGGTACAACCTGGAGAGGAACGCGGGCAACGCGGCGCGCAGGGCCGAGGCCACGGCGTCGGGCCCGCGGACGGAGCAGCCGGGTACACGTTGACAAGGTAGATGTGGAAGGAGCCGAGGATGAGGTCGAGGTTGGAGGCCCGGAGCACGCCGGGGAATCCCCGTGGCGGGTCCGACGCCGAGGTATATAAAATTATTAATTATGATTTAAATTTCACTAATGATAAATCAGATAACAATAAAATTTTGCACATTTAAATAAATTTTTTAAATAACAAATAATTAATGTTGATATTAAAAATAAACAGTGTCAATATTTTAAAAACCAGATGGAGTAATGATAGATAGCTGTTGTGTCGAAGTGTCGTTGATCAATTAGATTTGGACGGTGGACACACAAAGACACGGAGAAGTCATGCTTTACTGTGCGGTCAGATAAGAGATGGCAAGATCAGGATGTTAAAAACACAATTAAAACTAGAAGCATCTTGAGTAGTTGTCCACTGCTGACAGGCTATCAAAATGTATGAAGACTAGTTGATGCTCCGCCCGTTGCTGCGACATTTTTGCTGAACTTTAGATGTATGTAGAAAAGATGTTAGAAAAATTGAAAACTTGATTCATAAAAATGCACAGATTTTTTTATAGTTCCATGTACAGTTGATTGGTGATATGAAATTAGTGCATAAGCATAACTAAAAATAGATAAATGACATGTCAACATTTATTGCTACTTTTTTTTGTCTGATACTCATATTCGTTGATAGTAAACGAAGCAAATCAGCAAAATCAAATGAACCTAACAGCTGTAATTGGAACAAACAGGAACTTCTGCAGAAAATGGCTAACCATGTGCTTCACAGGTAAAACAGAGGTACGGATTGACTAACACTGGGTCGTACATGAGGGACCCTTCGACCATGGCCATCTCCCTACACAGCCGGCCCATAAAGCTTCATGCTTCCTTCCCGGCATCGCATGGCATCACCGGCTCACCGAGAACACCTAAACATAACAGATCAGGGCGGCCATAGACAATGGTGTGCTCACTGTCACCATACCTATCGGGATCACGCACCCCAGGTGCCTGACAGACCGTGCTCGAACGCGCGAGGCCTCGAGTCAGGGGTCGGGCGACCACGGATTCCGACCCCCCCAGCATCAATCATCGACGGTCACGCCTTAGCTGCACGGGCGCGCAGAGACTCCAACCTCCGAATACCGACCCCCGGGAAACGACCCCTGAGAGGTGGGTACCGCGTTATGGTACATTTACTCTGACGGCCAACTGCCATCCGTCTTGACGGGACGGGGCGAGATTCACCACGGCGACACTCCAGCAGAAAGCTGCGACGGCTGCTGAACAAGACATGACAGCGCTATAGCCGGCACAGTAGCGCCGGACGAGCATCACAGTACCCGCCGCCTGCGGACGACGCGACGGGTCACGACCACGCCTGGACGAAGCGAAATGACGGCGACAACGACGGAAGGACCCACCTGTCAGCGAGACGGCAGAGGGATCCACCACTTGTAACCCCAGGGCCCCCTCCTATATAAAGGGAGGCCCAGGGAGCGATAGAGAAGGGGGGATACGGGCAACAAACCACACCGAAAACAATCCCGAACACACGAAAGACAAATTCACGAGCTCCGCTAGAGCCCAGGGTCTTTGTATCCTTTCGGGCAAGCGCCCCCACTCGCCCACGCTCTGGATCTTCCCGCGAAGAGAGGATCCCGCCTTTGTAATATTATCATCGAGATAATCTGCTCCCTGGACGTAGGGTATTACACCGCTCGAAGTGGCTTGAACCAGATAAAAACCCCTTTGAGTCTTCTTTAGACTAGGGCACATCGAATCCGAAAGGCACACCACCCCCACAATCGTATATTTACTGTGCCGATGGCCAGAACGCCGACAGTTGGCGCGCCAGGAAGAGGGGCATTTTCCTTTGGTGTGCTCTCGCTTCGGTTTTTCGATGGCTTCCTACTCTACTGTCGTGGGAGACAGTTCGGTCTCCCACCGCTTTGGAGACTTTATGGCCGCTGAGGAAGGCTGGTCTTGGCAAGTCCCCACCTTCGTCTCTGGACAGCCTTTTCGCTTCGGGTGCCTGGACCTCGTCGCGAACGAAGGCGACAAGCTCCGCCTCCAGCTCCATGCGAGAGACGCCCTCGTTGGTGGCTCGGGAGCCACTCATTCTGGGGCACGACCCATCGAGGGAGTGCTTCACTCTACACGCCTCGAAAGGCGCGGAGCCGGCGACTCCTGGCAACACGCCGCCGGGTGCCAACCTGTCCCTGCGCCCCATAGTGGACGCCGCCGGCCAAGTCTGGCCGCCCTCGGGACGCACTGACAGCCCCGAGCCTAGGGGCAAGGCTGCAGCCGAGCCCAGTGATGCGGCGCGAGCTCGGGGATAGACCACCTACCAGCAGCTCGCAGCTGGGGGGCCGCCGACCTTCGACACCCCGCTCGAGAACCTCGCGGCGGCAGCGTGCATCCTCAACAAGACCGCTGCTCCCGAGGATCCAGCACTGAGGGAAGTGTACGACCGCGTACGCTTCTACCTCGGCAGCGCGCTTCAACGACCAGAAGCGTCCCTCCGGCCCCAGCAGTCGGAGACGAAAAGCAACCGCCGGTCCCAAGATTGGCGGAGCTCGGCGTGCGACAGCCAAGTCGAGGAACGGAACCCTCGACACCACGCAGGGTCGGTCCTCCCCCGACTCGGTCCCAACCACGACGCCCGTGGCACCATCGACGCCAGACGCCAGGCGAGGAGCGAGCTCCGCGCCGAGTCCCGGAGAAGACGCTCCCACGACCGCTACTATCGACGCGGCTCCCTCAACTCCAAGAGCCCGAGTCCTGATGGGGTCGGACCCAGAGCGTTCGGATCGCTCATCCGGCGCGCGAAATTCCCGCAGAGATTTCGCGCCCCGACCACCATCGACCGCTACAACGGAGAGACGAACCCCGTCCACTGGCTTGAGGACTACCGCCTCGCCTGCTGGACCGGAGGAGCGGACGACCTGTTCGCCATCCAATACTTGCCGCTCTTCCTCACCGACTCAGCCCGAGGGTGGCTCGAACATCTCCCCGAGGGCTGCATACAAGATTGGAGCGACCTGCGCCGAATCTTCGTCGGCAATTTTTAAGGGACTTACACGCGCCCAGGCAACTCCTGGGACCTCAAGAATTGTAAGCAGGGGTCCGGCGAGTCGCTCCGGGACTACATCCAGCGCTTTTCACGAAAACGCAACGAGCTCCCCAACATCAGCGACGCCGACGTCATCAACGCCTTCACCTGCGGAACGACGTCTAAGGCGCTCGTCCACAAGTTGGGCCGGAAGAACCCTCGAACGGCTCGGGACCTCCTCGACATCCCTACAACCTTCGCCACCGGAGAAGAGGCCGTGCAGACCAACTTCGACCGAGATCGGACAAAGGACGAAAGGTCGGAGAACGACCGTCGAGGGGACCGACCCTCCGACCGATCCGCGACGGGTCACGACCACGCCTGGACGAAGCGAAATGATAGCGACAACGACGGAAGGGCCCACCTGTCAGCGAGACGGCAGAATCGTGAGGGATCCACCACTTGTAACCCCTGGGTCTCCTCCTATATAAAGGGAGGCCCAGGGAGCGATAGAGAAGGGGGGGATACGGGCAACAAACCACATCGAAAACAGTCCCGAACACACGAAAGACAAATTCACGAGCTCCACTAGAGCCCAGAGTCCTTGCATCCTTTCGGGCAAGCGCCCCCACTCGCCCACGCTTCGGATCCTCCTGCGAAGAGAGGATCCCGCCTTTATAATATTATTATCGAGATAATCCGCTCCCTAAACGTAGGGTATTATACCGCTCGAGGTGGCTCGAACCAGGTGAAAACCCCTTTGAGTCTTCCTTAGACTAGGCCACATCGAACCCGAAGACACACCACCCTCACGATTGTATATTTACTGTGCCGGTGGTCAGAACGCCGACAATACCCAATGAGGATGTCAAGAATCCCGAGGTGATATCCATCCAGATCTCCGGCAATGAAGTACCGAAGCGATGCGGATTGAGTTTGGGTCATTCGATGTGGGTCGAGTTCGTTTCTGGATCATTTTTTCCGATGCACCTTGAACATGTAGCTGTCGAGGAAGAAGCAGATGGTGGGGAAGAGATGATGAAGATGAGAAGCAGGAGGAAACCATCGTTCCACTGGTACACCTCCTGCTCCTAGCCCCACTCCACAGGAGCTGCTCCACCATCACCAGGACGCCCATCACCGTGAAGGTGGAAAGAGGATCGATGGTGCGCTTGGGAGGACGCAGGGGGATGAGGGGAGGCGGGGGTTAAATGGACGAAAGGGGAAGATGAAGGGGAGTTCAGGTGTGGGAGGAGAGGAACCGTTGGAAGATGAAAATGGAGGAGAGGAAGAGGGCAGCCAGCTGGTGAAGCGACGGGGATGCTGTTAGGAGGGTGGGCGGGCCGGCAGGAGAGGCGACGGGGCTCTGGAGAGGGGACGCGGGTGGGGAGTGAACAAAATGGGTCGACGACGATTATTAAATTTCGATATATAGAACGGTTGAAATAAAAATTGCTGATGTAGTAGCTTTCTGAGAGATTAGATTATACTCCCTTTAGTTAAAAAAAGTTGTTTTAAATATTGTTTTAGTTAAATGTTTGAAACATAAATTACAAATAAGTTTTAATTTACTGAGCTTAGAAACGTGAAAATCATATGATTAAATTTATTAAAAAATCTTCTATAAAAGTATATGCATGTCAATTTTTGATAAATACTTTTTATAGAAAATAAAAGTTATAGTTATATTTTAGAGACCGTGTCGTTGTCTAAAATATTTTTTAAATAGAAAGAAATATGTTCATAAATGGTACAAAAGATCATTAACTTTTTTCATACATAGAAAAAAGTAGCATACATTAAAAAAGGTTAGGTTTAAAAACAACTTATTATATCTCTCTTTTGTGTAAAAACTGCCTTAAAAAGTGACAAACAACATCCATTATTGTTATTGTTGCTTTCCCGCACGGAGTCTATCGCCGGGAGTCGGCCACGATATCCCAACCGCGCGGTGACCGCTCCGCAACAAACTGCCGGCGCCGTCCTCGCTTCCGTCGCCTTGTCCTCGACCATCCCTCGCCTCGCCCCCACCTCGCCATGATGTCCTCCTCGGCGCCGGCCGCCGGTGACGGCGACATGGAGACCCTCCCCCTCGCCTCCGACTACGCCTCCGTCGCCTCCACCTTCGACCCGCTCGTCTCGGCCTCCGCGGGGGCCACCGGCTCGCCCCCGTCCCCTCCCGCGCACGCCTTCCCGCTCTCTAGCTCCACCTCCTCCTCCTTCGTCGACCCGCCCTCCTACGCCGACGTCGCCGGCGTCTTCTCCCCACGCTCCGCGTCCGCGTCCCCGTCTTCCTCCGCCTCCCCCAGATCCGCGCGCGCCACGGCCTCCGAGTACACCCAGATCGCCGTCTCCGACCCGGAGACCCAGGCCGAGCCCGCCGCCACGTCGCTCGTTCCCGGATCTGCGCCGACCTACATCTCCTACCAAGTCACAAGCGTCCGCCGCGGCGACGGCGACCGCCGCCACGCCGTGCGCCGCCGCTTCCGTGACTTCGTCACCCTCGCCGACCGCCTCGGCGAGGCGTTCCGCGGTCACTTCGTACCGCCGCGGCCAGACAAGAACACCGTCGAGAGCCAGGTCATGCAGCGGGACGAGTTCGTGGCGCAACGCCGCCTCGCGCTCGAGCGCTACCTCCGGCGGCTCGCCGAGCACCCCGCCATCGGGCCCAGCGACGAGCTGCGCGTCTTCCTGCAGGCCGAAGGCAGGATGCCGCTGCCTGGCAGCACTGACGTGGCCTCGCGGATGCTCGATGGCGCCGCGCGGCTGCCCCGCCAGCTCCTCGGGGAGGAGGCTGTAGTCGCGCCGCAGGAAGTGGTGCAGCCGGCCAAGGGAGGGAGGGACCTGCTAAGGATATTCAAGGAGCTCAAGCAGTCGGTCGTTACCGACTGGGCCGGGGTCAAGCCACCCCTCGTCGAGGAGGATAGGGAGTTCCTAGAGAAGAAGGAAAAGCTGCAGGAGTGGGAGCAGCAGCTCACCAGCGCGTCACAACAGGTGATTCCTTCTCTCAAATGCCAACCTACATCTGATGTGCGTCTCTTATTAGTTAATACGAATTATGACCAGCGTGACAATGGATTTGTTCTCTCCTTGTAATATGTGAAGATGGCATCTCAAACTCTGTAGCTTGCTGTTCATAAAAAAGCAAAGGAAAAAAAAAGAAACTACTCACTACTGTCATGAGCAATCTATTTCCATTTTTGAGGGTTAATTTTAGTTCCTTTCAAGCTATCGCTGTAACTTTGTCGTTCATGACACATGAGTTTTTTATGATCCCCCTCCAAGAGAAGTTTTTCTGAGGAAAATTTCTCTCTTTCCTACATTTAATGGTAAAGCTAACATGAGGAGTGAGAGAGAGAGACCTCTGGCTGCCTTGATGTGCCTGGGGAAGGTATCAATTGAGGAAAACCCTACACATAATATTAAAGGGCATCTTTCTGGTTGGTGAAATGGGCCTCACCCTTCTTTCCAATCTCCTCCCATTTTTTCTCCTCTTTTTCTTTCGTCCCCCATGCTGCTATGCTATTGTTTCTTAGATTGGTATGCCATTTGTTGCACCCCTACCCTTACATTCCTAGGTGTTTTTGCGGGATGAGTCACCACAGCTTCTTTATTAGCTTAAAAAAAAATTTAACGGACAAAATGTTTTGCAAAAGAAAAAAGGAGTGCTCAAAGATTAGTAAGGCAACCTGCGAATAGTTGTGAAGATGCCAAAATTCTTTAACAAATATATCTCGTTATTGCTGGGTATATAATCATTATAGGATGGGAATATATTGTTGCATCGCAAATCTGATTACATGATAACATCAGTTGATCAAAGATTTTGTACAGAAAACTGGATTTGTGATGAGAAGTACTACTTTGCATAGAAAATGTACTTGTGCTGGATTACTTCAGCAACTTTGATGGAAGCTGTCGCTTAAGCTTTCTGGTTGCGTCTCAAGGCTGTTTAATGTTGGTGACTTCCTATTTTATCCACAGGCAGAAGCACTTGTCAAAGCTCAGCAAGATATGGGTGATACAATGGGTGCCCTTGGATTGGCATTCATCAAACTAACGAAGTTTGAGACAGAGGAGGCAATGTATGACTCACAGAGAATAAGAGCAGCTGACAGCAAATGCATAGCTACTGCAGCTGTTAAAGCTAGTAGAGCATGTCGTGATTTGAATGCTCAGACTGTTAAATATCTGGTAAAATCTTTGACCTTTGGGTTTTGTTCATTATGAACTCTAGTGCTTATGAAGCTACCATATTCATGGATCTTACTTTTTTCTTGTTTTTTTTTTCTGGGCAGGATACATTACACGAACACTTAAGCATAATGTTATCTGTCCATACTGCGTTTGCTGATCGTGCAGGTGCATTATTGACTGTGCAAACGCTCATGTCAGATGTGGCATCATTACAGTTGAGGATTGAGAAGCTTGAAGCTGCAGCGTCAAAGATATTTGGTGGTGACAAAGCTAGGCTTCGTAAAATTGAAGAACTGAAGGAAACAATCAGGGCTACTGAAGATGCTAAGTTCTGTGCATTAAGAGAGTATGAGAGAATTAAGGTATTCATCTGTTAGTATGCATTTGAACCAAAATAATTACTGACTAAAATTGACAAGAATGATAACTAGGGAAGCATTGCTGGTATTATCTATTCTGTTTTTCATAATACTCATCCCGTCTCATATAGCTTTGACCATGATCATATCCTAAGGCAAAAAAAAATTAAAATTGCGGTTCTGTTAGCTTTGAGATGATATTTCTCTTCTCTGTGAACTTAAAAAAAAAAAGGATAAGGTCCAAATTACTACCCTCTAGTATAGTCAAACTTTAAATAAAACCCTAAACTATTTTTTGGTCTGTTTTATCCCTATAGGTTTGCCATTTGGCTCAATTTACCCTTGTTTCCCTAAACGGTTTTAAACGGGCGTTTAAACCCGTTTAAACTGTAAACGGAGGGTTACCGTTTAGGCTGTTTAAGCCGTTTAATTCTGTTTTGAGCTTGATTAAACCGGTTTAAACAGCCGTTTTAACTGAAAAAAACCTAAAGGGTGGGTCACCGTTTAACCACCGTTTACCGTTTAGGATTTCATGGCAATTTACCCCCTACTACAATTTGTCTTTTTTGTTTCTCCATATATAAGAGTGATCTTAAGCTAAAAGTTTACGAGACGATAGAGCACATTATAACACATATTTAAAAAATACACCATAAATTGTTTTTTTATTATTTTCATACCGAAGGATATTTAATAGTAAATTAATCCTTAAGATATAAAACTATATGAAAACAATGACAAAAAAATTTGATGCATTTTTCTAACATGTATTATGATATGCTCCACCATCTTGTAAAAATTTTAGTTTAAGATCAAACTTATATATGGAGAAACAAAAAAGACAAAATTGTAATAGGGGTAAATTGAGTCAAATAGTAAAGTTGTGGGGACAAAATAAACCAAACAATAGTTTAGGGGTTATGAGGACTTTGCCTATACTTCAGGGTAGTAATTTGGACTTTATCAACAAAAAAAAAACTCGACCTGCATAGGTTAAGATAGCCCCTGCATTGCATTAAGACCTCACATAGCTCGACAAAACATCTGAATCACTACCCCATCCTTACACAATGGCACCATAGCCTGTGCGAGAACAACTGACAACTTGGGTTGAGCCTTATACCTATGTTTTGGCTTGGGACTGACGGGATTTTTTGTATAACCAAGCTGAAATTCACTCCCATAGCTGGAGGCCTGTTTGCTTGTGAACTGTTTTACTTTACATGTTCATTGTATCTAGCGTGGTTGACATTTTATTCGGAAGAAACAACTTTTCAAATTTACTATGTTACATACTCCCTCTGTTCACTTTTATAAGCCATTCTAGCATTCAAATTTTGTTCCCAAATATATATCATTCTCACTTCCTAATACACCTTTCTCTCTTTCACATACGCTCACTCTTCACAATAAATCTCTATATCTCCTACTCGTTTCCTATGTACCATACTTTTTCACTTCTCCTTAATCCCCGTGCCCAGGGCTAGAATGACTTATAAAAGTGAACGGAGGGAGTATCATTTTCCTGTTTCTTTATTTCAAATTGGGATTTACGCATGTAACAGCTGACCAGGTTGCTTTATGTTATGTGAAACTGAATGGATTTCAAGCATATATCTTCCGTTTTTGTTGCTTTTGTGAAAATATGGCATAAAATCAGAACTAGAACTGATGTTTTGATTATTAATGTTCAAGGTGAAACTTGAAAAGAGCTCTAGTTGTCTAGAGTGCTGGGGAATGAATATTAATTCTCCGTTTGAGTGTACATTCTGTGATATTCCTTCATTGATTTACTCCACGTAAGTATAGCCAAAGTCGAGATAACCCCCCCCCCCCCCCTCCTAAACTTTTTTTTTTGTTGAGTTTACCCACATAAAATGATGTTTTTGATCAGTTTACCCCCTAATACAATTTTTCTTTTCTGTTTCTCCATACACAAAGGTAATTTAAGATGCAATTTTATGAGATAATAGAGCACATCATAATACATGCTAGAATAATACGTTATGAATTTTTTATCACCATTTCCATATAATTTTGTATCATAAATATTATTTTACTATTAGATGATCTTCCCTACAACAATGATAAAAGATTTATAACATATTTTTTCTAACGTGTTGTGATGTGCTCTATATCTTTTAAAATTTCATCTTAAGATTACCCTTGTATAGGGAGAAATAAAAAAAGGGCAAATTGTTTTAGGGGGTAAATTGAACCAAAATTGCATTTTGTGGGGGTAAACTGAACAAAAAATAGTTTAGGGGGTTATCTGGACTTTGGCTATACTTAGGGCAGTAAATTGGACATCTATTATTTTTGAGAGAACATATTTAATTTGTTGAATTGCTTGCACGCCCCATATGTGCTTGGTAGTGGGCACCTGGTCCGAGAATATTAATTAGTATCAGTAATAACAAATGCTTTCCTCTGGCTTGTCAGGTTGCAACTTTAGCTGGTTTGTTCCTCTTATGATTTGTGTTTTGCTTATGAAGAAACCTCTCTTTGGTGAGGGAACTGAGATGAGATCTGATATAAAATGTGAACAAATATATGCAGGAAAATAACAGGAGTGAACTCCACCGATTAGACAGAGAAAGGAAAGAAGATTTCCTGGAGATGATAACAGGGTTCGTTGCAACACAGGTATCAGCTTAAACTTTGCATTTTCTAATTGCATTAATGCGCCGGTGTTAGAAAACTCAGACTGACCTGATGTTGATTTTTGTTTTCCTGACGATTAACCTGGCAATTTCATCTGTTGTGTACTTGCTACAGTTGACTCAACTGATCCAGCTATGTAGAAAAACTTGTCCTCACACAGAACCTTTTCTTGTATGTATGCAGGCAGCATATGCGGAGAAAATCGTAGAAGGTTGGGAGACGGTGACTCAGGAAACAAGCAGATATGCCCGAAAATCGGATACCGCAGCGTCCTAGCTATATGTCCGTTTTGATATGTGTTTGTACATTGTAATTTAGGATGTGTTCAGGAATAGGATGCAGGAAATTCGTTTCTTGCTATTTAAAGAGCATTCCTATTTTCTCTGCTATGGCTGTCGTTATTTTTTTGTTGTTGATGCAAGTATATATATGAGGTCTTGTGATTAGGCTCACCATTGGCCCCATAAACCCTACAAAATAGTCGAGTGCTTGAATAATTTTGTTCAGATAGGATCGTTTTTACTGGTGAGTTTTTCCGCGAGCTCCGATGGAGAAGCTGTGCTCATTATTCTAGACTGAATTTAAGCTGCTTGTTCTATTTTGAATCATTCTGTAATGGAGTAGTTGCGCTTTGGCTGGTACATCTTGTGGGACATATGAATAGTCGCGTACACGTAATGTCCTGGAACGATCTTAGCTCAAAAACTCCCTCACATCGAACAGCAGTTGATAAAATAATTCATAAACAGGCTATCGACCCATTAGAGAACTAAAATAACGCACAGAACAGAAGAAAATATCAGATGTCATTCCAAAACAGAGCACGTCATTTCCTTAATTCAACGAGCTAGGAAAGGCCCCTTTCTCGTTCCAAAACAAAGGGTTCTCACATATGTATGATTGAAAACAGTCACCAGATTTCTAATGCCTACAGAAAAAACGATTTAAAAGAAAATCTAGTTCGAACTACAAGCTTTTCAGTTCTACCGCTAACCCAACCCTGTTCACCCTTTGGATCTTCACCCCACTGACAAGGCTGTCCTCGCAAACCAATTCTTATCAGGTGAAGGTTTAGTTTGGCATGCCAAACAACACAAAACTCAGTTTAGCCCTTCAAGAAAATCATAACCCTCGAAGAAATCAGGGTTTTGGAAGCCAGTAAGATACATGTCCGGATCATCTGACATCAACCATAGCTCTGGCTCTGACTGGAGCATGTTCTCAAGCACACTCGAATCCAAGTCAGTGAAGAAGAGTTGCTCCTTTTCAGCTTCAGTGCCACCTTCATTGGTTCTGTCTGATGAGCCCTTATTCTGTGGATCAGCTTCCATCATTCTCAATAATTCTTTAATATCAAAAACGCCTTCATCACCCAACGGCAGGTTGGCAATAGGTTCCAAGGGCTCGAAGACTTCATCGGCAACACTACTTGTCCCAGCTTCAGGGCCCAGATCTCCACCATCATTCTGGTCCAGTGTGTCTGATTTCATCTTGGGTTCGTGCGGCACAGTTTCCAGAGGCTCTACTCGAGAATTTATTGTACTTGAAATATCAGAATCAGGCTTGTGCGAAGACACAATGTCAGATCGATTTGATGTCATTGTGGACTCGCACGACACGCTGACTGGTTGGACAACTTCAACAGCAGCTGGAATTGCCTGAGTAGAAGTTGGCACAGGACTGGGGAAGTTAGTACGGGCCAATGCTCCATACATCGCCCTGGCTGCCTGATCATAAGCCCTGGCTGCTTCCTCAGCGGTTGGGAAGGTCCCCAGCCAGAGTCTGTTGATCTGGTTTGGCTCTCGAATTTCAGCAACCCACTTTCCCCAAGTACGCTGCCTCACACCACGGAATCCACAAACTGTGTTCTCAGGCCCACCTTTTCCCTTCATACAGCCCTTCTTCGAGCCCTTTGCAGGTGCTTTTCTTGGTTTCTTTGCGGCCTCAGGATTACGCTCCAGCTCCTGGTTCATCTGAGCCCACCGTTGGATGACAGCTGTGACGGAGTTAGGCCCATCTCGTGATCTTCGAGGACGCTTCTTCCTGCAGATTCCAAAGGTAAGATTTAGTTCACTGACAAATTAACAAGCAGATAGAATAAACAAGTAGAGATAAGCAATTATTACAAAACACTCCGAGTTAATCGCCACAGAAACCCACTAAAAAGAAAAATAAAACGCATCTAGACATTCCAACAGGTTGGTCATCTCCACAGAAACTGGTACCAGTACTATTCAACTCGCTACCCCAACCAGGTTATACGGCCTTCTGACTGGCCCGACAAATCGCTACGTCCTACAGAAAATCATCCTCCAGAGTAACGAATACCATTATATATCTGAAACGTTTGCAGTAGCTTTTTGCTACAATACTACAAATCAGGAACAGGCCATCTACAGAGTTAGATGCTAGCAGGATGTCAAACCACAGCATATACAGTTACAAGGCAGAAAATAGCTAGGAAAAGATTCAAGGCAAAACCAATAGAACGCTTGCCAAGCACACAACACAGGTCAAAGATGGCTAGGCATAGCTCAGATGCCACACAGAACACATCCAGATATATAGAACTGCACACACACCGCAGATCAGAGGCCACTCGTGGCACATCTTCCTGCTGCCTCTTGTGGACCGGGAGCACGTACTCATTCGAGGGAAGAGCACGGCATTCTGCTGCAACAGAAACAATCATTTTTCGTGCTATGTTTTATTGGGCCAAACATGAAAACTTATCTCAGTCACCATTTTCTGTTTAACAAGAATGTGATCAAAGCAGCCATACCTATTTTTCTGATGGAATCACACACCATAGTATCCTCTGCTCCATATGTTCTAGATTACCGGAAGACAAGACAAAACAGACATAACACATATCAGACACTGATTAAACAAACTAACAACAATTCAGAAATATGACACAAAGTTAATACAGCAACAGAGTCAGCAACAACTAACAACACAAGTCAGGCCATGTGAGCTAAATAGTACTGTACAGATGTTTTTGTGGAGATGACAGGTTGCGACCATAAATCGACATTTGACACTAATTGAACGATTTAGTTCTTGCTGCAATAAGCAAGCAAAAGCAATAATTTTCCCCAATCCTGAAGCGAGATGTTAATTAATCCTCACACCATCGGCATCACAAGCTCAGGGATGCAGAGCAATTCATAGTGACCTCCAGTTACCCGCCTTTCCCCAATTTCTCAACATAACACAATCTCGAATCGAACAACCACGAACTCAACCTCACCCGAAACCCTAATCCCCAAATTCCTATGATTCAAGCACCAATCTGACCCCAAACCCCCACACCCGCCACATTATCCCACAAAAATCAAACATCACCAAACCCTAACATCCACAACAATCACAAGGACCGACCCATTAACCACAAAATTAAACACCGCACACGGCCGCCCATGTACCGGCGGCCAATTCTCCACGAAATACACCGCCCCGACCCCTAATATCTAAAATCCTAGTATAAGATTTACCAACCCTAATCCCCTCTTAAGAACAAGCAACATGAGATCGCCCGAAAAAAAAACGTGAGTCTCTGGAAATAATCTCACCTTCCGGGCTGCAGCGGCTGGACCTGCTGCATCTGCGACAACGAGGGCATCGCAGCCTTCTGATCCACCGTCATGGCGGCACGGAAGATCGCGGCTTGGTTCCTAGGGTTCGCTATGGTTTCGGCTGGGTAGACTCTTGGCCGCGTCTGGTCGAGTGCGAGAGTTTAGGCTTGGAGCTTGTACTAGGAGGAGGATTTCAGTCGTCCGAGAAAAGAAATGGAGAAACCGGTGTCGACGCCAGGCGGGTATTTATAGGCGGCGTGGTGACCCTTCTAACCGCGGAAATATCTCAGGTTCTAGCGCCCTCGTGGCCGGTCCACAAGCTTCTACCGTGTTGGGCCTGGATGTCAGTGAACCGGTCCACGTGGACGCGGTGCGGCGAGGTGAACAGGGAAGGGGAGCGTGACGTAAGCCGTGCGGTGGTTGACTACGCGCCTTTGAGGATAAGCATCGAGAAGGAGACTTGGCTCCTAAGCAAAATCGGCTTGGTCCCTACTCACGGGTTCAAACTGCGGTAAATTGTTCGATTTTTGTGGTTTTTGACTTTATCACTGTGGTATTGTGGTCTAATTTCATCGGATAATCGGTTTTTATTTTAAAAAATTTAAAAAATTTAAAAATTTAAAAAAATTTAGAATACCGAAAACCGTTAAAACCGCTCAGCTTATCTTTAAAACCATTTAGCTTACCATTAAAACCGGTGGGTTTTAAATTTTGAATTCGAAACCGTAAAAACCGGTCGGCTAACCGTTGAAACTGCTCGGTTAATCGGTGAAACCGAACGGTTTATTGTAGCAATTCGTTCAAATTTTGAATTTTTGATTTGAAACGGTTTTGATCGATTTTCGTGATTTTCGTCAAATTGGTACCGATCGATTTTAGCAGTTCAAACGAAATCATAAACCCGACTATGCACTCGTCTTTCCTTGGATGCTTGACACTTTTTTTTTTGGTTGGCTGTCTTTTTAGGTGTCGTATGAATCTTTACGGATTCAATCCAGATAAAAAGAATCTTAATAGTATTCAAATGGAAAAGTGTTTAGAATCTTAATATTATTTAAACAAGAGAGTTTTTAAAAGATTATAAAATGTTATAGAATTTCATGAATCTAACTATTATTTAATATTTTATACTATAATCCACATCAACATAACTAAAATTATAAAATCTCATAACCTAAATGTTTAAGATTTTAAAATATTAAAATTTGAATTTAAAAATTTTAAAATATAGATAAAATTTTTTAATCTAAACAGCAGAGATTTTATAATCCTATAATCTGGATTTTAGAATCAAAAATCCATAATTTTAAATCCGAATTCCAGGCTCCGTTCGGAAGCTTGTTCTGCTGAGCAATCATTGGATATAGTAAACAGTGCAGCAAAAATAATGAGAATCGAACATGGCACGAGTAGATGGATGGGTTTCCTAATAGGGAACGAATTTTTTTTGGGTAGCTGGTGCTGGCCACGTGGCATTGGCTGGAGCCTTGCGGCTGTTGGAGACACATGGAGCGTCAGGATGACCCGGTGGGGTGGTACTAGTTGGAAGCTGGAACTTTGAATCGCGTTGTGTGCAGTAGTGGTCGGAATATCGCATCTTTCTTGGTTGTTACAGCGACAGCTACGGGAGGAGCGTGCAAAGGTTATCAGTAGAATTTACCAGAAATTTTAGGTGGCATTTGGTAATAAAAAAATGAGATGTAGAATTAAAATTAGAAAATAAATAAAAGATTGAGATTGAATGAGGTGAAAGAATAAAAAATTCATATTTTCTTCTTCGTTTCTCTATCCGAAATTTAGATTCTATTTCTTTATTTCTAAATGACATCTTATTTGTTCAAATTTATCTTTTATAATATGCTCTCTTTCTTTAGCCCTCCTTTGAATACAAAATTTTTATAAAAATTTTATATAAATCAGTTTAATTTCACATGACGTTGTTTTTCCGAAAGAGGCCGAGGTAATCACAACAACCAACATAGATGAAACAATAACTCTGCTGCCCCTCTCTCATCGTGCGCCTGGTCTGTTGACAGCCAATATCCATACCTGCACTCGTGCTAAAGAGAAAGTTATGATGTGTCAGCCCCTTTTACTAGGGTAAAAGTGAAAGATGGACACTAAAATAGCCTCGTAACTTAATAGTAACAAGTAAAACGGTAAAAATCTATAACCCAAGAACATCAAAAAATTTCTTTGACATGGAAGAAGTCCTACACGATAATAATAATAATTTAAAAATAGAGTGAATAACTTTTCTATGCCATGTCAAAGAAGAACATGTGTAGTTAAGACAACATGAGATGCGCTAGTGAAAATTACTCTCTCCGTCTCAAATTAGAAATCACTCGAACTTCTCAAAAAATTTCAAATTATAAGCCTTCTCACTTTCTAAGATAATTTTTTCTCTTTTTAGTACATCTATACTCTCTCTCTTCTTTTTGTTTTAAAAATATTTTAACCTTTTCACTTTAATTAATTCTCGTGCCACAAACTCAAAAGGAGTACCTTGAAGTACATTTTGCAAAAGGAGGGAGAAAACGTTAGGTTAAGGCCAATGTAGCAAAGATCACTGATTTAATCGCACCTAAGTGACGATTAGTTCTATGATTTTTTTTTTACGTTGAGTATTCCTAGTAATGAAAAACATGGATCCAAGGTGCAAAACTTCCACAGGGCATAAACTCCAACACAAAATGGCACACAATAGAAGTCTCAGCTAATGTACAAAATGACTACTGCCGACCTCTTCTCTGTCTAGTATGGACTCCCAGCCAAGGCAAACAGAACACATGCTCCAGTGCACGTCCGTGTAAGCATGCTTCAACGAATAGCTCTTTCTGCACTAAACATTGGCATATATTCTCTGGTTTATGAGAGGAAATCCAGTTATTTTTACAGTCACAACACTTAAATTTTTCTGAATTCTACAAACGAGATATAGTTGGAATTAACAACACATGTCTACATAAAGGGCATCAGTCGCTGTTTGTGATGTAATTCTTGCACACATCTTAATGTCAATAAGCATTGTACCGTGGTTATAAAATATCTGAAAAGCGAAGAAGCTGATGCAGGAAAATGACCTTGTGAACGAAGATGATTATCACGATATCTTCAGATCAGCAGAACCGCTTTCAGTTTTGCAGCAATTTCGATAGGAAAAAAAGGGTTCTTCAGGAACTCTCGCAAAGTTGAATGGCCACAGTAACTATCCAATCCACCATTGAAGCTAACTAACGTGGGAGAAAATCAAGTGCATCATATCGACGGGCAGGGGCATGAAAATTTCAGTTGCCTGAAAACAGGGGAATGGGCCAATTGCCCTGTTTCGTTTTTAACTTGTTTCACAATCATATCCAATGAAATTCTTCAGTTTGCTCTGTAGTGTCTAGGGAAAACAGGTTTGCTTGATTTATAGATATAGATTTCGCCAAAATTAACAATATTCAAGGGAAAACTAACAGAAGGAAACTGACGCTGAAGAAACACAGGCAGATCTGAAGTGATCGCACAAAGGAAACTTCTGCCAAGTGCATCTGTTCCGGGTAGTTTCTGTCCAATTATTTCAATCTCAAATTTCTTTATCTTTACCAATTTATGGAACATTGTCTTCCCTGTAATCTCCAGTAGCTCTCAGAATTTAGAGTCTAAGATGGGGCATCATAAATTTCAGAATCTGAGCTATTATCCTCTTTACAATTTGGAAAAGAAGATGGGTGGCTATCTGCTTTCTGCTGATGTTTGATTAGGAAGGTATGTGACATAGTAACTGACACTACTCATATCTGCTTCTTTTGCTCATGAATCCCTTCATTCCTGTTTTATGCATGAAAAAGAGTATCCAGTTGAACATAGCAGTGGTTTGTAATTTGCATGTTATAATGCCGCAAAATAAATACATGGGGGAACATAGCAGTGGTTTGTAATTTGCATGTCATACTCATAGCCAATCTGGTTTACCAATCAGGGATAATGTTGCCTTCGATTACATATTCGTTTGACAAACATTTGCGATGGAACAAGATTACAGCGGCCGAATTCCACTGACGGTTACTGCACGCCGGAAGATATTTCTTGGTGGGCATGCAGCGCCGGCCGCCGCGGCTGACCCTGCCCGTGGACGACGAACACCTGCCGCTTGTGCACGACTCTGCATCCGAGATGTTCGGCGACGGAGGCATCGTGCTGGGCGTGCAGTACGGTGATGAAGCGGCCCTGCTGGAAGGGGTCGACGGGGCGTTCTCCGTCGAAGCGACTTGGCTTGGTGCGGTACCGAGGGTGGTCGGCCTGTAGTACGGGGCTCCGCTCCGTCGTGTCAACGGGGCGTTCTCCAGCGGTGTCACGGCGCGGTTGGGTCCGTGCCCGGGTGGGATCGACGCGGCGTGGTCCGGCGACGCCGAGCTGTTGCCGCACCAGGAGCAACAGCAGGGCGCGTTGCTATCCCTCCTCGGGGGCACCTCGATACACAGGGTCGAGGCGGGAGCGCGCGGCTTCTTCCTGCTCGCCGCGTTGGATCGGGCGCCATCGACCGCCGCGTGCGTGCGCTTCGCCATGAGGAGCGATGGAGCAAGGCGGCGGCGCGGCGTACGGAGTTTGATGGCGCAAGGGAGAGGTGGATAGGTCTGCTTTGCAGGAAGAGATGTCGATCTTCGGCTAGCAGGGACGGAGCCAACTACAGTATTTATAAGCTTTGGTGAAGGTGAGCGTATGCCTATAGTGGATGGGGATAGCGTGGGCTCTGCGGCATGGTCCGAATGCTTGCGCACCAAATCGCAGCCTATCCAGTCGGAGACTCGGAGTTGGAAGACGTGAGATACTTCCTGTTTTTATATTTTCACAATTGCAGATAATTAGTGAGCGAGGTTTTCTAGAACCTCCTTTGTGAACTTTCTCGATCAATTTCAAGAAACATGGAAGAAAATATAAGGTAAATTCCTTATCTACCATCCAAAAATTACAATTTTCTATCACCCACAAAAAAATGTTTAGCTTTCTTATCAACCATTAATGTTAACTTTTTTTTTTCTCTTATTCATCACTTTTATACATTTAAGGACTTAAGGACTTAGCAAAGAAAATGATAGAGGGGCGAGCGATGTATTTTTCAAGTCCAGATGAATATGAGTGATGAATAAAGAAAAAAAAATAGCATTAGTGGTTGATAAAAAATTGAAAGTTTTTTGAATGACTGATAAGGAATTTTCTCAAAAATATACGGTAGCCTAACAGCATTGCAAGTTTTATCATATGAAAATAACAAAAAATATTTTAGTAGCTTGAAAACAGAAATACCCGTTATAATGTTCATGTCCATCTTATAGGAGTAATGTTTTCCTAAATAGTAAACGGTAGACAGTCAGTCAACCACCGTTTAATGTTTAAACGCCATTTAATCCCGTCTAGACGCTGTTTAATTCCGTTTAGACGGCGTTTATACCTAGACGAGAGTAACCATTTAAACACTGTTTAATTCCGTTTAGGAAAACACGGAATTGGACTATAGGAGGCCTTTTAAGGTAGATCAAATGCTATTAGTTCATGAATTCGAACTCAGCCATCAATTTAAGCAGAAAATATAATGAAACAAATTAATTACCGTCACCTACCTAAACTCACTAATTATTTTTCAAATTAAATATTATAATAATTACTAATTATTAGAGAATTATCTCTTAAAAGGTAAAAAAAAAATCTAAACCTCAAGATAATTGTAAATGAACGGTCCATAATTTTTTTTGGGTCTATTTTAAAATTTGTAAATAAAATTCCTTTCGTTTTGCAATCATATCTACAAATTTATTCAACGGATTCACCAACATTAACAGTTTTCTTAAGGAAAACGAACAGAAGGAAAACATACCAAGAACAGAGGCAGATATTCAGAAGTGACCAGAAAACAACATATATTGCAGCAAAACTTGTCGTGAACTCATGGCCGATCTGATTTACGAATCAGTGGTAATTTTTCCTTCTATTACACAAGTTCTCTATTTAACATTGAGAAGGAATATATGAATAAGACAACAATTGTCGAATCCTAATGCCGACTACACCACGGAATTCCTTGCACTGAAGAGCGCAAAGTGCGTCGCCGGTGTGCACTCCAGCGGCGTCTCAGTCGCCGGTATGTACTCCGATGGGGTGTTGTCCGGCGACGAGGGGCTGTTCCAGGGTGTTGGTGCCTTGGTGGCGTGTAGTCTGGGGAGGCTACGTGGTAACGTGGATCGTCGGGGTCGCAAGGGCGTGTTACGGCGACCCGGGGCTGTTCTATGGTGTTCGCGGCGTATAATCCGCGGAAGCGGTACGGATCGAAAGGGCCGCAAGGGAGTACTCCATCGACGCGGGGCTGTTCCAGGGTGCTGGCGGCGTGTAGTCTGGGGAGATGTCGTACACCGGCGACGCCGGACTGTTCCAGGGTGCCGGCGGCGTGCAGTCCGGGGCGCTGGCGTACTCCGGCGGCGCCGGGCTGTTCCAGGGTGCCGGCGGCTTGTAGTCCGGAGAGCTGGCGTACTCCGACGACGCTGGGCTGTTCCACGGTGCCGGCGGCGTGTGATCCGGGGAGCTGGCGTACTCCGACGACGCCGGGCTGTTCGGCGTGTCGTCCGGGGAAGTGGCGCCGTACTCGGACGTCACCGGGCTGTTCCAGGGTGCCGGCGGGATGTTGTCCGGGGAAGCCGCGCGGATCGAGGTGGCGCGCTCCGACGGCGCGGCGCGGTTAGAGTTCTGCTCCGGCCGGAGAGGCGACGCACGGCTGTTCCACGGCGTGCGCTGGTAGTACTCCGGAGAGGCGGCGTGGCACGAGGTTGTCGAAGATGCGGACCGTGGCGACGCGGCGCGGCTGGGAACATGATCCACGGGCATGGTTCGGCTTCGGCGACTGCGAGACGGTGTCGTGCGGCACCACGAGAACCAGCAGGAGGCCGGTGGCGAGCGCTTCTTGCTACCCGCCGCCGTGGAGCGGGCGCCGCCGCCTGACTCCCCGCGGGTTTTGCTGCCTGCCGACGCGTAGTCGCGCTTGACGGTCCCTGCGCCCGCCGCCATGAGCAGCGCTAGGACGATAGGGCGAAAACGGAGATGAGGCGAGGGTGGCAGTGCCGGAGCGGCGATCTGATCTGGCTGACGGCGCGACGGAGAGGTGGCGGAGGCGGGCAGGAGCAGGATTGAGGGCGCCACGCCGCCACCTATATACTGCTCGGGTCCGTCCGAGTTGGAACGGAGGCGGGGCCCAACCAACGCGGTGGGAACAGAGTCGAAACGGAACGTATCTACTAGAGGGCCATGCAGCGCTCGGCCTTCCTATTCACGTCGGTTCAGGATTTGTTTCCGTGTTCGATTCCAAATACGCGGCAAGTAATCTGTCTCGATCTCCTGCTCCGCTTCAATCCATTGGAAGTACGTAGTGGTGCGCTACAGCTGCACCCATTAGGCTTCGTTCGTTTATCCTCCAAACCACGTGGATTAGAGGAGGATTGAATACATTATTCTCTAGGTAAAGATTCAATCTCCTTTATTCTATCCCAATCCCTCTCAAATCCATGTTAACGGAACCAGGCATTAGAGATTTAATTAAACTTATACGAAGCAGAGACATGTATGCCAATTTAGATTAATCCTATTTTTCTTTCGTTTTTCGTACAATATTTACGTATAATAGTAAGGAATTATTATTCACTTGGTTATAAATAAAGTAAGAATTTATCTAAAAAGGTATTATATATCTTAGTTTACACGCTTGGACTGGTGGCCTACATTTTTTTTTAGAAAAATGCAGCATTGCCACCCGATGACACGCTCAACGTGGATGCAGCGACGGTTTGTTTGCTGTATGCGTGCTAGAAAACATTCACTACGTACCATACCTAAACAGACCACGATAAGACGTATTTAAAGAAGAGATAATAAAAATACTATTTTAAAAATAAATATAATTTTGATCTGATCTAAATTCATCGGTCCTCTTTATATGTAAATATTTTTTCAGTCCATTTTAAAGCCTAGGCACAGCGGCTGCCACCACGAGCTGCCAAAGAAATCAACAGGATTAGAGCATCTACAACAATCATGTAAAACTGCTCCTAAGCACAATATTTAGGTGTTATTGTCAAAATCATCTCTCCAAAAGTTACTAAAACTAACCCCTAAACGTTCACTGCCCCCTAAACCGAGGTTCACTCACCCCACGTTTGCTCCCCCATTCGCGCTCCCAATCACCCCAATCCTGCCACTACCCCGCCAAAAGCGTCCTTTGCAATGTCCTTGGGTCTCGTTGTTTCTCTTGACTCTCCTGCACACGAATCCTTGCAGCCAATGAAGTGGTTGTGTTTGTTTAGTTTAATTGAGAGATTCAACCATATACGGATTTGCTTGGACGTATGTATGCACACTCGTTTCAGATTGATTTGAATTAGCTTACTGATAAATTATAGTGCTTATGCTTTTGAATCAGCTTAATGATAAAAAACCAAACTGAAAAAATCATGATTCAGTCTCTGATTGTTAAGCCACGGACTTTATTGTACCAATTAAAAAAATTGTATTTTAATTTTTGATACATCGAATTAGCTAGCTTAAAGTAATGTTGAGTGACAGTATTTGTTGGAGAATCAACCGCATCAGCTAACGAGGCAATATTCAAAATGGCTTTTTTTGTGTGATTATTCGGAGCTGGTGGAGGAAGAGACTTTTTTCCCTCCCAAAAACTTTCTTAGACAACCAAAAACTAACTTTTAGGAGTACTAATTATACATGACTATTGGAGATGCTCTTAGTACCTCGGGGGTAAACTACTTGATGCTGCTGCTCGTACGTGATGTGGTGGTATACAGGGCCCTTCTTGTTCCCGCCTCCCACCTGGAGCGTGAGATCTTGTACCCGCATCACATATTAACAAAGCAACATTGAATTTCAAAAAAAAAAAAGCAACATTGTTCCAAAGAGCATATTTTAAATGTAAATTTCAAAATGATTCAAAAATATTTGCAAAATAATTATTGTTTGAAAAATACCTTGAAAGATATGAGTTAAACATGTTTGAAATTTGGCATAAAAAAGAAAAAAATAATTTACCTTAAATTTGGAATTTGAATTTGGATTCAATCTCAAATTTTGAATTTAAAATGATTCAAAAGATATATGTGAAACAAATATTGTTTGAAAATAATCGAAAAGATATGAATTAAAGATATCTGAAATTTGGTATAAAAAACAAACAAAAATAATTTAGCTTAAATTTTGAAATTTGAGTTTGAATTCAAACTCAAAATTTGAAAATTTAAAACATTCCAAAAAAAATATGTGAAAACAATTTCAAATTTGTTTAATTCATGTCTTTCCAAGTATTTTTTAAACAAGGAAAAAACTCATTTTACTCCCCAAAACAATTCACTTTGTCTATTTAACCCCCTAAACAAAATTTTGGCTCACTTTACTCCTTCAAACTATATATATTGGTGCAATTTACTCCCTTATGCAATTTATCTTTTTCGTTTCTCTTTGTACAATTTGAATTTGAAGTTCAAATTTTGCATCGTGAGAGAAGATGTCAATCCATATGTTAAAAAATTTAGATTATATTTTTAAAAGTAATATTCATAGTTTAAGTAGCATCTAATAGTATCTTAACAACCTGCATATAAAATACATATAATATTATCATAAAAAAATTGTAACACATTTTCTTAATGTTCAGGCTATTATAATTTACCTCTGTATAAAATTTGAGCTTCAAATTCAAATTGTACAAAGAGAAACAAGATAAATTGCATAAGGGAGTAGATTGTACCAATTTGAATAATTTGAGAGAGTAAAGTGAGATTTTGTTTAGGGTGTTAAACGAACAAAGTGAATTATTTAGGGGAGTAAAATGAACTTTTTTCATTGTTCCATTTATTTGTTGAATTATTTTAAATTTTAAATCCGAAATATGTACTTTGAAACAAGATTACTACATCAACTTGGGTGAAGGGCACAAAACAGGGCACTGTAGATGACCCTGCCCGTGCGGACATCCACACAAAATCCGCTTATGGGTTGACATGGGATGGCAGCAGCACGAAAGCGAGAGAGGGTATGTAGGGTTCACGTTACACTGGTCGTTGTGGGCCTGATCGTTTTCGGCCTTGAGCAATCTAAAAATGCAAGAACGGTCCATTCTAATTACTTCACGATCACCCGTTCAAAACGTTCAGGCTTTGTGTTGGTTATCTTGGATTGGTTTCGATGGAATTGGTTCTAGGTGTAGTGGATTTTATTTTTATTTAAACTATGTGACAATTTATTTGTGCAATTTGTGGATTGAATCCGAACTTAAATCTAGCATTTGTTCCTTATTCGATCAGAAAGCAATATGCACCTCAAAATTCCTGAAACCAAACCGAATCATAACCTTACCACAGTGTTGTAAGCTGTTTTATATCCTCTCAAAAATTGCTAACACTATGTACCAAAACTGAACATGAGGTAGAAACAAAATCAAGGCTAGAAGCAACACACCATGAATTATTCCTAACCTATGCCGAACAAGACCTCAAATGGATTGCTTCTTTCCCCGATACTTGTACGAGTGCGTGCGCGATAGTCATATTGTATGTGCATTCATGCGGCTAAGGGTTGACACAACCCCATGTAATCTGCTCAATGTTGTTGTTTTCTTTCTCCATTTAGCACTATATCGTAGTTGCTTGTAATTGGCATTTTGTAAGATTTTGGCAGGCTTTAAGCCACATCATTTCAATGGTAATCATGTGGGATTGTGGGAACATCTCAACACCACATTGACATTAAAAAAAACATAGTGAAACGAATTTTCTAAAGACGTTGTGCTCGCCGCAGTATTTAATAGGCTAAGCCTCGTTCAGAATAGAGGATTTTTACTCTTTTTTATAATTTTTTTTTAAAATTAAACTGATTTTTTTTAAAAAAAATTTACGAAATTTATGTGCTTCAAGCAGGGCCTACAGGTGCGCATCATGGCTTCTCGGGGTTTTTTTTCCTTCACGTCCAACACGAGAAGAAAACAGATAAGGCTCCGAGAGCCGTGCCGTAAGAATAATTATAGTTGGAATTTATATATGCTACGATTCAAAATTCAATATATTTTCTTAAAGCATCCTTTGTTTTGAACTGCATCACCGCGATCACACACAGAAGCTTCAGCATCTCTAGCAGATGCGACGTCCCTTTCGCTTAGTCTGGCCGATGTTGCAACGTTATTTTTTCTTTTCTGTACAACGCAAATAAGTCGTCGTCAACTTCGCGAGGAAAGGAGCGGAAAAGAAAAGGATTAATTTGATATATATTATTATAATTTTGTGAAATTTAAAATATGCTATTTGAATTCACATGTCATTTATTTACATAGCTTTACCTGTCATTGACACATCAATAACATATTTCAAAGTTTGCAAATTTGTAAAGACATGTATCAAATTCGTACAAAAGAAAAGGAAAAAGAATTCCATCAGCGGCTCGCAAAAGGCTGGACCGAGTCCACGGGCCTGTGCGTCGTCTCGCGGACTTGGAGGCGCCGCCCGACGCTCTCAACCCGTTCGCAGCGCATACACCGAGCGCACGCACAAATCATGCGTGCCCAGCCCGCAAAGGTTTGTTGGAGTCCACTCCACCCGATCCGGACGGTCCCCAACGGATGATTGCTTAGCGCCGCCGCCAGTATTCCGCAATTCCTCCGTCTCGCTCTCTAGTCTCCCGATTCCCGGTCCAATTCGAGCGCCGCGAATCGAGGTGTGGGTAGGGATCCGGGAGGGGGAGAGATGGATCAGGTGCTGAACAAGGTGGGGAGCTACTGGTTCAGCAAGCGGGCCAACAAGGAGATCGACTCCATCGGCGACGACATCAGCGTGAGTCGCCGGCGCGCCGGTTTCTCGCGCCTTTACCTGTTCCTCGCGTGCTTCTTTGAGCCTCTGTTCTGGGCCTGCATTGGTTAGGGCTTAGGTTTCGAATACGAGAGGTTTTGGATCTGAGCGGTGACTGCGGCGGTGGTTAGGATTTCCGGTCGTCGGTTAGCGAGCTACCGGGAGGAGGTTTGATTTTAGTACCAGCTTTCAATGGAGCTTAGAGACGCTTTACTCTGATTTTTTTCTGTCTTTAGTAGTTCACCGGAGAGGATGAGGTAGGCACATTGGTGAGCTCAAAGATGAATGTACCCTAGACATCTTGTTTAGTTTAGAATTGACCTTGCTTGTGGAGCTTCATTACCAGGGTCTGACGGTGTAGCAGCCGGCCGGATCAAGCAAGAAAACATGCTTTGCTTGCTGTTGGGTGAGTAGGCCTAGGTTCAGTCCTTAGGTAGCGGCTTCCATTGCAAATTTTCTTGTAAGGTTACCTGGCAGCAGCTCAGGCTCCGTTAAGAGCCTCTGTTGTAAGTGGCCATGGAACTTTTCTCTACTTACTTAATATACAAATATCCAGCTCTTCCACATATTCAAGAAAATGTATTATCATGGTCTGACATTGTAACATTTGTGTGACCCCAGTCGATGTCGACCAGCATCGGAGAGGGAGCTAAATGGATGGTGAACAAGCTCAAAGGTATCACCTGTTTTTTCTCTATTTCATGATTGCAAAACTGGTGTGCTGCAGCTGCACTACTCAGTATGCTGTTCAATGTGCAGTGATGCTGCTATTACATCTCAACGCTATAATTCAGTGCGTTGGCAGTATGAGTCTGATGAGTTATGCATATCAATTGATGGAAATATAAATGTTGTTGTTTATCTAGCATCTCTGAACTACCTGATCCATCAGTAGAATGAGATCTCGAGTAGAAGTTTCTCGGCCACTGAGATCTTCCTTTTTAGGCTAATATTTAACCACAGAAGTAGAACTTGATGCTCTTGCAGGTGTGAAATGAGTGGATAAGTCATTTATTTTGTATTGCAAAAAACAGCCATCCGTTCTACGTTTTCCTTACTCAACAACTCCGTAGAAAGTTAACGAATTTTTTATCGATTCTGTCAATTTTTCATTGAATCTGTCCGTAACAATGTGCTTCATTATCAAACATAATACCACCTTTTTATTTCTCCATAAACAGAAAATCACCTTTCATGGTTTGAAAGGACCAGCATAAGAAAATAAAAATATGTGGTCTAGTTTGAGCTGTAAGTTGCTTCTTATGAAAATGCACAAAACTGGAAGTTGATCTTAAAAGTCTGATATTTCAGGAAATCATACTTACAGCAATACTCAAAAGTACATTTACTAGGCACAACTTAGGGAACTAAGTGAGAAATTCTAAGTTTTGAAAAATAAATAGCGATCATTTACCCCTAGTCCACTGCTTCCAAAATGATAAGGTGGGTATCTTTCATATGGAAGAGGTAGTATTTGTTAATCTTGGACCTATACAAGGTCTCGATGTGGAATCCGTGGGAGAATACACACCTAGTATTTAATACATATATGTTCTTACCTAGTTCATTACTGTCCTCTTCTGTTATAGCCTTAAAAATGTTCAAATCCTTAAGTTTTGGAGTACCTATTTGAGGCTTGAGCTGACTACCCAACTTGTTTAGGAGTTAGGACTAAAACTCATTGATGTTATTATTGCTGAACGAAAACATGACCTGATCTCAGGGAAGATGCAGAAGGCGCTGCCAGAACTTCTTAAGGAATATGACATGCCAGCAGGCCTCTTCCCACGCGATGCAACTAACTATGAGTTCAATGAAGAGACAAAGAAGCTGACAGTGTACATCCCATCGGCCTGTGATGTTGGGTACAAGGACTCATCAGTTCTTCGGTTCTTCACTACTGTGACTGGCTACCTTGAGAAGGGAAAGTTTTCTGATATCGAGGGTTTGAAGACCAAAGTACTGGTTTGGACCAAAGTGACTGCGATCAAGACTGAGGGCTCGAAGGTCCATTTCACTGCTGGCATGAAGAAGACCCGGAGCCGGGATGCCTATGAAGTTGTCAGAGATGGCATCACAATAGATAAATTCTAGAGTATACCTGGTATTAGAGCCATAAATGTAATTATCTGGATATTTTGTCCCTTTGTCCGTACACCAAAAATCTAGAATGTATTGTGATTCTGGCGGTTCAGTGTAATTGCCTATAAGTCAGATGTTATGATGTTTCTCTCCCAAATATGGCTCGTTTGACGGATTGAGGTCGTGAAATCTCATTGTGCACTGTCAATGCTACAATTTTGTTGAAATTGTGGCTCTGTTGACTCTGACTTCTATGGTCGCTCCCCCTGCATATTTTAGGAGGGCGAAACATACATCACAAAGTCTTCAGAGTTGCAAAATACCATCGCAAAGAACTGGAACAGCAAAATAGCATTCCAAAGCAAGTTGACTTGCTAAATGCTAATGCCGTGAAGTTTGCTTCTTAATGAAGATAAAAAAAAAAAATCTTTGCCAACTTGGGTTACGAAGCCAGCCGTATCTACTTTTGGATCCCAAAATGACATCCGTCTGTATGCACGTTCTATGCAGTTTATAGTTTTTTTTAATGAAATGGCCATATCGTTGTGTATGATTTTGCCCAAGACCAGAGTACCTGAAAAAAATGTGGGCTCATGCATATCGATAAATTTTGTATAGACATGTGAATCATGGACCAAATTAATTCACACGATGATCTGAAAAAATAACATAGTTTATCTACTTCCTGGCTTGTATTAACAGAGAAAATAATATAGTTTATTCACATAATGATCACGGTAGTAGTGAAGGGCATTTTGATCATTTTAAACATTCTCTTTCTAAAATCTATTTCCTAGCTTGTTTTAACAGAAAACGGTACTACCTCCGTCCTAATAGAAGCTTATTTATAGCTTTTGTTGACTACAATTTTGACCAGTAATTTTTATTGATTCGGTTAAATTTAAAAACATAGTATATATATTATTAAAATTAATTATATTTATCAAAATTATTAGTCAAAATTATAATCAACAAAACTTAGAAATAAGCTTATATCGAGACAGAGAGAGTAGTAGCATTTGACAAATCAAATGGTTTTGCGATGGTAGTGATACATTGCAACTTTGGAGCTTTTGCAATTGCACTGAGCAAAGTTACTCAGGAGTTATAGGACCAAGCAGACAAATAATTGCACATTTTGCAGCTGCATGTCTTCGCACAACGGAGATTGCTCGAATTCGAAGCACTCACCAATGAGTTCTTCATCGCCCATCAGTAAGGAGCAGATATATGGTGAGTTGGGGAAATCAGCGATAGGTTTCTTGACACAACTGACAAAAGACAATAAGAACAGCTAGTTGTATTAAAATATTATAAAAAGAGCGACATGAGACTTCAGATTATGAAATTTCTTTTAGGATAATTAATTGGGTAGCTGTGCACAAATGTCATTTGACCTTGCTGAGCACACAGCTATACAGTAGATTCATCTGCAAACTCCAGGGTCAACTTTCCCCACCACACTGATAACCCTATTACCGGCATTGCTGATAATATTCGATACTATGATGAAACATTTATATCTTATTCCAAATTATAAATATAGCATCTAAATACAGATTGAATTATTAAATTTACCCAAGGCAGTAACTGAATCTGAAACAATAGGGCATTGACGTCTGAACAACAACCAAAATGTTTAACTGATATCTCAAGAATTAAATGACATTCAAATCTTCTGAACAATTTCAAAAATGAAAAATCTTCAAAACAGTTTCACAAATAAAATCTTCCAAACAAGGGATGAACCAACCGACGTTCCTGGGTAAGATCCTTCGATCAGTTGAAGACATAGTTACCTCGGACTGCCTAATATTTTATTAGTTTAACAAGTGAGAATCTTCCTCAAAATAAATTGAATGTAGCCCATTGCTTCTTTTTCTCCTAGATTCTACTATATTGCTTGGTCTACTCGCGAATAACTGAGAGCTGATGCTCATAGACCCGTGCGTAAAAATCTGTTCCTCAGCTTGGAGAGGGGAAGCTGACCGTCAAAAGCCTAGCTTGCTTCTACTCCTTTCGTTCCAATAAAAGCTTATTTCTAAGTTTTGTTGACTACGACTTCGACCAATGATTTTGATAAATTTAATTAATTTTAATAATATAAATTATATATATTATGAAAATATTTTTTTGATGAATTTAAAAATACAAATATTAGATTTTTAAATTTAATTAAATCTATAGAAATCACTGGTTAAAACCGTAGTCAACAAAAGCTAAAAATAAGCTTCTATTGGGACATAGGTAGTAGAACATAGTATAGCGATCAATTGGAATCAGCCTCAGGTGGCACACCAGACCGCTGGAAAGATATGATGGCAATTTCTTCGTTAAGGCCACATTTAGAACGCAGGAATTTCATAAAATCTCACAAAAAATTTATAACAATCAGTTCAATTTAAGGAAAAAAAAGAGTAAGAACTGAAAAAAAAGGTTCCGCGTTCCAAACAGGGCCTAAACCACTTCATTTATTTATTTGTTTATTTCTCTTCTTATTTCCATACATATAAAATGAATAATTGTGTGGTAAATGGTACATGTGTATGAAAGAGTAAAAACAAAGAGCACATGAGTATTCGTAAATGAATGTTACACGTCATAATCAACTGGCACTAAAAGGAACCTGGGACATTCCTCAAGTTTTTGGCAACTTCCATCAGGTCCACATGCTTGAATGATAAATTTCAGACCATTGACATCACTGGGGACCTCTAGGTTTGAAATATAGAATGCCTCGACACTGGCAACTCCCAGATAATTTCTGGGGGGCTTAGTTCTTGAATCTGCCCTTAACATCTCAATGTAGATGTTGTAATTCTTGAACAATGCTTGATCAGGAGTCTTCAACTTCCAGCTGATTTTCATGCTCAAATGTTTAGATGCATTGGAATTATTCGACCACGAGATGTACTCTCCTTCAGTATCCCACAATTCTGCCGGAGGGAAATAAGTTTCCTTACCAGTCTTTTGAATCCTTAAGCTTCCTAGTGATGCATGATAAGGTGATGATCTATCTACATTTGCTTCCAGAATCCCACCCCCCTCTAGTTCTGGACCAATTTCGCCAGCAAGTTTCAATGCGCAAACAATGTTAATCCCAGTTAAGGTGTAGTCAGCACTAGACTGAATAGCTGCTCTGTAAAGTACCCAATCTTGGTTATTTGGGGCATTTTCCTCCACCTTATCAGCTTTAATGTATGAGCCATACTTGCGGTTTAATTTCTTTCTGGTGAATGTTGCTATGTCCTCTGCAACGAGAATTGAAATACTCTCCTTGTTTCCAGATGATAAGTCAAGGGACATCCCTACAGCAGAGTTTGCATCGGCTCTTACCTGAGTTGCACACAAGAAAGGAATGCAGCATCACAAGGCTGGAAAGAGCAAGGCTCTATTGACGAAGGAAAAAAACACAACAGTCAAGGTAGAACCACTGCGAACACATCCTTCTATAAGTAGGGGTGAAAATATATAAACCTTAGGTTAACCTAAGAACCTCTTCAGTTCAATCAAATGAACTAGTTTTTCAAAATGATCAAAATGAAAGGTTGTATATTTCACCCCTATCTGTAAGCATTCAGAGGGTTGTGCCAATGCTAGTAACAAGCAATCATATAATTATTCATGTGACTCCAAAATAAGCGAACAATTCATAGAACTATATATTATTTGATCAGTTTCTTATTTCCAAGACACTAAATAATTAGTCAGAAGGCAGTTAAGATAATGCAATAAAAGCAAGTATGATCTTCTCACCGAGAAAAATAAATCAATGGATCCAACTTTCATGGAAAGTGCACCATTAAAAAGCTGTTCTGAGAAAATAATGTTCTGCCGAAGACTTCCTTTGACTGTTAAACAGTTGCCTCCATTGTATGGTTCACCTTTGAAACTATGAATCAACCAGTAAAGAATGTTGTAAATTGGAAAAGTAACATAAAAATATTTTAAATTGGAATATTATGCATGAAAACTTTATTAAATGTGCATAAAAATAGATGGTACATGCTTTGAAGAAAGATGAGGTAAATGAGCTGTAGTGCAGGGAATCTTACAATAAGAAAATACTCCCTCTGTTTATAAAATGTTGCCGTTAGAATAAGAATGTAGGTCAAAAGTGAACTAGAGTTGCTAATAATATGCAGTGTTTTCAAAGTTGCTGCAGTTTAATTGAAAATATTAACTATGTGGGACAAAATTCCTCAACCAGGCCTGGACAATTAGTAGCGCCCAATTCAAATAATCTTTTTAAATAGAGCAATGTACACCATCACTTCCTTGGCTCATATGCCCTTATTGTTTAGTAGACTATCTTAGTGATTTAAGTCATTTTAAACATGAGCCTGTGAGATGATGTTTCACTTACACAATGAAACGCAGAAGGTCAACACATGTAAGTGAAAGTGGATCGACAATGTAGTAGTATATGAACAGACTAAACAAATAATTAAAAATTAAAGGAAGCTTACTCCATAAAGGCTTGCAGTTGAGCTTTATCTCCATTGTATTTAAGTATAGGCTGAAAAAAAGGAGAAAGATAATCATGTGGAAATCAGGATAACTTCATAAATGTCAGCTTTCAAGAAACAAAAAACAATTTTTGAAATAGAATAAATATATAAAGATCCTACCCAGAGATTGTTTTATCATTACAGTTGGAAACATATCAATATGTCATAATACCTACTCCCTCCGTCCCTTTTTATAAGTCATTTTGGGTTCGGGCACGAAAATTAAGAAAAGTGGAAAAGGTGGGATGTTCTGAAAACAAGGAGAGAGATAGAGTGGAGATGTATTGAGAAGAGAAAAAGTTGTCTCAGGAAGTGAGAATATAATTTGAGAAATATTGAGAAGTCTAGAGTGACTTATAATTTGGGACGGAAGGAGTAAGTCACAAAAGGTTAGTTGACCATCAATAGATCAGTCAATAAGACAATCGCTACTTTGCTACACAATACATGCAAAAGGATTTAGGTGTATAGAAACCCTTTGTTCTAAAAAGGATTTTAGTTCAATTTTGAAACTATCTTTGTTGTCCTAACAATGTCAATTTGAGAACGGAGGGAATTGGTGGAAAGCACCAGATCAAGGAAACGTGTTGAACTTGACAGCATGCTATGGTGGTACCTGAAAACTTTGGCATGAAATATTGTTCCATGGATCATTGGAGATTTGCAGCCCCCCAACAGACACCTGATAGCCACGACCCTAGAGGAAATTGAAAGCTTAGATAGCATGAAAATGATAACAAGGAAAATGGAGCATATTTGGGGGTTTGGCAAAGCAACTGCAAATAAGATGATGTGCAGAAAAAAGATAGAACAACCAACTTAGATGGTTCTAACTTGCTGCAATCAGTGTCAAGCATCAAACATGACATTTCAAAGCATTGTAGAGGGTTCGCTCAGAAGAAAATCATTGCATGTTGCAAGCATAGTCTGAACAGGCATCTGCTAATTAAATTTACAGAACACCATGCTTTGGAAAGTAGAAACCTTACCAAAAGTACTTGTTGCTGAATATGGATATAATAAGTATAAGCACGTGAGGCTACTAGAAATATAGGAAGCCCTAAAATAATTATAGAATTTTAACAATTATCAGCACACTTCATGAGTTTAGAAGTTTTAACTGTTGTAACATATCAAACCAAAGGTGAACGAGCATTATCAGATTGTCACATATACAGCATTTATTGACTCCAACACCTGATATAAAACTGAATAATTCAGATAATTAGCTCCAGCACCTGATTAAAATCTGAGTAGAAAGGTAACTTCTGTGGATAATTTCTAAGAACGCCCCAGGAGTTTTCAACAAGGCCCCACCAACTGCACCATTGCTAGGTCAATAATGTGGAGAAAGAGCATACAAGTACTGCACAAGGAGGCCAACAGCACATTACCGATTTTGTGCATTCTCAAAGTCAGGTGGTTGCTTAGTTTCATATATCCATCCAGGAGCAAATATGGCAGCCGAGACATCGACTTCCTTAATTAGATCAAGAGCAACATTTGTCTAGGAAAAAAGGACGGCAGTACGTGAGAAAGCTGAACACAGTGCATGTACATAAAGAAAATCAATAAACCTCACAATACAATGATTATAATTTTAGATGCACTCAATGCAGATAACGAATTCAGCTAAAAGGAAATGGTTGTATATATGATACTGTAGCAGTCACCCACCTGATGTAAAATCAGCATACAATCTGACAGGCTGGTGATCAAGTAAAATACTCAAGCACTGTAAAATATTCAAGCACTCACGCACACAACTACTTCACTTTTCTGCAGTAAAAATTGTAGCATTGTATAGTAACACTCTGATTGGTGATGATGAATATTCTATGCTGAATAAAAGCAAAGATCATTACACCTACATTCCATTGACCACCACCAAATGTATTTCTTCCAAAAACATCAATACCCATATATACATCATGTTTCCTGTTCCCAGCAACCTCAGCTGAATCTTGAGGGTCATTTTTCTGCAAATGCCATATCAATTTTCACCAGGCAGTCATCAAGATTTTCAATCAGCTTGTAGGGATAAAAAATAACAAGAGGGTTACCTTCCAGGTATAGTTGGCAAATAATCCATCACATAAATCAAAAAATGGCTTATTATAGTTGTTGAGTTTATTCTGCCAGTCAAGCTTACCATTTACAGTGATTGCATCATACCTACAGAGTCAATATAATGCTTAGCAGCTCATGAAACAAAATATGCAGTATAGCTGAGCTGATCATCTTCATGTTTACAATATTGTAAAAAATATAAACTTACCATATGACTAGAGACCCTGGAACAGCGGTATGCATTTTCTCAGTTAGATGATTGACAAACTCTTTCAAGTTCTCGACGAACTGAGTGTCAAGTTTAACCTCAATATTGATCTGGAAGACAATTAGCGAGCAGAATGAGGCATGAATCCAAAAAAAAAAATGTATTAAATAAGATAGAAAATAATTACCACGCACCACTTTAGTGTGGACATAAACTGACAATATTACACTCGTTCACTCTAGCTATCACAAATTCATATGGAAATCACATCATAACTATTTGAACTCAATATCACAAGCAAACATGTGAGAGATTACCAGCCAGCCATCAAAGCCCAATTCAGCAGCCAACTCCGAGAGCCTCTCAGCATACATCTGTGCAGTATCCTTCGTAGCAAACATTTCCTTGCAAATCTCCGCGCCTTTCTCCCACTCTGTGATAAACGTTCCCAAAACCTTCACACGCAATCACCAACACGAAATTCACAAATCCCAGAGGAGTGAATCCAACAGCTGCAGCAACCAGAGCATGGAGGAGCCGAGTCGGAGGCAGGGAAACTGACCTTGACGCCATGGAGGTGGGCGGCGTTGATCCAGCCCGGCGGCGGGACGGTGACGAGGTAGTGGGAGAAGTAGACGAAGACGTCGACGAGGTGCCAGTGCCAGATCGCGTAGGCGTCCGGGTCGCCTCCGCCCTGCGGTGCCGCGTCGTCGCGGTACCCGCCCTGCATGTCGTGGCACACCAGCACGCGGCGGCGCGGCGGCAGCGGCTCCCCGGTCCCGGGGACGGACGCGCGGTTGAAGGGGAGGTGGAAGTTCGCGGCGGCGGAGAGGTAGGAGCGCGAGGCGAGCGCGGCGAGGTCCGTGATCGGGTACGAGATGGGCGGCGCCGGCGCCGACGCGTCGAACGGCGGCTCCCACGGCCGGCGGTCGTCGGCCGAGGAAGATGCGGCCTCCGGGGCTGTCGCGGAGGGGCGCATGGCGCGCAGCCGGCGGAGAAGGCGGCGGAGACGGCGGCAGGGGGGGAGGGGCATGCGCCGGCTTCCCCGGACGTTGTTGACCCGGGACGGATTCAGTCAGCGCGGCCGATGGTGTCGCGAAAAAAAAAAAAAAAGAGTGCGTGGGCGATGCGGGTGCTTGACTTCTGTTGACCGGCGGGCCGTAATTTGGGCCGCTTCTTCTCCTCCTCTTCTTGCCAGCTGCCACTCAGCTTCAGCTAGCTCCTGTAAACTCTTGATGAATGTTTTGTTTACAGATTTGAAAACCTCAAAGCTTTATAAAATTTCTGCGGAAATTTGCTGATTTCTTCCAATACTCTTGTGTTCTAAGCATCACCTAGACAAATGCTTCTTGTGTGACCGTGTGGGTTAGAATATGCAGCCCAATAAACACAGTTCAGCAAGCTACTAGTACGTACTGTGCCTCAAAAGCAAGAGGGCTGGCCAATAATCGATGGACTACAGCAGCGGCAGAGAAAGAGAAGACAGGTGAGAGAGCTACCTGTGCTAACAATCTAACATGGGTTATATAGATATTAGAGAGAACAAAACGTGATGTTCACTCATGTGTCGATCGTCACCTCACCTCGCCTTTGTTTCGCTTGATCTTCTCGGCAAGTAACACACGAAGCGTCGTCTTCTTCTTCCCTCGGAAGTGCAGCGCACGCAAGGAATCCATGGCTTTCAAGCAAGATATATCAGGTTACGAGGAGTGAAGAAATCCTCAAGTATCTTTGGTCCAATGGTATTGACAGGCGTGTAGTCGGGAGCCATCGTTTCGCTCCAATTCCAAGCATGGTGAAATGAACTGCTCCATCCGTATAGAGTTCATAAATTTTTTCTATTTACTCGTCACCTTTACTTCTCAATACATTTTTTTTAAGTTCTGATATATTTATATCTTTATTTTTCTCTTTTTATTTTCAGTACATTTCACTTTTTATTTTTTTAATTCTCATATCCATATCTAAGAGATACTTTCTCTGTTTTTTTAATTAATGTCACTGTTAATTTTTAAATTCAACTTTGACCACTCGTTTTATTAAATTTTTTGAGATAAATTTTATATATTTTGATATAATTTGGTTTATCATTAGAGTTATTCGAATCACAACTTAAAATTTTACATATTCGAGCAAATTTTTTGAATAAAAAATCAAAATTGATTATAAAAATTAACAAAAACATCAATTTAAAAACGAAGAGAGCAAGTAAAAGGAGACGGGAACCAAGAGTAGCTAAGAACACTCCAAGCCTTTGCGCCTGGATGACTAAATCCTGGGCACGCACCGTAAGCTGGAAGTCGGCAAAAAAAAAATAAAATTACACAGGCAGAACAACAAGGCCAAAACGTGTACTCTCTACGTTATTTAATTGATATTGTCATTGACTTTTAAATTTAATTTTAACCATTTGTTTTATTCAAAATTTTTTGATAAATTTTATATATTTTGATATATTTTGATTTATCATTAGAGTTACTTGAATCACAACTTAAAATTTTACATATTTGAGCAAATTTTTGAATAAAACAAAATAGTCAAAGTTAAATTTAAAAGTCAACGAAGAGGGTACTCTTTATAAAATGTTGTCGGCAATTTGTTTAATTTTAAATTAAATGGTGACAACAATTTCAGAATCTAAATGCTTACAACATGTCTGGCCAGTTGACTGTGTAGCAGCCTTAGCAGAATAGTAGAGTTCAAATATTCATAGCACACGATCAGGGGCATTTGCCCACCTTTATTTGGCGTTTTATTCGAGTCAAACTTATTATTGGTCCACTATAATTTAATACTAGTAGTTAAATATGCCACACTCTGAGTAAAATGCGGGCAGATTTAGTTGTACGTTCACCTGTCCAGTGACCGTAGAATTTTTGACACGATTTGCTATTAGGTCTTGTTAAAGATGGCAACCGGTAAATATCCGTAGTTCACCTCATCAATATCCAAAAAAATTATTATTCATATTTATATCTATTAGCCGTAATGGGTAGAAAATGTTACCTATACTCATATCTGGAAATTTTTTTTTACCCGTGGGTATACTCATACGCTCGTTTCTGTACGGCGGCGAGGGAGAGCAGCGTATTCGGCCTAAGCTATGTCACTTGAGCAACTACTTACCACTAAAAATTATATTTTATTTCAAAAAAATACAAAAATAAATAGAGCAAAAG
Organism: Zoysia japonica; assembly: GCA_001602275.1. Taxonomy (NCBI): domain Eukaryota; kingdom Viridiplantae; phylum Streptophyta; class Magnoliopsida; order Poales; family Poaceae; genus Zoysia; species Zoysia japonica. The sequence goes on from BCLF01000016.1 coordinate 288,993, forward strand.
AAAAAAATAGATTTAAATATAATTTTTGTTTTGTTTGTATGTTTTAGCCTCTATATTTAGGCTATTTATCGAATAAATAGATATGCATGAATGGATATAATTTTTCTTTACTTATTTTTATTCTATCTACTGATTTAAATTGAAATTTATACCCGTACCAACGAGTGAAGAATGATATCCATATCCACACCCGTGGGATCGAGTATTTGCGTAATGAATATCCGTTGCCATCTCTAGGTCTGGCAATGGGCCACGGACGACGGGCCATTTAATAAGGTTCCTAATACGCTTTAATTTTTCTCAGCCGAAAAAGAGTAAAAAATTCACCCAGCCTTTATTGGGCCCGTCTCCTAGTGAGGCCAGCAAATGAGCTGAAAAATAATAAATGTGAAGTGGGCCAAGCCCTTTTATCAACACTACGTACTCTAGATAATGTGTGGAAATCTTAAGCCCCTCTAGTTTTTTTGCTACTTACTCCACCACAAATTATATAGGATTCTAGTCTATTCAGACTTTCTCAAATTATAAATGTTCTTACTTCCTAATCATATTTCTCTCTTTTTAATATTTATCTATCTTTATTTCTCACATTCTCATTTTGTGTACAATCCATTTTTTATGCTCTCCTAATTTCTCATACTCAGATCAATGACTTATAAAATAGAATAAAGAGAGCATAATCTTATGATATTGCTTTGTACAGTTAATGATTGCACACTGGACACCGCCTCGGCAAATTTTGAGAGTTGTCAGTCGAAGTTGGCCTACCATACAAAAGTTGCATAACAGGAACTTATAGAACTTAAATAAACTATACTGGCTCTATTCTAACATTCTTATTGTGCTGGTTAGTTTAATTTTAGAACAAAGAGATTATATTCATTTGATAACATAGAAACATACAAGAGAAATTTGTTCTTTTAGTTGTCCCTACACATCTTGTCCCAATAATTGGCTCGAGTAGGAAATCGGCCGATGGTGGCTAGCTCTCACATGACTGGCATGTGTTTGTTCTTATCCTGTCCAACCGTGGTAGGCTTGATTTCATCCTTAAACAAACTTGTGATAATATCCCTGAACAAACTCACATGCGCAATCATGCACGTACGCATTAGTCCTTGAATTATCTAGCACCATCAAAACTTCTTAAAGGTGTTATTTATTTTTATATTCTCTGTGTACTTATAAAGATACAATACACCTACCGTTTGCACCCAAAAGAGTTGCTAGAGAAAGATAGGCAGTTTAATTATACTCCAACACTCCCAGCATGTGAAACTCCCATAGTATATAATCATGACATAGGAATCGGCTGTAACTTATTTTTATTAATCGTGCATGCTAACATTCGAACTTGATTTCTGACTCTAATATCACATTAAACTATTATGCACCGATAAGTCACACTTAAAAGAGTAGATTTCATAAAACTACGGGTATTTTATCTATATTATCATAAAACTATAGATTTAAGCTGTAGTTTCAGAAAACTACAAATTTGCTACAATAATTTAGGAACATATGTATAGAATGTGTAATTTTGTGATAAATTGAATATAAAATTTGTAGTTTGTGATAATTTAAGATACAAAACATATCGTTTTGTGATAAATTAGATACAAAATTTGTAGTTTTATGAAAGTATGGCTTAAATCTGTAGTTTTGTGATAATATTGACAAAACACATGTAGTTTTGTGAAATTTACTCCACTTAAAAATTCAAGCTGATGATGAAGTGTAGCTAATTCACTTATACTAATACTAGTATCCTTAGATCTATCTACAGTCTTTATAAACAAAAATTTTTCTAGCTAGGAACGATAAATATTTCCTCCAAAACTAACAAATATTCAAGTGCACAAAACACATTAGCCACAAACAGGCCCATAACTATAGATGGTACTGGCTATTATTTCAATCTATTTGTGATGGTAATTCCTTGATTAATCTTGCAAAAAGCAAAACAAATTAATTTCATTCACTTGCTCTCTGCAAAAGTGGAGAAATCTATATGCTCCTGCCGCCCATAATAAGTGTCATTTTTTGATTTCTAGAAATTATGTTTAACCATTCGCCTTGTTAAAAAAATATTGTGGTGGCAATATTATATATTTTGTTATGAATTGTTTTATATATCATTAGAAATGTTTTAAGAATTACTTATTGTTCATATTTTTGCACATTTTTTTGAATAAGATGAAGAATCAAACGAGATGTCCAAAAATAAAAAAAAAAGCGCTTATTTGACGGAGGGGGTACTATATAAAAGGTGGTACAAAACCTAATCTTGTACCGTTGGATTTACTTAGGGTATCGCCGAGTAACACCATCCTATTTGGACTTTATTTGTAGGGGGCAGTTGTTTGTCTGAGAAGGAAGCTTGACTTGGTCTGCCACTGTGTTTTCAGTAATTTATTCACTCCATGCGTGAATGCATGTGCTCACTTGTTCTGGTGAACATGCACATCTTGATCGTCATTTGATTACCATTGCAAATTTAGAATGTGTACTTGTTCTGGTGCACATGCACATCTTGATCGTCATTTGATTACCATTGCAAATTTAGAATGTGTACTCATAGATTAGATGACAAGTGGGCCTCACATGCATGCATTACCAATATTATATCTATCCGTTTCTGAAATTATGTTTCGACCTTGAAGATATATATATAACAACTTGTTGTATAGTGGGAAAAAGCAGAGTGAACTTTAATTATATCAAGATTCAAACTTTCTAATATTTGACAAATATCTAGTGGACATTAAATGGTCGAATGCACATATAGTGCATATTCATTTGCAGCAAGGATGCAAGATGACCTCGTTTTAGTTAATTAATTCTGCATGGATCCATGCATCACAAGTAGTAGTACAACACAGGAGCAAGAAACAAATTGGAGACACCATCAGGATTAATTAAAAAGACAAAGTCATCAGAAACTAGCTAATCTCTAGAACTAGCCCTACAACAAGCAACAACCTAGCTAGCAAGAGCAGTCGACGCTCCTCTCCTACACGTGTACACATGCCAAAGTTGACTTGGCTGCGGCTACGTCCACAGGGATTCCCTCTTGAGCGCCTCGCCGGCGCCGGCCATCATCTGCGGCGGGACGCCGCCAACGTTGTGCATGAGGAACGCGTCGACGTCCACGGGCGCCATCATGTTCGGCGTCGCCTGGTGCTGCGAAGGGATCACGTGGTGGTGGTGGTGGTGGTCGCCCGCCGCGACCAGCGCCGGAGGAACGCCGGCCGCGGCGGCGCCGTCGCTGCCGTGGTGGCCGTCGTCGTCCCGGCGCTGCATCTGGATGCAGAGTATCTCGGCCTGCGCGACGGCGAGCTGCATCTGCAGCTGCGACACCTGGTTCTGCAGGAAGGAGATGGCCCCCACGCAGCCGTACACGGGGTCCCGCACCCGCGCGTTCGCCTCGTACACCAGGCTGCTCACCGCGTCGCCGCGCTGCTGCACCGGGAGCTCCTGCTTATTTGTCGTTGCAAGCAACCACACCGCCCTTTGTCAGACGCGTTCGTGCATGCTTGATTATCAGGAAACAGAAAGACGCGTTGATGTCGAACGCATTCGCCATCACTGAGCTAGCGCGCGCGTACCTGAAGCATCTTGGAGATGTTGCTCGCGCCGAAGACCTTGTGCACGATGGCGAACTTGTGCGGGTCGTCGGCGGGGAAGAAGGGCGCGAAGATGCAGTCCTTGGTGCACCGCCGCCGGAGCAGCTTGCACGACGCGCACGGCGACCCGCCAGCCATGCGTTGTTCGTTGCTCTTCTCCACCGCCGGCGGCCACGTACCGGAGATATATCCCCTTAGCTATACCTCTACCGCGCACGCTAGCGACCAGTACACCTACTCGATCGAGCACGCTACGTCGGTAAGCTGAACTAGCTGTTGGAAGAGCGACAAAGAGAGTGAGAGAGGGAATCAAAGCAGCAATGGCGAACGGGGGTGTGAAACCAGCGAGTATTTATAAGCAAATTAACGAAGGCCGCGACACGGACACGCCCCACGCACGCAGCTGTTAGTACCACCGCCCGTATAAAATAAGTCGGAGCACTGTAGCATTAGGTAGTCGACGACAACGACGCATGTGTCAAGTATAACTACAATCATACTGTTCATACAGACAATGAGACAGAGAAGCTCTATTTTTAAATGGTTGTCCCTGTTAACTTTTAACATCATCGTTTTTAAAAAAAATTAATTCAAATATGTAAACTTATACTAACTTATGATGCAAACAACTTTAATGATATATAAAGTAAATTATAGTAAAATATATAATATTTATTAAATTTTTGATGTTAAAATTTATAGTGATAATAATTTAATAACAGATGAAGTATATAATTAGTTAGGCTGTGTGTTGGCTAGATAGCCTCTCACGAGATGCTCCTGGGCTAATTATCTGTGTTGTAACAGGGGAGAGATTAAGATCTGAAAAGGTAGAAACCAAAGTTAACCTAGATGTCACAGGTGCGATCGAGTGCGAGACAAAGACATAATTAACGCGGCGACACAGGTGACGCTTCCATTGGACACAGACGCATCAATCGGAAAGTCACCGTTAACCAGACGAGGGAATCTTGACAGTGTCCACGACAGACCAATTAATCCTCTGTCAGATTTGAGTCGCCGTCGCATGCCTGCGTGCGCCGCATGTGACGCGCGGCTGGATCGATTGACTCGTGTGCGCCGATCGATCGATCGAACACGATCCGCTGCCCGAATGACCAACGGTGTAGCAGTGATTAGCGTGCGTGCGTGCGAGATTACGTACACACGAGTTAATTAATTAGATGGATTTGGTTAATTAATTAATTAATTAAAAGTGATCGATCGATGGTGCGTGCGTGAGAGAGATGCGATCGTGGGCTTGAAGCAAGGAATCGATGGAGCGGTGTGGAGTTTACTCCTCCCGTCGCGTAAAACCAAGCCGAAGAGTGCCGTGTTGGATCTTGGATGACACAAACATTAGGGCGCTCCACTGCAGCCGAAGAGTTGCTGCAGTGGCAAGAAATAGAATCCTCCGAGACACTGTCTTTTCCTGATCTTCTGTGGCTCCGATCACCGGTCCGTCCACAACGACGGAGTCCTCGACGTACCTTAAGTGTCGTTCTCATGCTGCTTCTGGCCCCCCTGTAGGAACCGGTCCCTAAGCATTGCCGACGGGCGAGTCAGTAGGAGGAAAAAGCCTACTGATCCACCTATCGATAACACTCGTCGTCCCCCTGACGATGAGGGAGATCATGTCGCCAAGGGCGATCACCATGTCTACTTTTGTTGTGCTGCATCTAACATTTCAAGCGTGTTTGGTTGCCGCTGCAGGCAGTGGATTTTGAACGCCTAGATTCACATATGAGTACTTCATTGTCTTGGTCCTGTACGTTCTAAACCAAACGGATCCTTATGGTGTTACTCTAATTTCTCTTCCAGCCTCGAAAAGCGAACTGTGAGAGACATATTTTCTCTATTTTTAAATTCTTGTCATTATTTATTTTCAACTTCAACTTTAACCATTTATTTTATTAAAATTTTTTTACAAAATATAAAATTTTTTGTTATAATTTTATTTATTATTTAAATTATTTGAATTATAATTTAAAATTTTATATATTTGAACTAAATTTTTGAATAAGACAAATGAGAGTTCAGAAGGTTGAAATCTGCGAGCTTCATCTCACAATGAGGTCAGACAAAAGTACACACCGACGTGTTCAGTTCGCAAGAGCATCCGCGTGCCGGGCCCCGTACAAGGCGATCCCAGGAGCGCATTGATGATCAGCCAGCCAGCCAGGGGCAACCTCTGCCTGCGGAGATCGCAAGTCGAAGCAACGCCCTGCAACCAGATTCTTCCGCGCCATTAGTTTACGGAGCCCGTCACGTGCACTGCACGAGACGAGACGCTTGATCGAAGCATCGAAAATCAGATCGATTTGGGACCAGAGCGTCGATCGACGGAGCGCAAAAATACGCGCGCGGTGTCTGTCTGTCTGTCGATCGACGCGTTATATTGCTCGTGGAGTCCTCCCACCTCTCTCCCGCGCGCGCTTAGTTTGTCTGTAGCGCGAGTGATTACGATCTGTGGAAGGGTCTAACGCGCCGAGGCGATCAGTTTGTTGGACTCAAGTTAATTAAGACTAACCGTAGGGATGGAGCGTACGCAGCTAGGGGTTTCTTGTCTTGATGCTGAGCCAAATGTTTGTTGCCCAACATAGTTGTTTACGCACTCTTCAACCCCTCTTTCGTTCAGCTTTAGTTACATGTTGATGGAATCTTTGGTTTTTTTTTAGCTGTTATATAAGTACACACTATTCTACTTACACTTACTACTGAACAAAGTTGACTGAAATATCATATTAATTACTGTCGATATCAACTCAACAGCAACGCGCAATCAATAACATGGGTCTTCCAAAGCCTCGGTCCTTTGTCTTTATACTCTTAGTAATTTATATTTTTTTAATCATGATAAATAATTATTACTGAAATTCAACTCAGTAATTTTAGTAATTATGGCCTGCTTGGAGTTGAATACTACTCCCTCCTTGCAAAATATAAGAATTTATAGGTTTAGTCACAGTCAATTTTTGTCATTTTGACCGCTAATAATGTATAATAGTTAATGGTGTTTTATCATATAAAAATTATATTTTTTAATTCATCATAAATTAAACTTTTGTAAAAATATATTAATATATTAAAAATTATGTAATTCGTCTAGATATTATTAATAAAATTAAAAAAAATTGTGACTTTATATAAACCTAAAAATGTTTATACTCTATTTTGAAACGGCGGTGGTACTTTTCAAACCCTTTCATGCATTGGGGCTGTAATAACAATATTAATTAATTACCCTGATGAAATTTGCCGTGCATGCAACATTTGACCAAGGCCTGACACGATTCCTTCGGCGCCATTTGTTTACGCGCGCTCCGAGCAGATAGCGAGGGGGAAGAGTCCAAGCACAATAATTACGGGGCATGAGAGGATCGAAGCGTGTCGTCGTCGGCAATCAACGGTGCCCATGTAGTATGCGTGTTTAACCCTAGCTAGGGCCCGGCCTAGAAGAACAGGGAGGTCGGGACACATATAGATCCAGGAAAGAAGGCTCGACGTGAATGTTTGTTTGGGAGACATTCACGTGGGCATTACGTCTCCCGTCCATCGGTCGCTGCTCCCAAGCAATATGTGTTTAGAATTTAATTTTAGCCTAGTTGTTTGTTTGTTAAGTTCCACTACGATAGCCATACGGCACTGCTCTCTCCGTCCCGTAATTCTTCGCGTTTTAAAAAACAACGTAATCTTTAAAATGTAACTTTCACTTTTATTTTTTTGTAGTTTTTTATTCAAAAGAGGTATATGTATATTTTTATAAAAAAATGTCTTGAGATAAATCTATTCATATAATTTTCACATTTTTAAATTAAACAAATTTAAAGTTATTTGTAATTTATGTTTTCAATATTTGACTCAAGTGTTTTCCAAAACTTCAAAAATTATGGGACTAGAGGGAGTATACTGTAATTCTGGGTCCTCCTCCTTGGATGGACTGTAGTTCATGCAAAATATGTTTGGTTCCAATTAATAGTCTTGTAAAAATGGGTACAAATTAAGTTTATACCAAGAAAAGGTGCTTTTTTTTTACATTTACACTCTCTTAGGAACTAATAATTGTAGGGCATCCGATATTAATTTGAAAATATGTTTTTGCAAATTATCCGTTATAAAAATATAAAATGTTTCAGATATGCACGCCCTTTTGTTATATCTGCTCTCCCTCTATTTCCTTTTGGCTTTCCTGAATTTCTTGAGGATTTCAATCGTTAATCTTTTCTTATGTCCAGTAGTATACGCT
>BCLF01000016.1:299292-326975 GCA_001602275.1 Zoysia japonica
TCGGCACACGCGCGGTGGGGCTCGAGGCGGCGCACCAGCCAGGGCGGCTGCGCGCTGGCTGGCTTGTGTGGGCGGGGGCCGCGCCAGTGGTCGCAGGGCGATGTCTAAAGTGAACGACAGTAAGGTGAGTAGTTGGTTCTTCTCCAAATTGATTAGTGTTTGCACCTAGTCATTAGAAATTAATTAGTTTTGAGGTTGATTTGTCTTCTTCTATGCTAGGTTTTACAGCGAGAGGCAATGCAAAGTGTGGAATTGGTTCTCCAAAGGCTTGGGTATATTTCTGATCTTATTTGCATGCACTGTTGTATAGGTCTTTAGTGGTAGGTTAATTTAGCTAAGATTTTACTATGTGATGTCAATTGTAGAGCAACTCAAAATGATCTAAATGTTATTGTCAAAGTTGGGTCATACTTTGTCTTATCGGATGGTGAGCCAAAGCGGTACTGCCATAGAACTACATTGTGGCCACTCTCTGTTGGCAGTCACAATTTCTCTCTTTTGGAATTGATTAATTACATAGCTGAAACATTAACATGGGTTCGAAGCAATACATAAGCTTGTGGCGTCCACTTGACAATGATAATTGTGTTCACATAAATGATGATGATCGTCTGTTAGAGTGGTTTGCATTAAACATACAGCAAGGTATAGTGTATATCAATGCTCAGATACATGATTTTAAAGATCCATTGCAATGTTCACCCACTAAACATCGGTTGCATCCTAAAGTGAGGAGTAGTTTGTCAGAGACATCATAATCTTCATCATTACATGTCACTTCTGCTCATGATTCTGACCAACCCAAAATCACATATGTTGATGCGCATATTGATGAGGATGAAAAATATTTCGACACAGAGTCTTTGAAGGCTCTGAGCGATAGCAACTATGACATTGATTTGGCTGCATCTTCTGACTCTGATTGTTCAATCTTTGACTGTGATGACACTGATTATGATCCTGATATTGAGATAGTTGATGAGGATGCTTCTGATGATGATATCCCTGTCTTTGCATATGATATTGATGATCCATGTATTGATGTGGGTGTGATATTCTCAGATGTGGCTCAATGCAAATCTGCAGTAACCCATCATGCTATCTTGAATGATTATGCCTATCGCACTGTTAAGAAGTCTAAAGAAAGATTTAGAGTTGTATGCAAGAGAGCAGATAAGGGTTGCAAGTGGGTTTTTTTGCATCAACAGGGAAAAGACACACTGGCTGCAAGGTAAATTACCATGAGTTATTAATTTTTGAATGTATTTGCTATTGATTTTTAAAATCTATGTAACCTAATGTTGTATGTTGTAGGTGAAAACAAATGGACCAAAATACACAAATTGTGGTTCTGTGAATAAGGTAGGTGATAGAATGGCTACACATACTTGGGTAGCTGAAAGGGTGGTGGAATGGTCATTAGTACTGATGCAGGTAAATTTAAATGCAATCCCTCTTGATTATTGTATTTCCTCCGTTATGACATGATAACTCATAGTTTTCAAATATTTGGTGTAGGAAAAGGTATAGATGCTGCTATGGCGGATGTCTACTCAAGTGTAGAGCATAGAGAGTGTATGAAGCACTTGTGGAAGAATATGAAGAAGCACTATACCGGTCTTTTGTTTTCTCAGAATATGTGGGCAACTGCTAAGACTTGTGTGACTGACAGCTATGACTGTCACATGAACAAGATTGAGGAGAAGTGCCCTGCAGCAGTAGCAGTGGCTTGGGTTAAGAAAAACCATCCTCATGTGTGGAGTAGAAGCAAATTTGCTGAGGATTGCAAGGTTGATTACATCAACAATAATCTATCGGAGTCTTTCAATAACTAGGTGTCCAAAACTAAAGTATTTCAGATTGTGGACATGCATGATAAAATAAGACAGATGATTATTAAAAAGTTTATTTCGAGAAACAAGATTGGTAGGGACATGAAGGGTAGGATAATCTCATCTATTATCAATAATCTCAATGATCGAAGCAAAGCTATCAAGGATCATCAGGTGTTAAAATGTGGAGATAAGACTGCTGAAGTAAGTGTGCTCACAGTCAAGCATGCTGTGAATCTAGAGCAAAAGACATATAGTTGTAGGGCAAGTAACTGGGAAGCCTTACAACCATGCTTTAGTTTTTATTGCAACTCAAAGTAGGGAGGTATATATGGAGGACTTTGTTCATGAGTATTTCTCTGTTGAGAGGTTCAGAAAGGCTTATGCAGGTAAATAGTAACATCAACAACTATCTATTTATGTACTTGATGAAATGATTTATTGATACTACTCATCATGTGTAGGTGTATTTTCACCAATGACATCAAAGAATCTTTGGCCATGCGTTGATCTTGGCTACAAGATAAAGAGCCAAAACTGAGAAGGAAGCCTGGCAGACCACGAGTGTCAAGAATCAAAGCCTTTGATGAACTTGGTGTGAGGAAGCAAAGGAAGTGCACAGAATGTCATGAGTTGAGCCACACGGCTAAGTATTGCCAAAGTAGTCCTACAGCTAGCCAAAAAAGGAAGAGGGCCTCATCTAGTGCAAGTGCTTCTGGAGGTGGAAGTAATGATCCTAGTGTTCTAAGTGTATCCATGTAATCCCTAAACAACAATTTTTTTAACTTATTTGCTTGTAGTGTATCATCTCCTGTATTGACATTTTCATTTTTTATGAAGGCCTAGTACAAGCGGAAGTCAGGTGGGAGGAGAACCAACACCATCAGGAAGAGGAAGAGGAAGAGGGAGGAGAGAAAGAGGGAGAGGAGGGCTAGCTGAATGGTTTGGTGTTTGATGGGCATGTAATAGCTAGTTGAACCATATTCACCTTATTTTGCTACTTGGACCCTTTATTAATTGCTACTTTGTGAACCTAAACTCGTACTACCTCACTTTTGTTGGATGCTATGTTATCAACTTGTTTGTATTGCTTTTGATATTGTTTGCAATGTGAATCTTGCTATATAAAATTGTTTCGTTTCAAAATATCCAAAATATAGGGAAAATGCTGTCAAAATTTGAAGAAAATATAAAATATAATTAAAATGTTTCAAAACATTTAAAATTTAACTAAAATTAAGTCTAGCTCTATGTACCAAGGTATAAAATATAAAATGCTCTCAATATGAAATCCATCACTAAATGTACCAGGGTAGCTCTATGTGGCTTCGCCACTAAATGCAAGTAGGGCATTTGCTATACCAAGGATGATAGCGAATGGAAAGTAGCAGCTCGGTTGGAGTTGCTCTAAGGTAGACCTACCCCTCAAATCCTCAGAACTGAGGCGCCTGCTACATCCTCCTCCTGTGGCCTCATTTTCCCAAAACGCTCCACTATTTTCCCGTAATCTCTATTCTACGAGATGGTAAGCAAAAAAAAAAGGAAAATATCAGAGAACTTCCCAACAAAAAATGTGATTTTGTAAAGCGGATGGAAAAACACTACTGTTTTTACCCCGTTTCCATTTTTTTTTGTCCAGTACCATTTAATTCTGAAAATTAAAAAATGAAAGTGATACGATTTAATTCTAAAAATTAAAAATATAAGTCAAAATACAAGAAACGGAAGACAGCCGGGACGGAAATTTCTGATACCGTTTTAGACATAACCGAGAGGCAAACACTACATGAGTTTCAATAGATAAAAAAAATCCCTCTGACCATCCTTTCTCCTCGGGCCACATTTTCATTTTTTTCAGCCCATAGCCCTGTGCACTATTGGGGTTGTCTGTGCTGTTTTTTCTTTCAAGCGCTCCCCCTCAGGTGGGCTGGTGGACTTTTTTCCTGCGCTCATCTTTTTTATTTCTGCCTTTTCATTTTTTATTTTTTATTTCCTATTTTGTTTTAATTTTTCTTTATTCTTTACCTTTACTTTCTTTAATTTTAATTTCTCTTTTTTTTTGTAACTGCAGATCCGTCAAAATATTTAAACTAATTTACTTCAATTCCTAGAACAATTAATTTCACTACTGGAACCATTTATATTTACCACAAAAACAATTGAATCTAACTGAAACATTCAATTCTTTATGGTAGGAATTTTTTAAAAAATTCAAATTAATTTTTAAAACATTTTTCATGTGGATCTTTTTTTTTATAGAAAAAATTGGTTAGCAATCGAGCTCAGAGGCCACATCCAATAACAACTAAATCCAAACTGCTTGCAAATTCGGCCCAGTGAACACAATCATTTTAGCAATCAAGCTCAGGCAGGGGAAAGGATTGCAGTGAAGAGGGCGGGAATCATCACCCCCATGTACGTGTGGCAAGGCGTCCCTTCGCACACCCCCCTTGCCTATTCCCCGTGTTCCTAGTATTGCTCTAGCTTCTGGGCTTGGCTAGCGTTTTTTTTTTATTTTCTCTTTTCTTTTTACCTTTATATTGTTATTTTGTTTTTTATTTTAATTTTTTAGTCATTTTTAAATTTTTTATCATCTGTCAAAATATTTAGAAAATTTTACTTTATACTTGAAAATTGATTTTAATCCCAGAACAATTAACTTTTCTTGCTAGAATATTTTATTTTCACCACAAGAACAACTAGTTCTTACGACTGGAACATCCAATTTATTAAAATAAACTTTTAAAAAATTAAAATTGTGAACTAATTTTTTTACAGAATATATTCATGTGAATATGTTTTGCATAATCATTTGAAATTTGATGGTTCAACCGGATTTTACAAATGAGTTACATTTTGATAGAAAAAGCTGATTTGTATTACTCCCTCCGTTCATAAATATAAAAGTCATTCTATCATTCAAATTTTGTTTTTTTTAATATATGTCATTCTCACTAATACATTTTTTTCTCTTTCTAATACACTTTCTCTACTCTAATAAATCTTTATCTCTATCTCTCTTCTTCTTATTTTTTATTGTATTTTTTCACTTTTATTTAATTTTCGAGCTCGGAGGGAGCAGTTTAAAATAACGACTAAATCCAAAGCGGTGTGCGAATTTAACCGAGTGTGCGAGTTAGGCCCAGCAGTCATGGCTATTGGCAAGCGAGCCCACGCGGAAGGAGGGTGTGCGGAAGAAGGTCCGAAGATACCTTGGGCCGAATGTAATAGGATAACAATAGAAACAGACTTGTCATCAGATTTGCATCTGAATTCTGAAGCTCGTTCGCTGCCTCTCCACCTGTGCGCAAGCTGCGTCGCAAACGTGTGAGGGAGAACGAGGCGTAAAGAGCTACAGTACGTCACTTTTAGTACTCGAACGTTTTTCTAGAAAAGCAAAAGTGCGTACTGTAGCTTTAGGGAAAGAGAGCCGCGGATGCTATTGCTAGCCGTGGACACTGGGCCACTGACTGAAAATGGAAGGCCTCGCACGAACAAATGAAACTTAAAAGAGGGGATATCTGAAGGTACTCTCTCCGTCTCAAAATAAAAGTGTTTTTTTAAATTTTTATACATCAACTTTTGCTCATTCATTTTATTAAAAATTTTATAAAAAATATTATTTATTTTAAAGTGAAATGATTTATTATTAAAAATAATTTAACTTGACTTATTTATTTTTATATTTTTATAATTTTTTTAATAAAACGAATGATCAAACATTAATTTTCAAAAGTTAAAAACGTTATTTATTTTAGAATGCAGGGTGGTTGAGGAGGGAGATGATAAATTGGATCCTCCTATAAAAAGGGTTAATCAAACCCTTAACGGTTTATCTGTAAATCTGACGACTCGATTTATTTTGATATCAAAGGTGGTGAAATAAAGAATCTGCTTTAGGCCTCGCATCGCAATCTTATCTTACGACCTGCTGTTTCTGTTGCTGGATGCACGTACTGCTGCGTACACGTACATATTTCCGGCGACACGGCCGGGCGGAGCAGAGGATCCTGAACCAGTGATGCCGTGGGGCCCGCGCTGCGGCCGCGGCGTGAGTGACGTCAGTTCAAAAGCGGACAAAGGCGGGCGCGGAGGGTTGATTTGTACAGTAATAAACGAGGAGGGGGCCGCGACCGACAAAGCGCTCTCTCTGTCCCTCTCCCCAGAATACCAGACACGATGAATCAGCGCATGTACGGATCAAAGTTTAAAAAACCGTTTGAACCGCGGAAACCGCTCGAGAACGGTTTAATGAAAACCGTAAAAACTGTGAAAATCGTTAAAAAACCGAACAAATTCAAAAATCAAATTTTTGAGAGAAAACCGAATGGTTTTTACGGTTTACCGAGCGGTTTTTACGGTTTATCGAGCGGTTTTTACGGTTTACCGTTTTTGAATTTGAAATCAAACTAGTTCGAGCGGTTTTTCAACGGTTTTTGCGGTAAACCGCTCGGTTTGAGCGGTTTTCAAATTTTCAATTTTTTTTAAAATTTTTAAAACGAAAACCGATCAACTGTAAAAATCGAACCGCAGCGGTTTGGTCGAAAATACCGCGGTTTTCTGTGAACCATGATACGGACTACTATTTCCTCGAAAGGTATGGAGTGCGGGCTGGATTCTCTCCCTCCGGCCGGGTGTCTTTTGAGACCGAGGGAGAGATCAACGTTCATCGTCTGGCTCCGCAGCCAGTACATGGAGAACTTTAATTATTCCCCGCACTACTCCGTATTTTCATTCAAATTGCTGGTTACTTGAGGACCGGCCGGTTCGTACGGTACTGTATATCATGGTTCTGACTGCATGTCGGAAAAAATCGGTTTGATACTTCCTCCGTCCTCGAAAGAGCGGTGTTCTGGGTTGTGTCACGAAGATAAGGAGAAAACAGAGAGGATTGCTGAGAATGAAACTCTTTTTTAATAAAATTTAGATCCTACAGTGAGACTTTTTCTAAGATGGAGGAAGCACACAGCTATTCCCCCTGTTTTTAAAATGTCCTAGCTAATAATTTATTTAGGTTAAAAATAAACTAAAGTTTTTGTCCTAATAAATTAAAAAAGTGAGGAAGTATACGGTATTTTTACTGTGGCTCATGCATTTTTGTTTTTTCATGTAGCTTCGTATAATTTGAAATGTTTGATTACATTAGTACCTTTAGACAGCCACGTGACTGTGCAATACAACCCCGTATTATTAAGTAAAATTTATCAATGGCACACTGTGGATTGGTAGTTTTATTCTGCTCACACCGCATGTCTTGATTTGTCCAGATGACATTATAAATTTTTTTATTTGTATAATATTCTGTAAATTATTTAAACCTTTTTAGCATCCAAAAGAAGAGAGAAAGAGAAGGAAAAGTTGTAAGTGTCCTTTTAACTTGAGTCAGGCATCATCCGGTGTGATCACCACCCTAATTCTCGTCATCTGACACCTATTCTATCTCGTTAGACACGCACGGTTGGTCGGCTGTGGTGAGACTAAGGATGAAAATTTTCGAATTAGTACGAACAGATCAACCAAGGAATCATAAGAAAAGAGAAGTGCTCGGATTCAAGAGCACCCACGCATTTTTCTCTTGTATCTCTCATTCTAGCTGCCTAAAAAGTTTAGGTAACCAATTTAGCGTGCTACAGACCAAAAAACCTATTTTAACGTCTTTTGACAAAATCAAGACATGCATGTGACCAGGGCAAAGTGACTAATCCACGGTGTTCCATAAACAAATCTCCCTGTTATTAACTACCACAACCGATTAACACCTTATTCCTGAATTTTCATGTAGAAACAAGCAGTAAAGGGGTGATAAAATGTTGAAACAGCCAGATGTGGCTCGTGAAGTAAAATTGGAACCGAATAGGTGCAAGAACAAGTAGTTCCATTAACTAACAACAACCTGATCCAGACCCTTCCACATTTTCAAGCGCATTATTGATAAAAAAAATTGTACAAGTTATGCAAAAACTCGCCTACTTTTCGAAGCTACTTTTCATTTTGAATGGGGGTGGGGGAGTTGATGGCACTTTTCTGAATTTATAGATCTGTATAATTACAAAAAGGAACATGCATGTTTTTTAAAACCTAAAGAACTTTGGCTTCAGATATCTTGTAGAAATTTGTTAATAAGAATTCTGATAAAGAAAATAACATCTGGTTGAAAAATTGGTGTGGATCACATTGGACATTGATATGAAGTCTCCAAGATATTGTAAAATACAAAAAAACAGTTTTTGAAATTTACATTTCCAGATATAAGAAACACGATTCTAATCTCCACGAAAGTAATTTCCATGCAGTTGCACGTGTATGATGTGTACAAATGCTATTGTACACTCTCGATGTTGCACTTATTCTACATCCAACTAAAATTACTGAATAGAATCTCATAAACAATTATTCAAGATGACAACAAAAATATAAATTACCGAGAGTAAAGTTAATATCGATGATGATTACCACGGTATTTCACAAACAAATTCAAGCTAAACCTCTTTTAAGTAAGCTTGAATAATGTGCCAAAGGAAAAGTGAATATGGTACGTATACTCCGAATGCAGGTGGGAAAATGACCAAGACAACATGACATATCATATCATCAGAGTGCTAGCCAGAACGGAATAGATGACGCTGAGATCACGAGAAAACAAAAATAGAAGGAAAAGACAAGAACGAGAGGGACGGCATTGCACTTGAAAATATAGTCAGATGACAAGCGAAGCAATTATACGGATTTGAGAAGTTTATGCTATGCACATTTAATTGATCACATATATCGTATTGACACCGACATGTGATGTGCTACTTTTGGTGTGTACCCGTACGTCTTTCGCTGTTCACATATACACAAGGCAACGGCAGGAATTGTTAATTAGCCAAATCAATAAAGTATGAAAAGTTGTTTGGGCCTCTGATCATTCTATGCCAAGTCAAAACAAAAACTCTTAATTTTTTTGCGTTTGCAAGGACATCACAACTAATGTTGTTTAAAACTCAATAATACTGAAAGTTCAACAACCACTGTTCAAAATATTATGTGTATGGGACCCTCTTTTCCTCCCTCTCCAAGGATAGTGCCATCTGAGACAGAAATGTGACTATATATATTTGTTATATATGGGATCAGGAAAATGGAAGCGAAAACTAAGGGAGTATATATAATAATGGATAAGATCATCACGGGCTGCACTAGCTAAGCCACAATCATGATTAATTGTCAAGCAAGAATCCATAAAACTATAAATTCAAATGAATGAGATCTCCTATATCGCAATCAAATAAGAAAACAGTGAAAGCTAGAGCATGCGTCCAGAATACAAAGGAATATAGATATCATATCAGGAGAAAAAGAAAGGTAATCTTTCTCTTATTTCTGCAAATTAAATTTTCTTCAAGTTAATTGATATCTTTCTTATGTACTCCTAACATGATCGTACAAGCCCCTTAGACCTCGATCTCTTATACCAACAAGCAATAACAAAAGTATTAATAATATAAGCAATTAAAAATTAAAATTGAGGTGGGATTAGAAATGGGGGTGGTGATGGAATCAAAGGTGTAAATAGATGATCTACACTTATCACGAACTCGGTGTGGATCCTTCTGGCTGATCTTGAGTTGTCGTCGTTGTCGATGCTGCCACTGCAGTGGTAACGCTAGCACTGGCACTGGTAGCGGTTGCGGGAGGAGCCGGAGTCGCCGGCCCCGCGGCTGTTTGTTGTGGTTCACCGGACGGCGACGGTTCGTCCTCCTCTTCCTCGCCGCCTCCCGACGTACCTGCACCTTCCGCGGTGACGACAGGAGGCGGCGCCACGGGTTTAGCGGCCGCGCTGCCGCGCTTGCGCTTCTTCTCGTAGGGGATCCCGCGCGCCTTGGCCTGCGACTCGCGCACCTCGCGGAGGTAGATGCGCACGGCGCGGGCGGCGAACGGGTTGGCCTCCGGGCGACCGCCGGACTCCTCGTAGGCGGCGCGGAGGCGGCCGATGAGCGCGTCCAGACTTCCCCAGGCCTGGCGGAGCGGGCACGCGCACGGCGCCGGCGGGTTGGGCTGGCCATAGTAGGCGCAGCCCTCGGCGTGCACCTTGGTCTTGCCGAACTGGTCGAGGTAGCGGAGGAACTCGATGACGTGCGCGCCGCTGCACCGCTGCAGCGTCAGCGGCGGCTTGTGGTTGGGTAGGTACTGCAGGAACGTGTTCCAGTCACGCCGCTTCTGGGACTCGTACCGGCTCAGCCCCGCCGGCGGCGGCGGCTGCTGCGCTAGCGGCTGCGGCTGATGAGTTGGCGTAGGCGGTGCTTCCTCCCGGCTGGCCCCTGATCCTCCTTGCTGCTGCTGTGGAGACTGTTGTTGCCTCTGTGTTCCTTCTTTCTGCGGCGCGTCCTCCTCTGCCTGTCGGCTCGATGACGCGCCGGCAGCTGAGGACGACGACGGCCCGGCCTCGGCCGGGGCGCTCGTTCTCCCGCCGCCACCGCCACCTGGCGCGTCGGGGCCAGGCTCCATGGTCGGCTCTCCCTTCGCGTTCTCTCTCTAGCAGTGATGCCTTCCTGCTCGGTTGTGTAGGCTAGGTAGAGAGAGAATCCAAGAGAGGACGAGGGGGGAGGTAGAACGAGGAAGAAAAGAAGGTAGGAGCGGCCGGTTGGGAGTGTGGCATCCGTTTGCGGCTTTTGTCGCTGGTTGGGTTAATAGCGTCTCCACTAGACGCTGTCGCCTGCGCTCTCTGCTGCTGCTGCTTAATCATCACCATTTCTCTATTTTACTGCGGCCATCAGCTCAAGTGTACCTGCTGTTTATTCCTTCCAAGTAATTCCTTTCCACTGTGCGTAAATTATTCGCTTTAGTTAGTTTTGCGTTTTTGTTTTTCTTCCTGCCTTTAATTTGAATAGGATTTTGGACGCATCGCTCTGGGGAAGAATGATGTGGCACAGATACGGCAGCTTGTATGTCCTAAATGGAACAAGATTATCTACCTTCGTGCACGCTCATTGACATATGGGTCTAACGTACTAGATGGCTCACATGACAGTAGGTGTCTGGTCGACTGCACTATGGTAAAGATTTCAAGGTAAATTATTCGCTTTAGTTAGTTTTGCCTTTTTGTTTTTTCTTTTGCCCTTCAATTTGAACAGGATTTTGGACGCATCGTTCTGAGCAAGAGTGACGTGGCACATATGCGTTACTCTCTCCGTCTGTAAATATAAGCATTTTTGTTTGGTCGAAGTCAAATTATATTAATTTTGACTAATAATATTTAAAAATTTAAATAGCTAATAATATAAAAAATTATATATTATGAAAGTTTGTTTTATGAAGAATTTAATAACATATAATCTAGATACGATAAAACATTATTAATTTTTTATTATTAATAGTTAAAATTTAAAAAATTTCACTTTAACTAAATAAAAAATACCTATATTTATAGACGGAGGTAGTAGCTTGGATGTCCTGATCAGGATCGGGATTCTCTACCTTCATACAGTCGACTGACATGTGTGCCCGATGCACTAGATGACTCATGTCAGTCTTGAGTGTGAGATGTATGTCAGCTTTTACTTTTTAATGTAAATCAAGTATTTTTATTTCATTTTTTAAGAGGTAAAACATGAATGATATAAAAAAGTCAAATTTTATTAAGTAAAATGTATAGCTAGGCACCTAATTTTTTTTATCTTATTATCTGTCCACAATAATAAAATCATATTTTTGGATTTCAAAGGCAAACCAATACATGGATTGAACTGGTTCCTATGTCCCTATTATTCGTAACATTTTTTCCAGGGAAACTATTCGCAACATTGGAAACACTGCATGCTACGTACACTGTTTCAGAGTTGTATTGGCAGGTACTCCATCCTTCCAAAATTATTGTCGCTGATTAGTTCAAATTTGAACTAGTCAGTGATAATAATTTTTAAATAGAGAAAATAGCTCTGAATTGTCAGGTTCACAGATCTGACTTTAAAGATTAAATTGAAATGATTTCGAATGCAACAACTAGTTCACATGCTCATCATCGAACAGAACTATTTCCACATATAGAAAAAATATATGTTTCTTAATTCATGAAATTTACAACATGGATTAAACTAATTTTTGGAAGGCTATCAGATTAATATGACGTTTTTATTTCTGTAAGTACAACGTATCGATATAAAATTAAAGTATAGGAAAACTTAAATGCAGACGTATACCTATGACAAATTAATTTGTACTTAATATAGAAGTAAATTTATTTGGATAGCATTATGTGAAGTAAATTATTATTTTACTGTCATCAAGATGACAATGTATGATCAACCACGCATGTACCTTTGAGGGGATTTCACTGCTACAAAAACCGTTTTGCAGGCGGTTCTAAACCCCTCAGTACACGCTTTCGCTGTAATTAGTGAGCCTGTAAAAATTATTCATTTATACAAGCGTTTATGTGGTGCTTCTGCACTTAATACCATTAGTGCTGTTGGATTTTCTTAGGCCACCGCAGGCAGATTAAACCTCACTTAGTGCAGGCAATGACTTCGAAAAGCCACCTGCACTAATTGTTTTAGTGCAGCAGCTCCTCAAGAAAGCCGCCTGTACTACATTTTTGAAAAATAATTTATTATTTTTAATAATTATATTATACAGAATTTAATAATTAATAAAATGCTAATTAATAATTACAAAAATTAAAATTTATGACTTGTACAACATGAATGAAAACTTAAAAGATTAAAAATTATCAAAATATTTTAAATTTTAGCCAATATAAATCTTCTAAAATGACAAAGCCTTGAGAAACCCTAGATAATAAGGAATCTAAGAATTAGAGCACCAATCACACTTAATCTTAAAATAAACCGGAGGAGGAGCAAAAGATTACTTTAGAGAACAAGATTCCAACAATTTTACCCAAAATAATTCTACGAAAGTGGCAAAACATTGAGAAACCCTACATAATAAATAATCACGGAATTAGGATACAAATCACACTTTATTTTGAAATAAATCGGAGTAGAAGTACAAGATTACCCTAAAGAACAAGATTCCAAAGAAGATTCGTGAAGAAAAACTTCCCTCCGCCGATCGGTTTTTCGCCTCACCGCGCGCACGAGCGCTCTGAAACACAACCGAGTCGCTCGAGGAATAAGACGGTCGAGGCCCCTATTTATACTCTGAGGTATTTGTACAGGCGGACCTCTTAAGGGCACTGATTGCGTAAAAAGAGGAAGCGGTTCTCTTTGGCACTAATGCTTTTACTGCAGGCGGTTGTCTAAGAGGTCCGTTTGCATAAATTAAATTATTGCAAGCGGCTGTTTTAAAGAAACGCCTGCACTAAAATATGCCTCTGTGCAGACGGTTGCTTAAGATAGCCACTTGCAGTGAGAGATTAGTGCCAGCGGTTCTCATTGCGGGACCCACATTTTTAATAGTTATCATCCGTCTGCACTCTCGGATGGGGGTGTCGGGATAAACTTTTTTGTAGTAGTGTCTGTTTTTGTGAAATGTTACACCTGGGTTAATTTAGAAGCCTAGAGAACTTTACTTTCTGCCGAAATGTAAAAGGGAGGAAAAGATACGTGTGAGGTAGACCAGATCGAACCTGGCCACTTTTATTTGACGACGACACATTATAATTTGTGTCCGGCATTCCTTCACCCAGTTAGACTATTTTGTGAGGACAGTGTACTATGTCAAAAAACTATGTAGTATAAAAACAACTTTTTATGCAAACGAAAAAACATGGTAACTCTTTTAAGAAATCCTCTTCAAACGACCTAATTAAAATAGGTAAGCAGAGCAAATATGTCAGAATATCTTTTTTCTAGAAGTTAAAAATGAACCAGATGACAACTTACAGGTTCTGAAAGGTGATTATATGTTGATTTACATTTATTTAATTTTAAAGTTTGTTCGGTGAAATTTTCAGTTGAATATCATGATTATTAAACGTACGATTCTACTAACTTATTCTTTACGTCCTTTCTAATCATGATTGTACTATCCTTCTTTACATAAACTAGGAATATATCATTTCAGAACGAACAAGAATAGTTCCACTATAATTATTAGTTTTTCTTCTAATTCGTTCTCGTTGATATAGATTCCACTGTTAGTCATAGACAGCAGGAAAATTTAATCCGAGTTAGATCACTCCCACGCTACATGACGTACTAAATTATATGGCTGCTTAGCCACTGTATTATACTTGGATTAGCTTTCCGATCCCCACACGAAACAGCCTCATAAAAAATTTTGCAAACGGTTCCATAGAGAAAAGTCAGTTATAGTTGGTGCATGTACTGTGCTCACACTGATGGAGCCACAGATGGGACAAACCCTAATCATGATCACCACACAACCTCTTTTGAATTATTAAGATATGGTTACTTTAAAATGTGGTGCTTGATAATAAGGCACTACACATTATCTTTTGTTAATTTCTTTTTGTAATTAGTAGCCACCATGGTCCATGGTCAGGGAAAACATCATCTATATATTGATCTACTGGCTGCAGTGCAGTATACGTTCAAAAAGATAATGTGCGTTTAATTTGTTTACTCTTAGAGGGACCATAGTGAATGATTAATCAACCACTATCAAAGATTTGCTTGCTTAATTAAAGGTACGCAGCCGAACGAAAGCAACATCGTACGGATACATGCATCACCTGGTTTACTTTATTGAAGGAAATTAGAAGTATAGGCCCTGACGGGAAATATTATAAGTAGAGCAATATTTAGAGAAGAGTGATCAGGGCTTTGTGAAACCGACATGTAGGGCCATGCTCGAGTTTTTTTCTTATTTTGTGGCTAAGCTTTTTAGTTAATTCAAAATGCTATGATTGTCCTCTTTTACATGGATTGTAGTGCCCTCTCTCTTTTGTTTTCTCTCAAGGACACATGAAACTGGACTGAAATTAGAATCCAAGGCTATTACACACATCAGTGGACCCACTAGAGGCCTTAACCATTATTTTCCTTCTATTGCATCCTAACTACTTCGAAACAGAAGGCTACCATCGAGGCCGATTCAATCGATCCCTTTCACTGGCATACCTGTGCATAAAAGAGGAAACATATATAGATAAAAATTTCACGATACCGATTGAAGTGATCATGTAGCACAGGAAATTTTTCCAAATTAGGTTCAAGAGCGATGTTTACAAAATTTCCTGGACATAGAGGTGGACCGTATATGAGTATCATGCATATAAGTTTGTACAGTACCACTTTTGTTTTCTGGAACGAAACTTTACAACTATGGGTTGCGTCTAATACAATTTTTATAACGCATCACAATTCAACCTACAGATAGTATTCTCATCTTCCAAACCGATTTAATCCATCATAATTTTATTATATTCACCACATTAAATATTGTTGAAACTACATATTAATGTGATAGACTGCATGCCACAAAATGTTTTGTGTATTATTTTTAACTGGAATTAACTTGTCTTATGGTGTTTCCTGCTTTGAATAATACCTGCGGTATATTTTCTCAAACTAAGCTGATTATTATAGAAGTCCCAAAACAGATGCAATAATATAAACATTAATTTGTCAGTGATGAAAAATAAACTTCATATTGACACAATTTATTTTTATGTAAAGCATTATACAATTAATAAAAACAGAACAAGATAATAAAATTATATCTTGTTAGTTCATTTTCCCAATTATAAAATACAGTATCGGTAGAGTAATGTAGCCCATATTCCATTGTTGCTTTTTTAAACTTTATCACTTTATGGGTCATTTTTTTTGCTACTTAATCCTTCAGTTTAAATGATAATTCACTAAAAATGAACTCGTCAAAAGGTGCTTTTCCGAAATGCGAATAAAATTTTTATGTGAACTGAGCATATGTGTGTTTTCCAATTGTTTTTTGTACTGGCTAGGCTTTATTGCTTCTCTATTTTTCTACAAGAATAAAGATACAGATTTATATCACTTCGGAAATATTATATTATTTAATAATGACTCCAACTCCTTTCAGAAATAAGTTTAATTTGATCATTTTTTTGTTTCTAAGATGACACGTCTAGCTAACCATATTTCTTTGGACTTTTCAAAGTTTGCAACATCACATGTACCTTCGATAGTTATTATAAGGTATAATTATAAGGAAAAAGATTTAAAGCAAAAAAAGAGGTATGATTGAAATGTATAAGGACATAAGTTCTTATTTGCTAATATTAAACAACACATCAATTTTCGCTCAACATGTTCATAGTACCATTTCTAAAATAAAATGTTGGAGATAGTTTTAGTGATGTTTCACTGTCCACTATACCTGATAGGGTGATGCTTCGCTGTCCAGCATACCTTCATTCATTTCAAAGCGAGCATTTACGCACTGAATGAAAATCAGTATATAAAATGGAATATTACAACTCAATTTAGCTCTTTTAATCCTCCTCAACAGATCCATATTTAATTTTCATGTCATAATCATACCTTCTAACACCTTTTCAGTAAGAGGACTGCTATACATCTGACCGTGTATGTACGACTCCTCACGACTCTTTCCATCCACAGATCAGAGGGGTTCATTTGTTTCAAACGGGTCAATAGCCGCAGCAGAAAGAACAAGTCGTAAAGAGCCTTCCAATCTAATCATACATAGTCATTCTCTTTTAGTAAAGCATAACGATCGGTTTTAAATCCCATGACCATATCGAATAATGTTCACACAAGATCAGAATCACCTTTTTGAATTGGAGTTTGGTACTTTTCCTTTCTTGAGATGACATGGTTAGTTGCGCTCTTCTAGCTTTGAAATCCAGAGTTGTTCAGATGGCATATGTGCATTATAATTAATAAATATTTCTTATTGAGAGATTCATATTCGTGGGGGCACCAATGACCCAATAAAGGGCTGGATCAAGGGCACATTGAGCTATGACCCTGCAATTATATTTCTAATATAAAGTTTAAGAGATATTTGGTTAGTGGTAAATCACAATCCACCCTCTAGCTCATTATTTATCTGCTACCTCAGTATGTATACAAAGCCTCTAAAGGATAATAGTGACATATAGCCACTCGCAGAAACATTTTTCAATCATTTTTACAAGACTTGAATTTCTTTTTGGCTTGACCGTTCAAGTGTGATTGTCTCTACTATACACCAACGGATCGATTCCTTTCAATCATTCAGCAACAGAAAAAGCTACTAATGCAGGTGGAGGAAAAAGAATTAAAATCAATCCCCCTCCCCCATTGAGTTAGGTCATTCAAGGGTACCAACTTGGTACTAATTAAAATGGCATCAGGTCCAACTCTAAAGAAAATAAATGATGAGTTGTTTACGCATCGGAGGACGATGAGGCGGCTACCTTTTTTTGTAAATTATTATATAATCGCCCTGTTAGATGGTGTGGCGAATCTAGTTTGTGATTTACCTCTCAATTCCAATTGGAATAATTTGGTGGCTTTGTCCTGTGCATTTTATTTGTTCTATACTTGTACCTAAAGTAGTGTTTTGGTATTACTTCCTTCGTCTCATTTGAAATTTATTTCTATGATTAGTTTTCTGTGTTTTTTTCTTATCTCTGACCAATAATTTTTATAAATGTAATCAAACTTAATAATATATAAATTATATGTTGTGCCAACATTTTTCATGAATATAGAAATATAAAACTTGTATTAATTTCAAGCTAATAAAATTTATAGAAATTAGTGGTCATAGAAAAAAAGGGACAGTCAACAAATCCTAAAAATAGAGTTAAAATGTGACGGAGGGAGTAGATAATAATGCCTTGACACGTGGATATTTGAAACACGTATAGGGTGAAAATGTGTATGGCCTCACCAGCCTGCTTAAGATGCTCCTGCACAAGTTATGTACTATTATAATGTGAATGAAAAGGAACCCAAGACATGCATACAAACAGAAAAGAAAAACGAACAATTCATTAATTTGATACTTCAAGACAATTTGTCCATGAACTACTAATATACCCAAACAAAAAATTACTTTGATCTGATACGAAAGAAACACTCCATTTTCTGTTTGCTGATTAATCATTTTTAAACCACACAAACCTATTTTTCCCCTCCAGCGCGCATATCTTTATATATTAAACGCCGTGCGTTCTCTCAACCCTCGTTGCGGCAGGTCAACTAAAAAATATTAACCGTCAGATTAAAATCTAACGGTAGATATTAGGAAAGAGAAAAAATAGATATTAAGAAAGAGAAAAAAAATTCTTTCCTCGGTCAACTTAAGAGCGTGCTTCTACTCGGCAGGAGTAGGCATGAACGGCCGTGCCGATATAAGAGAAGTTCTTATAAATTTATTCTACTTCTATATCTTCCAAGTATATGCTACAATTAAAGATCTTTATATGTTATGAAAATGTATATTTAAATACCTTAAATTATTTTATCTTCTAAAAATATTCCTTGATTATTATGAATTCAATAGAACTATTCCAAAAGATATAAGAGACGTTATTATAAATTTATTCTCTTTCTATGTCTTGCAAGTATATACTATAATTAAAGACCTTTATATTTTATAAAAATGTATATTTAGATAACTTAAATTAAATTGTTTTATCTCCTAAAAATGCTCCTTGATTACTTATGAGAACTAAGATTCAATCGTTTTCTCGCTTACAACTCCGGTTTAAAAAAATAGTAGCTTTGGACGCAATGTTTTAATCAAACATTGCCAATATAAATTAGAAATAATTTTAAATTTATTAAGTTACAAAATTAGAAATAATTTTTTTAAAAATACTTTCTTAAAAGTGTACCGATACTACTTTTTATTAAATATTTTATAGATAACAAAGGTCACACTTATGCTTTGAAGACCATGTCGACAATTTTTTTTGAGAATATGTTTATGGAACTTTGTCATCCATACTAAGACAACTATATTTTTATTTTTTAAATAATAAATTTAAAATATACTGCTTTAACTAGAGGTGCACAACAAAAACATACACGAAAAGCATGACAATTGCCGCGCAGATTTTCTACTATATACCGAAACAGCAATAGAGAATCTCTCAAGGGTCAAAAGACTTGTTGAGTGCCATGTAACTGTCATGAATACTTATGGTACAGTCAGATAATGCTTCGCTTTCAACACGATATTACCATATCATATAAATGTACGAGGCTGGATCTAGTTTTATCTATTATATACATAGTGGTTGGAACAACATTCTGGTGCTGTCCAGCTAAACATATACTAGCCCAGCTTATAAGTAGAATCCCAATGCAGCCACCAATATATTGAGAGACTAATTAGTGTCGGCCTACGACAGTAGCGTACCAAATACTAATATTGTGTTGGTCCTCCAAAACTTTCCATCATGCCAAACGAGAATTTCTAAACATTCCAAAGTTTACATGCGACATACATAATTTAAGAGCTATACTATATAATAATGTAGCTACACTTTCGTAAGTTTCTGTGCTATTCTATAAGAGAATCGTTGCATCCTGCTAATTAAACAAAAGGATTTCACATCCTCCAAAATAAAGCAAACATTGCCGGTGATTAATTAGCATGATTTTTTTAGATAATGGGAAGAAAGTTCTGGCTTTAGTCTCAAGGAGATGACAACATCTTATTACAGACTATCAGCTCTTCCGTTGCACTAATTAGCATGATAGCAAGCAGTTAGCAAGCCTAACAAATCATGCCTAAGATATCTAATCTTAAAAAGTATATTTTTTCTTTTGTACACATGATAAAATTGTCGGAATCATGTACCCCGGGTACTTGACGACCCGTACTAGTACACGTGGGCCAAGACCCCGAGGGGTTTTGAGGTCGGATGACGGCGCACGAACGCGCGGTCCGACCCCCGAGGCGACGATCTACAAAAGCTAAGTCTTAGCCGCGCTAAGACGCGCGACGACCCGACCTCCGAAGGCCGACTCCCGGGGACCGACCCCCGAGGGTAGGTACAGCGTTATGTCGTATTTATTCTGGTGGCCAACCGCCAACCGTTCTGACGGGACGGGACAGATTCATCACAATGACACTCCAGCTGAAGCTACACTACCAGACGGGCTGCGAGAGTCAACGAACAAGACCCGACGGCACTATGGCTGATGCTACAGTACCGGACTGACGCTACAGTGCCCGCCGCGACGTGCGACGCGATGGTCCACGCCTCTGCATGTGCATAACGAATGATGATGACGCCAGTGGAGGACTCACCTGTCAACGAGACAGCAGAACCGCATAGGACCCACCATTTTGTAACTCTGGATCGTCCTATATAAAGGGGAACCCGAGGAGCGATAGAATGAGAGACAACAACGAACACAGAAACTGACCGAAACCTAGAGATCTCGCATGTAACCATTTACGCGTGAGCCACCCCACGACCTCAGCGCCGGATCCTCTCCCAAAGAGAGAATCTGACCTTTTGTACTCTTCTACCGAGATAAACCATCCCCTGGACCTAGGGTATTACACCGTTCGAGGTGGCTCGAACAGGTAAAAAACTCCTTTGAGTCTTCCGTAGACTAAGCCACATCGAATACGAAGGCACACCACTCCCTCGATCGTATTTCGTACTGTGCCGGTGGTCAGAACTCCAACAGTTGGCGCGCCAGGTAGGGGGCATCCCTTGGTGTGCGCTCGCTTCGTCTTTTCGATGGCTTCCTTCTTCGCCGTTGGAGAAAGCATTTCGGCCTCTCACCTTCGCTTCGGGGATTTCACGGTCGCCATCACCGAAGATGGCCGGTCGTGACGCGTCCCCACCTTCGCCTCCGGATAGGCGTTCCGCTTCGGGAGCCTGAGCTTCATCGCCAACGAAGGCGACGAGCTTCGCCTTCAGGCTCCGCGCAGGAAGCGCACCACGCGACGCCGGCGGAGGCATGCCGTCTTGGGGCACGACCCGTCGAGGGAGTGCTTCACTCTCCACGCCCCTAAGGGCGGGGAACCGGCGACTCCCGGCAACATGTCAGGCGCCAACCTATCTCCACGCCCCACAGTGGACGCCGCTGATCAGGCTCGGTCGCGCTCGGGACGAACCGGTAGCCTCGAACCTCGCAGTAAGGCCATAGCCGGACCCAGCGACGTCGCTCGGGCCCAGGGGCGGTCCGCCTACCAGCGGATCGTGGCTGAGAGACCGCCAACCTTCAGCACTCCGCTTGATAACCTTGCGGCGGCAGCGTGCGTCCTCAAAGAGACTGCCGCACCCGCGGATCTAGCGCTGAGCGAGGTGTACGACCGCATACGCTTTTACCTCGGTAGCGCGCTTCAGCAACCAGAAGCATCTCTCCGGCCTCAACAGTCAGAGTCACGAAGCAACCACCGATCCCACGATCGGCGAAGCTCGGCGCGCTACAGCCAAGCCGCGGAGCAAAACCCTCGGCACCACGTGGGGTCGGTCCAGCCACGGCTCGGCCCCAACCGCGACGTCCGCGGCACCATCGACGCCCGGCGACAGGCTAAGAACGAGCTTCGCGCTGAGTCTCGGCGGAGGCGCTCCTTTGCCCGCTACTATCGACACCGCTCTTTCGACTCCAGGAGCCCAAGCCCTGATGGGGTCGGGCCAGAGCGTTCGGATCGCTCATCCGACGCGCGAAGTTCCCGCAAAGATTTCGCGCCTCGACTACCATCAACTGATACAATGGGGAAACGAACCCCATCCATTGGCTCGAAGACTACCGTCTTGACTGCAGGGCCGGAGGAGCGGACGATTCGTTCTCCATCCAGTACCTGCCTCTCTTCCTCACCGACTCGGCCAGGGGATGGTTGGAGCACCTTCCCAAAGGCTGCATACAGGACTGGGGCGCCCTGCGCCACATCTTCGTCGGCAACTTCCAGGGAATCTACGCGCGCCCAGGTAATTCTTGGGACCTTAAAAACTGCAAGCAGAAGCCTGGCGAGTCGCTCCGAGACTACATCCGACGCTTCTCGCGAAAGCGCAACGAGCTGCCCGACGTCAGCGACGCCGACGTAATCAACGCCTTCACCTGCGGCACGATGTCCAAGGCGCTCGTCCACAAGCTGGGTCGCAGGAACCCTCGAACGGCCCGAGACATTCTCGACGTCGCCACGACCTTCGCCACCGGGGAGGAGGCCGTGCAGGCTAACTTCGATGGAAGCCAGGCGAAAGACGAGAGGTCCGGGACCGACCGTCGGGGCGACCGACCCCCCGACCGGCATGCCGACCGCTGCAACGAGCGAGGCGGTGACAGTTCAAGCCGCAAAAAGGGGAGAGGCCGACGCCACGACAACGACTTTGTGGCTGCCGCCGACCGACCGGCCTGACCCTCAGCCAAGAAGCCGGCCAATCACGATGGCCACTTCGAGAAGATGCTTGACCGACCATGTCCCAACCACTTCAGGCCTGTCAAGCACACCTTCCGGAATTGCCACCTAGCAAGGAGGTTCTTCAAGAGCAGATTCCAACCCGACTTCTCGACTCGTAAGGCCGGCCCTCGATCTAAAGGGGTCGAGGACGATGCCGGCGCAGCCTTCCCCGAGCCGGAGGACTGCCTCTTGATCTTCGGCCCCGCCGCCTATAACGAGTCTCTCCGCCAGCAGAAGAGGACTTGGCGGGAGGTTAACGTGACCAACCCCGCGGTCCCCCGCTATTTCAAGTGGTCCGAGGCCCCAATCACCTTCGACCGGGCCGACCACCCCGACCATGTTTCGCAACCCAAGCGCTTTCCACTGGTGCTCGACCCCAACGTCGGCTCCGTACAACTGATGAAGGTCTTCATGGATGGAGGGAGCGCCGTCAACATCCTCTATGCCGACGCCTTCAGGGCGATGAAGCTGACGGAAGCTGACCTCCGCTCGAGTGATGCTCCGTTTCACGGGGTCATCCCCGGGGGCTACACAACGCCCCTCGGGTAGATCACGCTCTCAGTCACATTCGGTGACCGGAGCAACTTCCGGACCGAGTCGCTCACCTTCGAGGTGGTCGACTTCACCGATGCCTACCACGCCATCCTGGGTCGGCCGTGCTACGCGAAGTTCATGGCCATCCCCAACTACGTCTACCTCAAGCTGAAAATGCTCGGGCCGAAGGGCATCATCACTGTCTCGTCGCACTTCCAGCACGCCTTCGCGTGCGAGCAAGAGAGCTTCGAGCTGGTCGTCGCCCGTTCTGGCTCGGCTAAGCTGGACGAGATTCGCAGGACCAAGGGGTCAGCCTCGACGCCTCCAAAGAGTTGGCGCTTGACACCACCGACCCCTCCAAGAAGGCTAGACTCAGAACAGCGTCCTCCTGCGAGTAGGAAAGCGCGCTCGTCGACTTCCTGATCCAGAATCGGGACGTTTTCGACTAGGCACCCTCGGACATGCCCGGCATCTCGAGAGAAGTCGCCAAGCACTCACTCGATATCATTGCGGGCTCTCAGCCCGTCAAGCAACGACTCCGACGTTTCGACGACGAGAAGTGCCGGGCCATCGGGGAAGAATTGACGAAGCTCTTAGACGCCAAGTTTATTCAAGAGGTCTACCACCCCGAGTGGCTGGCCAACCCTGTAATGGTTAAAAAGAAGACTGGGCAATGGAGGATGTGCGTTGACTACACGAGTCTCAACAAGGCCTCCCGAAGGACTCCTTCCCTCTCCCGCGTATCGATCAAGTGGTGGACTCCACCGTCGGGAGCGAAACCCTTAGCTTCCTCGACGCGTACTCCGGATATCAACAGATTTCCTTGCGCGAGTCCGACCGGTCGGCCACGTCCTTCATCACCCCCTTCGGATCCTTCTGCTACGTCACGATGCCATTCGGGCTCAAGAATGCCGGCGCCACGTACCGGCGCTGCATGCAGAAATGCTTTCACGACCAGGTGGGTCGGAATCTGGAGGTCTACGTCGACGACATCGTCATCAAGACTCGGCGGGCCTCTGACCTCGTCTAAGATCTAGAGGAAACGTTCGTGAAACTCCGACGCTATCGAATCAAGTTGAACCCCGAGAAGTGCGTTTTCGGGGTGCCCTCGGACAAACTACTTGGCTTCGTCATCTCCGAGCGTGGGATTGAGGTGAACCCCAAGAAAATTTCCGCTATCCTTAACTTCGGGCCCATTAACAACATTAAGGGCGTCCAGAGGCTAACTGGGTGCTTGGCAGCCCTCAGTCGCTTCATCTCAAGGCTCGAGGAGAAAGCGATGCCTTTCTACCGGCTGCTACGAAAAGCAGAGCGATTCACCTGGACCACCAAGGCACAGGAAGCCTTCGAACGGCTCAAGACCCTGCTCTCTTCGCCGCCGATCCTCACGTCCCCGACCCTGGGAGAGCCCCTCCTCCTCTATATTGCGGTGACTTCCAAAGTCATTAGCACCGTCCTCGTCGTCGAACGGAGCGAAGAGGGTCAAGCTTTGCCTGTTCAGCGGCCCGTCTACTTCATCAGCGAGGTGCTGGCCGACGCCAAGACTCGATACACTCAGGTGGAGAAACTGATCTACGGTCCTCATCACGAGCCACAAGCTGAGGCATTACTTCACGAACCACCCCGTCCAAGTGGTCACCGGGTTCCCACTCGGGGAGATCGTCAGCGGCAAAGACACGGTCGAGCGCATCGCCACGTGGGCCATGGAGCTCATGGGGCTCGATGTCGCTTTTGTCTTTTGCCAGGCCATTAAGTCCCAGACCCTAGCCGACTTCGCACCGAATGGACCGAGGCCCAGGAACCGCCGACCCCTGGCAGCATCGAGTACTGGACAATGTACCTCGACGGGTCCTGCATGCTCAAGGGCGCGGGGGCCGGAGTCGTCCTAATCTCCCAAGGGGAGACAAGTTTCGCTACGTGCTGCAGTTGCAGTTTCGGGCCTCCAACAACTGGTCGAGTACGAGGCCCTGCTCCACAGCCTATGAATGGCCATCACCCTTGACGTCCAGCGACTCTACATCAAGGGCGACTCCGAACTGGTCGTCAACCAGGTCATGAAGACCTCCAGCTGTCGAGACCAGAGGATGGAGGCCTACTGTCAAGAGGTTCGCAAACTCGAAGACAAATTTGATGGGCTCGAACTCCATCACGTTCTACGTCGGGACAACGAAGCTTCCGATGCCGACGCTAAGCTGCGCTCGGAGCGTGAGCCGGTCCCCGACGGCGTTTTCCTCGAAGTACTCACCAAGCCTTCCATCAGGATCATTGAGGACCCGCCCGCCAAGGGCACGAGTAGTGAGCCGACCCCAGAACCGGGGGCGAAGGCAATGGCCGTCGCCCCCGACTGGTCCCGCGATATCTTCGCCTACCTTTAAGATGTCACTCTTTCGACCAACGTCAACGAAGCCAGGAGGGTCGCGCGCACGGCGAAAGCTTACGCCATCTCAGACGGCGAGCTCTACAGACGAATCACGGGCGGCGTGCTGCGTCCCTCGGGAGGAAGGCATGCACCTGCTTAATGACATCCACTCGGGCGTTTGCGGTCATCACGTCGGCCCTAGAACTCTGGTCGGCAAGGCCTTCTGTCAAGGCTTCTACTGGCCGACGGCAGTAGCCGACACCAAAAAGCTTATTTGAACCTGCCAAGGCTGCCAATTCTACGCCCGGCAAACGCACCTGCCGTCCCAAGAGCTCCAGACGATTTCGATCGCCTAGCCCTTCACTGTTTAGGGACTCGACATCCTCGGACCGTTCAGAAAGGCACCCGACGGCTTCACCCATCTTTTTGTCGCCGTCGACAAGTTCACCAAATGGATCCAGGCCGAGCCGGTGCCCAAGATCACTTCAGCTCGGGCGGTCGGCTTCGTCCGCAACATCATCTGTCGGTTTGGGGTCCCGAACTCCGTCATCACCGACAATGGAGCACAGTTCACCAGCCGACACTTCCGGGAATTCTGCGACGAGTACCACATTCGGCTGGACTCCGCCTCCGTGGTGCACCCGAGGACAAATGGGCAGGTCAAGTGGGCCAACGGGATGATACTCCAAAGACTAAAGCCTCGGATTTACGCCTCCATCAATCAGGTGGCCGGACGATGGGTCAGTGAACTCCCGTCAGTCTTATGGGGTCTACGAACGACCCCCAACAGAACCACCGGGTTCACACTGTTCTTCATGACATTCGGAGCAAAAGCGATGCTGTCGACCGACCTCGACTACGACTCTCCGCGAGTCCGAGCCTACGACGAGGAAAGGTCGTAGAACGCGCTGCAAGACGCTCTCGACCAGCTGCAAGAGGCGCGTGAAGTCGCCCTCCTACGATCCGCCAAGTACCAGCAAAGACTACGGCGACTACACGCTCGACGCGTCAAGGGTCGAACGCTAAACGTGGGAGATCTGGTGCTGAGAAGGGTGCAAACGAAAGTCGACCAGCATAAGCTGTCGCCCCCCTGGGAGGGACGCTTTGTAATCAAGCGCGTCTTGAGGCCCGGTGCTTACAAACTAGCAACCGAAGACGGTCGAGAGCTCGAGAACGCGTGGAACATCAAGAGCCTCCGAAGGTTCTACACCTAATAAAAACAGCTAAGTTCTCGCAACTTACTCCCGCTTATCGTTTTTGGGCTGCGAACTGTGGCCGCCCCGGCCACGCCCCGCACCAGGGGGCTACTTGCCTCCGCCCTCCCGAGTGTCGGAACGTCCGACCTCCCTTGTCTCTTTTCGATCTATTGTGCCGGGGCACCGCTCCTCATTGACCTTTTACGTCTCGTTTTTTCGCTAACTCGTGCTTCGTTTTGTTTCTTCGGGGTCGGATCCCCGGCCCGCGACGAGCTCGCGGGCGACCCCGGACGTGATAAACTTCGCGCGTGTTTTTCGTTCGAATCCTCCCCGCGGCTATGCTATCAACGATCGGGAGCCGATGACGCTCTACGGCTGTATCGGGCCCGACACCCGACCCTACGAGCTATACTCGACCCGTTCATTTGATTGACACTCAGCGGACCGCGAAAAACAGTCGCAAGCAGCGAGGAGGGGTCGAAAACTCGAACTCGTTCGTGCAATGATGATTTCTCTATTGATATCTTTCATTATACAAGACACGACTTTTTACAAACCTAACTCTATACATAGGGGAACGAGCCAAATCGCTCGGGCAAAAAGTTCTTCCGTCCTGAAGTAGGCAACGGCCTTCACCCCAAGCTCCTGCATCTCCACCGAGAGCGCGTCTAGCTACTCGTCCGAGTAGCCGGATGCGAAGCCCTCGATGACTCTGTCGAAGACCGCATCCGGATAGTGGGAGCGGGTCAGGGCCAGGGCCGTTGCGGACCCGTCCTCTAGCGCCCTCATGACGACGTCGGCGACGACCTCCGGGAGCTAATGCAGGGCATGCGTAAGGACCCCCGTCGGGACGGAGTCCTCCGACACGTCAGAGTATAACTTCTTCAGAAGATTCAAACCCGCCGACCTCAGGGTTTGAACTTCGCCCGCCAAGCCTGCGCTCAAGGCTGTCAGCAAAACGACTCCGAACGACGGAGCAAAGTTAAAAGGGGTCCACCCTTACCATCTTGTTCCTTCTTGGCGACCGCGGCAGCCTGCCCCGCTCGGTCTAGGCTCTTCTGAAGCCGCTCATTCCAGACTTGGGCCGCTGAGAGCTCCTCGTGGACTTCAACGGCTCCCTGGTGCGTCCGCTCGAGCTCCGCCGTCACCTGCTCGACCTCGGACTGGAGCACGATCCTCTCCGACTTCAGGAGGTCGACCTGCTCGAAGGCACAATCGCGCTCCTCCTTGACGATGCGGATCGTCTGCTCCAAGGTCGAGCGCGCCCTGCCAGTGGCCTCGACACTGCAGAAGCCGACGCCCCAACGATCTCCGGCATTTTGCTGAGAGCCGTCTTGCTCAAGCCACGCCCAGCAGCGGGCGCCGCTGAGGACGCCGGGGCCGCCGCACCCTCGGGAGACGCCGTCATCGGCGACGGCGTTGGGACTTCCGTCCCCTCGGCCTCTCCAACGTCGGGCGCAGAGGAGGAATCCGCCCTTCGACCGCCGC
>BCLF01000016.1:327490-343218 GCA_001602275.1 Zoysia japonica
CCACTCCTCAGCGCCGGAGCGGTGGCCAACCGTGGCGCCCCCGCCGACGTCGGAGCCCTGGTTACGAAGAAGCTCAGTTAGTCAAATCCGAAAACAAATATAAAATAGAGCCACCGAAGGCTCACCTTGCCGACCGACGCCGGATCCAGATAATTGGGCGTCGCAGGGGCTGGCTCTCCCGCGGGGAGGGGGCCGTCACTGCCTAGGTCGGCTCCACCGTGGCTGCCTCGGCCGCCCGAGGCGGGGAGTCGACCGGGCTACCGGAGCTGACGGTCACCGCCTCTAAGGGGTCGACCCTCCCCCTCTTCGCCGCCGACCCTTGCTCCTCTTGCTCCTGCTCGTCAGACGAGGAGCTGAGACCCTCGAAGGGGTCGGAATCTTCGGCCGCTGCCGTCGCGGCCACCTGCGCCAGGACAGCCACGCCCTGGCCCGTCGACGAGCCGCTCTCAATCCTCAGAGCGGGGGCCGACCTCGCCGCCGGCTTCGCAACTGAAGCTGCGGGCTCCGAACCGCTGGACAGGTAGTCCAGGAACCCAGGCTTCGCCTTCCGCTTTCTGCCGGTCCTCCTCGACCTCGGTGCTACCGCGGGACTGGACCTGGCTCTCGGCTGCGGCGCGGCGGCGGAGCTAGTCACAACCTCGGTCACGGCCGCGGCCCCCGGCAGATCCTGAAAGCGGTTAACGATGAACACAATGCAACAGTCACCACTACGATGAAGGAACCTACACTCGCCAGCTGGCGGTGGCCCTTGTCGAGGGGACGGGGCCTCCGGTTGAGGCTGCCCTCCGCGTCTTTGAAGACCGTCGAGGTCCGGGCGAGGACGCCTTTGTCCGAGAGAGGCCGGCCGCACACCTCGCAGGTCTCGTCGTCCGGCCCCTCATACTCCCCGATGTTGTGTACATGGCGGCGCAGCGGCATGATCCGACGCCGCATGGCGATGCCGAAGACCGTCGTCCCGGTCAGCCCCTGCTCTCGTAGACGTCGGATCACCTTCAGCTGCGGTCGGATCGACTCGACCTCCGACGCCGAGAGCCTCGACTTCTATGATCCGGTTGCCTCGGGCACCGGGTCCTCAAAGGGCGGCAATTGGGGGGCGGCGTTGTTGATGTAGAAACATGACTTCCTTCAGCCCTTCAGCGAGGTCTTCAGGTCGACTTCGATATACTCCTGGGACTCCCTGGTCCGGAGCATGATGCTGACGCCGCCGACGCGTTTGCCGACGCTAGTCTCCTTCGACATCTGGAGACTGGCGAGGAAGAAGTACCTCCACAGCAGAAGACTGGGCCGGATGCCCAGATACGCCTCGCATAGCGTCGCAAAGACGGAGGCGTGGAGAACCCCGTTCGGCGCAAGCTGGTGAAGCCGAGCGCCGTACAGGTTGAGGACGCCCCGGAAAAAGCTTGAGACTGGTAGTCCAAGCCCACGCTCGTGGTAGGCCAGGAAGCTGACGATCTTCTCTGGCAGTGGCGCGGGCACGATATGGCCGTAGCTGGCCACCCAGCCAGTCGAATCCCTCGGCGGGATCCTCCCGACGACGCTCCACCTCGTGAGCAAGGCGTCGTCGACGATCGAAGGCTCCCACTCAGACATCGCTAAGATGGCGACGACGACGCGGGAAGAACGTGAGCAAGAACGACGGCGATCGCCGAACCTAACGATGCTAAGGCGAAGGGCGGAGCTAACGAGCTCTCACGCGCAACAGAAGGTTGAAGACGGAGCAATGAGGTTGGGTGAAAACGCAAAGTTACCGCACCCCTCCTTTTAAACGGCTCGCGCAGTTACTGCGCCGCCCGCAATCGATCGTGGGAGTAACTGCGCGGTTGTGGGCTCGCGCCTCGATGCGCACCCGAGCCATTCACACCCGACCTACTGACGAGCGGGCCCGGGGCGCCGGCATTACTTTGACAAGACGGCTGCCCGTCCGAATTCAAACCAACCGCCCGGATCGACTGTCGATTGCGATTCCCGAACGGTCCGATCGCCCTCCACATGGAGGCGTGAAGGCCGTCCGATTTCCGTGACCGTCACGGGGAGTCCGAATAAGGGAAAGCACGCGAACGAAGCTTCCCACGAGCGACTGATCGACAGCCGAGGCCACTTGCCCGATTCGAACGATCGGACGCTGATCATGGCCTTCGGCCTAGGCGCGATGCTGATCATGGGTAGGGACCGCATCGAACCGGCCCGTCCTAAGCGTCTTCCCGAACAAAAGGTCGAGAGCGACCTCGGCCCAACACCGACGGTTGAAACAACGCGTGGCGGTTAAGTCCACGACCGACCCTTCAAAACGCTCGGAGGCTCGGGGGCTACGCCCTACGGGCGCACTCGCGCGCCCCAGCAGGATCAACCATCAACGAATGATGGCCCGCACAACGCTTCAGCCCACGACCGACCCCTCAAATCGCTAAGGGGGCTACGCCCTACGGGCGCGCTTGCACACCCCCGTAGGATCAACCATCAACGAATGATGGCTCGCACAACGCTTCAGCCCACGACCGACCCTTCGAATCGCTCGGGGCTACGCCCTACGTGCGCGCTCGCGCGCCCCCGTAGGATCTACCATCAGCGAATGATGGTTCGCACAACACTTCAGCCCACGACCGACCCTTCGGATTGCTCGAGGGCTCTGGGGCTACGCCCTACAGCGCGCTCGTGCTCCCGTAGGATCAAAACAGTGCCTCGACGAGATGACCAGCCCAGCGCCGCCTCGACGAGAGGTCGCAAACGGCGCCAGGCTCGGGGGCTACTGTCGGGATCATGTACCCCGGGTACTTGACGACTCGTAATCGTACACGTGGGCCAAGACCTCGAGGGGTTTTGGGGTCAGATGACGGCGAACGAACGCGCGGTCCGACCCTCGAGGCGACGATCTACGAAAGCTAAGTCTTAGCCGCGCTATGACGCACGACGACGCCGAGCTCCGAAGGCCGACTCCCAGGAACTGACCCCGAGGGTAGGTACGGCGTTATGTTGTATCTATTCCGGTGGCCAACTGCCAACCGTCCTAACGGGACGGGACGGGTTCACCACGACGACACTCCAGCTGAAGCTACAGTACTAGACGGGCCGCGGTAGTCAACGGACAAGACCCGGCAGCACTGTGGCTGACGCTACAGTGCCCGTCGCGACGTGCGATGCGACGGGCCACGCCCCCGCATGGGCATAACGAATGATGACGACGCCAGTGAAGGACTCACCTGTCAGCGAGACAACAGAACCACATAGGGCTCACCATTTTGTAACCTCGGATCGCCCTATATAAAGAGGGACCCGGGGAGCGATAGAACGAGAGACAACAACGAACACAAAAACTGACCGAAACCTAGAGATCTCGCATGTAACCGTTTACGCGTGAGCCACCTCACGACCTCAGCGCCGGATCCTCTCCCGAAGAGAGAATCCGACCTTTTGTACTCTTTCACCGAGATAAACCATCCTCTGGACGTAAGCACACCATCCCCTCGATCGTATTTCGTACTGTGTCGGTGGTCAGAACGTCAACAAAAATATCCTCAACAAAAATAGGTTAGACTATGTGCATACGGAAAATGAACCCAGAGTTATCTTTTTTATAAATATAACTGATGAAATCTCTCCACAGACACCCCTTACAAATTTAACTGATGAGCCCTTCTCCAGATCTCCCAGATCTTGTCCCACACGATCTTGTCCCACACGGACCATTATTAGTTAACAAATCACAACTACCCGAAACAAATATATAGGATCCGAGAAAAGTTGTTGAAAAACAAATAAATTCTTTTTAATATTAATATATTATTTATTAAGTTAATATTTTTTTACACCGTACCATTAGCACAGATATTAGGACTAGTATTTATAATATTTTTTTAATATGATGAATAGTTAAAAAATGATGTACAACTTCAATAATAATTTAGAAACAAAGATAGTACGTGTGCGTAGTGGCCAAACACTTAAGTAATTAAGTGAAACTGATTAATAACCTAATCATAGATAACATCAGGTAGTACTTTTCAGCAAAGGAATAATGCCAAAAAAAAAAGAAACAATATACGCGCAGTTGAGCCTCCCTGGCCGTTTCGCTACGCTGTCTCATGTAGGTCACAAGCTCACAGTAAGCAGCCGTGCATTACCTCACGGCGAGATATATAGGCCAGAACTATACGCAACTATAACCTGAATGCTGCTACCGAATAGAGGCCCAAAACAATAGTGCACTTGCGTACTATCTTGACGTACTCTCTCTGTTCTTTAATTATTGTTGTTGTTGATTTTTAACATCAATTTTAACTATTTATTTTATTAAAAAATATTTGATAAATATTATATATTTTGTTATACTTTACATTATTACTACACTTATTTGAATTACACTTTATAATTTTACATATTTAAGTTTATTTTTTGAATAAAATAATTGTAAAAATTGATGTTTAAATTCAACAGCCACTGCAATTAAAAAACCGAGTGAGTTCGTTGCAACGCCTAATCCTTCATCATCCAGCCTCGATCCGACGTTGACGCCAGGCTGACGCAACAGGCCGCCTGCTATGCCATGGCCTGACTGAACCGCGGGAACATACACAAGAAATACAATTACAAAACCTAATTTCACTTTGCTCGTAGTACACTGGCCGAGAAACCCTGATTCGCAATTTCGGCATCGTCGCAAGAGTTCGATCCCCCCGTCCATGTTCACGAGCAACGAAAGGTTCATGAAATCCGCGGCAAGTGCGACGAGATTGCGATTTGGCGTCGCCTTTTCCTTTTCGCTCGATCGCCTCCCTTTTTGTTCTCTTGTTCATACGGCAGCGCCAGCGCCATCAGGGGGCGGCGCAGCCTGGACGGGGATCCACGAGCAGGAGGATGCTTGCACGCAACAGCAGATCTAGAGAGAGAGAGAGAGAGAGAGAGAGAGAACAGGAAAGAGAGATTACGTTCTGATCCTGGCGCCACGATTGGCCGCTTGCTTAATCTAATCTAATCGTTGCTGCGCCGTGATTGGAAACCCCGCCACTAGCTAAAGGCGATTAATCAGCTAGCAGTAGCTAGGTAGCAGCTGGTAGACGCGACCGGGAGGACGGACTAGAGGAGACGTACGATCGATGCTTTCCGGCCCCGGCACGGGCATCGTGCTAATTAATCGATCGTCGTCATCATGTCATGTCTGCTGTATGCTGGTGATTAGCAGCAGCTAAGCTAGCTAGTCAGCTGCTCCGTGATTATTCCCTCCTCCATCGACCACTCGCACTGAACACTTGATTTCCTGCTCGGAGACGACGATTGCAAAAAGGCTCTGATCGACGTGTTCTTTCTTCCGCTTTCGCGCGGCGCAAAAGGTGTTCTATGCGTCGGGAAATTGCTTGATTTGCTTGCTTCGAGATAAAGGAAATATCCTACGTACTACGTATTTTGACTTATTACTTCCCGTTTCAAACTGTTTCCTGTGAAATTCATACATGCGCTTCTAAAGATAGGCTCTCAAAACATTGCCCTCTACCGCTGCAATGCTTGCCGTTGTAGTTGAGGTGCTAGCTCTGCATATAACGGCAGTTCCACTTCCACCCAGAGCAGGCGAGGGGTTTCCATGATCCATGGCAATCGATCATCCATCTTGATATTAATAACCTTGCAAGCTACGCTCCCAGCACTTGCGCGCCAGTGCTTGATTCCCTCTGCCACAGCACGAATTAAACTGGATCTGCTCCAGGACGGGGAGCAGTGCGTCTGCAGCCGCTGACGCTTTCGTTATGCTCCGAGATGTTTTGTTTATCTGGTTCGGCTCCTCTGCACCTGTTCTCACCAGTCAACTTCTATCCTATGTCAGCTTTCCTGGTCATGTTCTACAAGTCATGGAGTACAGATGGGATTGTTACACTTCATGATCCAAGCTGTAGCTGTTTTATCAGGATTTAAATCATGTGTCCCTGAGCAATAAAATAGCGTAATTCACAGGATTAGTATAAGGTGCAAAGCCCCTCTCTTTGAACGATAGGGAACAAGTGACTACGCCAGTTCCGTAATTCACTTCACTGGATGTGTCTGTATAAAAAGGGACAGAAAAATAATTCCTAAATTGTTATTGTCATTAACTTTCAACATCAACTTTAATTATTCAATTTATTTTAAAAACATAATATGTGTAAATTATAACTCGTGATTCAAAAAATCTTTAATGATAAAGTAAATTATAACAAAATATATAATATTATCAAACTTTTTTAAATAAGATGAATAATCAAAGTTGATGTTAGAAGTCAACGGCGACAACAATTTCAGAGTGGAGAGAGCAAGTGTTATTGCTAACTTGACAATCTTAATGTGCATCTAATTTTGAAGTGGTGAAACTTATGGAAGACACTATGCCATATGTGCTCTCTCAGTTTTTATAAATTGTTGTCATCGTTGACTTCTAATATTAATTTTAAATATTCGTTTTATTCAAAAAAGTTTGATAAAGATCACATACTTTTTTATAATTTACTTATCATAAAAGTTATTTGAGTCGCAGCTTATAATTTTACATATTGAACTAATTTTTTGAATAAATAAATGGTTAAAGATGATATTAGAATTAAGTCACCCGCGATAACAAATTAGGAACGGTGGAAATAGTTGTTGTCAGTGCAACCATGATGCTATCTCCATCACGGACGTACGTCATATATTTTCATTCTCACTAAAATTCTTCAAGGACCATTTGAAGAGAAAAAAAAAAAGAAATGATGGTCAAAAGTAGATTCCACTATACTCAACTTTCAGGTGTTTATTTAACAATTGGATTTGGTGATGAGTGTGGTACGATGGTTCACGGGCATCAAACTGTATGTGTAAGTTGGCAGAATCAAAGGAAAATGAAATTTTTACCGAGCGAGGGATAGAGATCTTGTGAAATTGATGCCTTCATATACTTGACACGTTCACAGTTGTCACGTCCGTTGGCCACCGTTAACGCCACTGATTCGTTCGTTCAAATCCAAAATTACTGTGTCCTAAAGCATATACTCCCTCCGGTTTTAAAATAATATTCACATCTTTGACTTCTAACGTAAATTTTGACTGTTTGTCTTATTAAAAAATATTTAAAATAATATATTTTATTATAATTTGTTTTATTATTAGTGGCATTTGAAACCCAACTAATAATTTACATGTTTGAGACTACAATTTTGGAATAAAACGAATAGTTAAAATTGATGGTAAAAATCAACAGTATCAATATTTTAAAACCAGATAGAGTGTATATATGGAGACAGTATATTCCACAATTTGGCTGGTCAAAGATCAAATCAAGCGTAACAGAGTTATAGATAGGAAACTATCAATATTACTATAAGAAATTCATTGACAAAGAAATCGATTTCTAAAGGCACGCGAAAATTCACAAAATATAAGAATTTATGGCCCATTCAGCACTTCTAGCTAGCCCGTTTTCATCACCCAAATTTTGGCCCACAGGTTGATCCACCCAATGGGCCATAACAAACACATAACCATAGCCATCTCTAGGCTACTCAACCTACAAATTATTCATAATCGCATCTCCGTCACCGCCTTCAGCACCATCACTTTTGATCAATCTTTGTCCTCTCCCTCCAAATTAGGAGAGAATTAACAAGTTGAAGAGCACGAGCAAGAAACGGATCAAAGGAACTAAGACACCACAAGATTTCGCGACAGTTAAAGCATGGCTAAAATTAGCAAACTTTGGCGCAGGTAACCAACGAACAAGCTCCCAAGGCCATCCCACGCGCGCGCATGCACGTACGAGGAGCTCGCGGCGGCCCCTCCTCCTCCCCTTCGTCCTCGATCTTGAAGCCAATCGAAGCCTAGTCGCCGGCAATGTGGTCACCGTGGGTTCGCCGGAGCAAGAACTCCGCACGGCTCACGCAGTCGCCGTCATTCTCCGTGTCCACATCGCCATCGGCCGGCTGCAAAGACCACCCGGGCATCGGCGCGGTCCTCGATGAGGCGGAACCTGTCTCCGGCGCGGGCCTCGACGGCTGCGGCGGCAAGAGCGTGCTGCACCGCTCGCGCTCGGCCAACAGGCTGCGGACGTGCAAGTCGTTCGCGGTGGCCGAGGAGGCCGCGGCGGCGGCCGTGGCGGGCGAGCGCCGCGTCGTGCTCTACTTCACCTCCCTCCGCGCCGTGCGCGCCACGTTCGAGGACTGCCGCGCCGTGCGCACCATCCTGCGCGGGCTCCGCGTCGCCGTCGACGAGCGCGACGTGTCCATGGACGCCGCCTACCTCGCCGAGCTGCGTGCGCTGATGCGGGTCAGCCGCCCCGCGCTGCCGCAGCTCTTCGTCGGCGGCCGCCTGGTCGGGGAGGCCGACGAAGTGCGGCTCCTGCACGAGAGCGGGGAGCTCCGGCGCGTCTTGGCCGGCACGCAGCAGGCCCCGCCCACGCCGTGCGCGTCCTGCGGCGGCTCGCGGTTCACGCCGTGCGGCGCCTGCAGGGGCAGCCACCGCCGGTTCAGCGAGAAGACCGGCGGATTCCGCGTCTGCGCGGCCTGCAACGAGAACGGGCTCGTCCGATGCACCGCCTGCTGCTCCGGCGGCTGATGTGCGTGCATCCCATATCCGAGGCGAAGTCCAAATGCTGATGGTGATGGGTTCCAACTTCCAAGTTGGATTGTGCTGTATTGGATTCAAACCTGAAGATTGGTTTATCAAACTGAAGAGGAATTTTCATATTCGATTTTGTTTTCAATTATTAATCCAATTAACAATGTGTATTCCAGCTTAGCCAATGTTCATGAATAAAAAGGTTAAAACAGGGATAATTGTGGAATAGTTTCCACCTGTCTCGCAAGCAATGAAAAATGGGATGATGGGAACTTGCAGGGATGTCTCTCTGTTTACCAGAAATTTAGAGTTCATGGATGTTCAAAATGGAATGTTATGA
Source organism: Zoysia japonica (assembly GCA_001602275.1). Taxonomy (NCBI): domain Eukaryota; kingdom Viridiplantae; phylum Streptophyta; class Magnoliopsida; order Poales; family Poaceae; genus Zoysia; species Zoysia japonica. The sequence goes on from BCLF01000016.1 coordinate 336,381, forward strand.
GTTTATAGATCTTCAAAATGGAATATTATGAGTTTATAGATGTTTAAATTTATGCTGATGCTGTGTCATGCATAAATTTTGGTGTCGCTAATGTAAAGTTTTTGTGGCTAAACCGAATATACTGGTAAAATGTTCATGGTAGCTATGTGAGGGACACCTCCAAAATTCCTGCCAAGGGTTCCAAATAGAAGTTCCTAAAATGCGTGCCATCAAACTTAGGAGTATAGATAACTTGCACATATACATCATTAGAGGGTTTCTATTGATAGTTATGGGAAATACAGTAATACGTGGAACCAACTGGTGTCACAGAGAGTATAGCATATACGGGATTGAGAAAATTTATAATGGCACATAAGAAATTATTCCGTATCAATAAAATTGCAAATGATGCTTTCTCTCAAAAGAGGAAAGGGAACCAATAATCAGCAAAGCCATATATATGCATCACTACAGTAGATGTTTTATGAAGTTAAGTGCCGTAGCAATCGATGAGACATATGGTGAGCGTATTTAATATTCAAACAACAATTTGAAAAACTTTCCGAATCCTAATACTATATCATTAAAACAAGTAACTCTATGAATCCACTGACGATAAGCAGTTTGGCACCATTAGGCTAGTCCCAGTTGGGGGCTTTACTTTTTGTTTATAAGGGCATCTTTAGATCCACTACGGATAATTAAAATCTAGATTGTAGTGGTAGATTCTGTCATTCAGATTATAAAAAAATTGTGAGTAGGACATTTGAGGCCAGATTATATAATCTGTTTTTTCTAGCTTATTGACTTGTGTAATGACATGATAGTCCTTTCTTTTTCAAAAAAAAAATTGTTAGTTCCACTCATTTACACCAATTTGGTGCCATATGTCAGTTCATACGTTTATTTTTGAAGCCCACGCAAATACTAAACATTGGGCCGTGCGACGGGTGGCCGCATGAAGAGGATGGGGAAGTTTCTCTCACGGACTGGAAGGATAAAAGGAGTTGGAGCTAAAAAAAAAGGAGTGGAAGATATAAAACAAATGTTTTCTATGGTGGTTGTAATCAGCCTAGATTTGTGAAGGATAAGATGTCTTTTGTCAAGCATGATATGATTTTTGTTGTGGATATACAGCTAATGGGAAAATAATAATAATAATAATAATAATCTGGATATCCAAATTTTATAATCTTAAAGTTTAATCAGTCATGTTTGGATCCGCTATGGATTATAATAATCTGGATGGATCCGAGCAGACCCTAAGAGTGTTATTTCAACTAAACATAGTTTAAACCCAGAAGTAAAATGACACTGATAATGGACCTCATTTGTCATTTCATCAAAAGTGGCTGCATGGTACCTCATTTAATTAATAAAAAATAAAACCCCCTATTGAGAGACCGAGAGTACACTTCGGAAATGAGAAAGTTCCCTCATCATAAGTAGTGCAGGAACAGTTGAAACAAAGTGCACAAACAGTCAAATATGCAAAGGCATCTCCAATGAAAATCCCATATTTCCCCTATCTCTTAGGGGTGCAAGTGGGTAACTATGAGGGTTAAATTTAATTCAAATTGCATATTACCTGCAAAATTTGAATTAGATATGAGCTCGTGGGCATGCCGACTTACATCCCTACTATCACTACTAAGAAAAGACCCTTCAATGTCGGGTCATAAGATTTCGCAATGTCGGTCAAATTATGCGACACTTCTCACACGACACTGCTGTAAACGGTAATCAATATCGGGCAGAAGAAACCGAAACTGAATCAAATTATCAGTGTCAGTCAAATGACATCATCTGGCTAACACTGATAGCTGTGTCTTCAGTGTCGGTGGAGATGACGCCAGCGAGACCGACACTAGCCATAAAAATAGCAGTGTTGGACGACGTGATATTATCTGACAGACGCTAGTAACAACAACAGCAATGTCAAAGGGCATGATATCATCAGACCGACACAAGTAAATACAAAAGCAGTGTCGAACGGCATGATATCATCTGACCGACACTAGTAACAAAAACAACAGTGTCAGACAGCATGATATCATCTGACCGACACAAGTAACAACAACAGCAGTGTCAGACGGCATGATATCATCTGACCAACACTGCTATTAGTTACACTAGTGTCGCTCTCTTGACGACATACAATCGACACTGATTTACGTTAACATCAATGTCGTTTATTATTACGTCATAAAACCGACACTGACATTTTCACTGTGGTTTCGATTGTGTCGACGTCATGCAACCGACACTACACTCACTACCAACAGCGTCAGTCTCAATGATGTCAATTTTTCTGACATTTTTTATAGTACTCTTATGTCATATATTATGACGTCACGTGGCCGACACTACTTTCTGGATTAGGGGTGTCGGTTTCTGAGTGAATGTTTAGGGTCACATATATCACAAGTTCATCCACTACAGCAGCTTAATTTACACATATACATGAATATACATACTTCACATAGAACTAACAACTAAAATTTCATTTGCTCGGCCAACTCCGGTCTTGTTAATTTATTCTCTTATGCTCAGCCTTAAAGTTTTGGCGAATTAGTTTAGAATTGGGATATTTTCTGCACCAATTAACAAGTTCTGAATGTGCTGTAACATCACCTAAAAATTCATAATATTTACCCATTAGATGAATAAACTCATGCATCATGAAGCGGATCATCCAAGATGCAATGTCATTGAGTGTGGCTTCATCAAATTAGCTTCCTTGCACTTGCACCTGCTTGTCTGGCTGCTAATATTAAGAACATAATTAATAATTACTAAAATGCAAATATCAATAGTGTGAAAATGCATATAACAATATTACTAAACTGCAAAGACTTATATTTTTCATACATAATCTTCCTTTAGCAATGTCATATATTTTTCAGAGCCAGCTTTTACGTATTTGCACACATAATAGCCATGATGCACATTGTCAGGAGCCTGTTTTGCACACTTTAAAAATAAAATGGAAAGGTTAAAAGTCTCAAAGATATAGACAAAAATATAGTGATATAAATTATTGAATTATGGTGCAGTAGTACTGAAAAATGTAAAGATATAGACAAAAATATAGTGATATAAATTATTGAATTACGGTGTAGTAGTACTGGAAAATGTGTTTTGTATGATATTTTTTCTTTTCGTTTTGGATGGTGTTTTCCTCCAAGCTTGATGTGGATATTGTAAGAGCCGTCATCGATAAGAAATATTGTATCATGATTATGAATATCAGATCACTAAGGAATTAAAATGATATTAGAGGTCATTACGCATTAAGGACTTCCAAAAAATCAATCATTGTAGGTGCTCCTCTCACGATCAATGGAGTCAAATACCCAAGCATTCCCATATTTTGGATATACATGAAAGCAATCCAATGGTCGCTATAATAAAAAAAGAGAGTACAGAATAGAAAGACTTTTGCTCTCAGTGCGGCTTGCCAATTTAATAGCCTTCCAACGCTCTAAGGTCCTTGACGCGTATGGTAACACATATCCGATATCGCAAGTCGCAAGATATATATGGTCCATGCTGCCACTCTCATCTCACTTAGTCCGCTTTCATCATCGAACACAACTACAACTAAAAAGTACTATTATAATAAATACATTGTGCTTACAATTTGATTATACTAGATTATGTTTATAATCCAGATGTCATATAGCAATAGCAACCTTCTTATATATAAGAGAATTTAGGACAGGTGTCATAGTAGTGCCGGTCAAAGATAATGTCAGCAACACCGACACTATACGGTAACAGTGTCGATCGCTGACGTCATCAAACCGACATTGTTATTCACACAGCAATTTTGTAGGATTCACACAAGAAATTCACAGGAATCATATCAAATTCACAGGAGAAACATAAAAATCAGGAATTTAACCTTTGTGTCAAAGAAGATCTTACAATGTATCCATAAACTAAACAATAATATGTATATACATCAAAAATATCATATAGCATTTCGAAGCCACAAGAAATGAGAGGAACAATGGTGGGAGGTGACGCGACTTACAATTTGTATATTACCGGAATGGGGGAGGAGAGGCGGCTTACCGAGAAAGAATGGGTGAGGGTACTTACATTAGGGTTTTGAAGTGGGTGAGGCGGAGAGGAGACGTCAGGAGACCGGAGCCGTAGCAGGAAACGCGATGGGAGCCGAGGTCAAAGGTGAACGCGCAGCCGCGACTGGTGCCGAAGCCAAAGAGGACGATCGACGAGCCACGGCCGGTGCCGAAGGAGCAGCGACAGGAGCGACAACGGCGGGTTTAGGGTTGGTAAAAAATTTCAACAGCGTAACGGCGTCGCGCGGGAAATGAAAAGGCCACCAGGTTTAGTGTGGAACGAAGCGACAATGCCCGCTTATATAGTAAGAGTAACAATGTCAAGCACCATAATGTCACGAGAACCGACAGTGCAAACATTGCTAATAAGTATAACAATAACTTTAATATTTTTTCTCGACGTATATTACGATATTTTATCTACAATTTCATTTTAGTAAATTGCATTGTGTAAGGAATCCGACAAATTTATGTTTGAATTTTTTTGAGTATTTTCATTAAATTTTTAGTTCAAATGGAACTATAGGTAACCAATCATTATGGCACTATACGTTATGAGTACAAGAAAATGTTGAATGTAGATTGAAAGTGATTACAAAATTATTAAAAATATATGTTCTAAAATAAAATAAGAATGCTTATCATTTAGAAAATATTGTACAAAATAATAGAACATTTGATGCGTTAAAAATTTGAAATAATTTAAGTTATGTTTGCTGAGTGACGTTGTAATTTCGGTCACGACCGACCGACATTACAAAAGTAGAAGACCAACACTATTGGCCTTGCAGTGTCGGTTTAAGCTGATGTAAGCTTGCCCGACGCTGTTAATAAGTTTAACAATTTTTTAATATTTTTTCTCAACGTATATAATGATATTTGATCTACAATTTGATTTTTGTAAATTGCTTTGTGTAAGGAACCTGAAAATTTTTTGTTTGAATTTTTTGAGTCTTTTCATGAAATTTTTAGTTCAAATGAAACTATAGGTTACCAATCATATGGCACTACATGTCATGAGTGTTGTACTCAGTTATCTTCAGCTCATGTATTGAAACGAGATTCTTTACATTCGATGAGAAACATGTGCGGACTCTAACACCACGTAGACATTTGCATATTGATTTTTTCTCCTCAAGTGTGAGGGTAAAGCAAGCCGGTGGAAGGTAATACTTTTCATTTGGTCTTATCTGAGGATAAAGTTTTGGCCTTATTCTCATTTTTTCTAGGTCCTTACGTGCTCTAAGTCTATCCTTTGTCTTGCCTGGGATGTTAAGTAAGGTACCAATCGTGCTTTCAAAAACACGCATAGTATCTATGGCATGGCCAATCTTCAACTCTTTCCAGAATGATAAATATCGATTGTTTTTTAAACAGAACATCTCTTGGAGCCCTATCATTTTTCTTTCTTTTTTCCTTTCACCACCTTACCGAATACAGTATGGATATTTCTGACCGATTCAAACACAAATTTACCATCACGATTGATCGGTGCCAAATCTTTCTCCTATGTACCATCAAATTGATCCTTCATTGCACGATACTTGTGCCTTTTTTGGTAAAAATCGTCGGTGTCGCATGTACACCAACTTACATGAGAAAAAAAGGTACATTGATGATATTTGGTCTAGACATACTACACATCCTGTGTTCCCTTTAACCTGTCCAGTTAGTGTCAAGCGTGCGGGATTGTCATTGATACTAACAAAAATCATGGCATACAGTGTGAAGCTCTTTTGTTTGTAAGCATCCCAAGCACAGACCCCATCTTCTCATAACTTTTTCATATCCTCCACTAAAGGTTCTAAAAGACATCTATATTATTGCCAGCTTGTTTAGGACCAGAAATTAGGATAGCTAACATAAGATACTATCTCTTGTCACACAGTCATGAAGGTATGTTGTATAGGATTAGAATGACTGGTCAAGTACTATGTGGGTTTGTCATCTCACCAAAGAGATTCATTCCATCAGTACTTAAGCCTAGCCTTAAGTTTATTGGATATCTAGCAAATTTAGGATGGTTAATGTCAAACGTTTTTCATTGTTGAGCATCGACCGGGTGCCGAAGCTTCCCGTCTTTTTTGCACTCAACAGAGGTCGCATGCCAGATCATGTGTTCAGCATCTCTAGAGTTGGAGAATAGTCGCTTCAATCGATCTATTAGTGGCAGATACAGTAACATCCCAAATTTTCGAATTAATACAGAGGCAATTTCTCCAATTTTCGTTCCAATTAAATTGTCTGTTCTAATATTGCATTCCGTTCAAAAATCATTCGTTCTGAATCTCGTTCCGTCCAAATTCAAAATCCGTTTATCAAATCTGATTCATTGCGGAAATAATTTAGTCCGCGTAATTTTTTTACGTTTGAACTAAAATTATTTTCCGAGATTTCTCTAATCAATTTTCGAGTCTCTAAATATTTCCCTGATTAATCTCTTCAGCCTTTTTAATCATTTCGCAATTTCTAATTAAATCCCAGATTAATTTTTAACCCTTCATTTTTTTACCCTCCTATAAATACCCTCAACCCTAGCCCCAAAACCTCATCTCATTTCTCCTATTTTCCTTTCTTCCACCGCAAGCCGAAATCCCACAGGCAACCGTCGCTCTTCGTTTTCTGCGCCGCCGCCTCTCTTCATCGCCGTCTCCTCGTTCCCCGCGCCGTGTCTCCGTGCCGCCCGCGTCGCCGGTTCCCAAGACCCCGTGCCCCACCGCCTCTGTCCCCGTCCGCGTCAGCCTGCGTCTCCGCGTCGAGCCCCGCGC
>BCLF01000016.1:352427-479644 GCA_001602275.1 Zoysia japonica
CCGCGCGATCCGTTGGTCCGTGTGGCGCGTGCTGTCCTGGTGCCGACTGCGTCGCCGTCAAACTCGATCTCCGTGCGTCACCCGAGCCAGCTGCTGGAGTGCGCTGGTCCCCGCCGTCCACGTCGTGCTGATCCCTGCTGCCGTCTCCTGTCACCGCGTCAGCTCATCACCACGCCGAATTGCTAGAGACAGTTTGGTTTCTCCGATCTCCAGTACGATCTCCGGTCTCCGATCTCCAATTTCGTGGTGAGAATTCCTCTCTCTTAAATTCCTTTTCCTTTCCGATTAATTGTTAGATTAATTGTAAATTTATATCTGCGATTAATTATTCTGCAATTAATTTAAATCCTTGTGATCTCGATTGTCTACAATTTCTATGGAACCCGTTTGATCTCCGATTAATCTCAAAATCGCTCCGTTAAATTGCCCATTCGCAATTATCGTGTAGGGTTGTTCCGGGAACTGTTTTGCGCAAGTTTAGCCTGGTAATTTTGACTTAGATTTAATTCCGGTTCTATTCTTTGTCGCGTAATTAGTATCTAATCCCTCTTGTTCGTGTTGTGATTAGCTGCTGTTCCCGAGGAGGAGTTCTGCGAGCCAGCTCAGTTCGACGATCCGGATCCCGACTTCGATCCCGATTTGCCAGGCAAGCCGCGTTCCTTGATCACTTTGTACCCAGCATTTTAAACTGCATGTTTTGTTTGCAACCCTAATTTGCATGCCAACTATTTTAAAATGTGCTAGCGACATTCCTAAGTCGTGCCTGTTTACTGTTCCACAAATATTAATCCTAGGATTGCTTTAGTACATTTATTTTCCTTTTATGCTTAGTCATGCTTAGTCGCATTTATTTTCATCTCACACCTATCACTATAAAATGAAATTTGTGTTAAATGCTTTTGAACTGTGCTTCAAATGTGTGAGTATTGCAAATAACTATACATAACTATTTAGCGGGGGCAGGTTGGAGTATGAAGAGCTAGGGAACTTTTGAGAAGTCCCTGTGAGCGTACCTGTTGCGGGTACAACGGGAAGTCCGGGCTGGGATCTTTCCGTGAGACTTGTTGTTGGCGTTGAGGTTGGAGATGGTGCCTGCTCCGACAATTAAGGACCAAGTCCTTCGAGCCTTGTACGCTCAGTTGACAACCATGCACACCATGTTACCCTGTATGGGCAGTTGGCTTGATCTTGAAGCTTGCTGAGACTGGTTGTTTACCCGTGGGTTGGCGGTGTAGTGTTAGTGTGGTGTAGAGCTCTGACTCCCCACATGAGATCGAAATACCCCACCTGATCAGTGGTAGGCTCTTCACAGCTCCAGGACCCGATTGCGTAGGCTTTTGGGATCCCTATCCTGGAGGACGGATGACGCCAGTTAAAGCTTGTGGACGGGTCTTGTGTGTTCGTCGGGGCTACGACGGTAGTTTCCGATGACGCTTCTCGTGGGTCCAGGTGCATAACCTCTGCAGAGTTTTAGTCGATGCGCATTGCCACGTCCTTTTGGAAGGACACCCCCCTGAGTTGTGCTCCTCGTTGAGTAGTTTTGCTTTTCTTCCTCCTCTCCTTTTTCAAAATGTTTTTGACTCCGGCCTTTGAGCTGTGGCCGAGTGTGGAGATTACATCGGCATTAAAATGAACCCCCGTCCGAGATAATGGAGATCTCTGCGGGGCAAGATAATAAAATTTGACAAGTTTGAAAATAAAGCTTTCTTGCATCTTTAAATAAAATAAAATGTTTTAAACTTGCATTTAGCACTTGAGCCATGCCTTTACCCTTGAAACCATTTGCATGCATACATTGTTGTTAGGTAGTACGCGGTTTGCTGAGTATTCGTACTCACGGCTTTCTAATTTGTTGTTTTCAGAGGATACTCTCAGCTTCGACTTCGACTACGTCTCTGACGGTCCGTGACATCCGCTCCTGAGCTCAAGCTAGCCTGTGTGAAGGAGGTTCGCTACTGCTGCCATGTTGATGCTTCCGCTGTTGCTTTTGTTGGATTCATGATAGTGATATATCTGCTCTGAGATATTTCTGGCCTGCGTGCCGATGGACCCCTTTGGAGGATTTTATTCTAATAATTTTACTTTGACTTGCTATTTTCTATTCTTGTTTCTTGTTTAATATTTCTGTTATGGTTTCTTGATTGATCGCTTGTGATGTCGTGCTTGCCAAACTCCTGGGATTGGCAAAGTCACGGAACATCGGGTCTTATCGAAAGGTAAGAAAAATCTCGGTCGTTACAGATACTGCATCACAAGTGCTGAAACTTTTCTTTTGTCACCATCTTGGTCATACAGATTGCTACCAATGCTTTTCTTCATCTTTCTCCCTTTCTTTCCTTTTTGCTGATCCACAGAACCTGAATCGTCACTTTAATCATTCCTTTTGTACCGACTGGCATTCCACACTTGACATCTCATGTTGTTTGTGTATTCTTTGCGGTACAATATGCAGTGGTTCGAACAAGCGTGTATTTTTTGTATGCCCAGTGTCAATGATGACAATAATTTCTTTGCAAGGTACGTGGTAGCTAGCAAATTGTTCGGTTTCGGTAATAATTTGGCTAAGAGCTCTAGCAATTCATTGAAGCTGGTGTCTGACCACCCATACTTGGCCTTCATACTTGGCCTTTAGTGTGAGAAGATCAAGCATCATTTGTAATATCGTGCATTCTTTATCACCCCCCCTTCAGTTCAGCGTATAGAAGGTCTTTCGAAGCCTTCTCCAATATCTGTAAGTTATCTAAACCTCTCGTTTTGTTCTCCAGTATTTCCTCGCGCTCAATGTGGCGTAGCAGTTCCTCGACATCGAAACCTTCAATATCGTGACTTTCATAAAACACATCAGAATCATCGTTGTTTCTTTCATCCCTCTATTCTGTGTTATTTCCTTCTGACCTTACCTCTTTGATGTTGCCTTCACCTCATACCCTCTCTTTGTTGTATCCAATCCCAACTTCTTGTTCTTTAGTGCTTGGTGTATTCGCTTATGTCTCTCCATATTGAGTAGTTCTCAATGAAACCATTTTTCAACAAGTGCTCACGGATTGTTTCGAACGTGTCAAACATTGCAACATTTTTGCACTTTTTACATGGACACTATAATCTATTTGTTTTCATATGTACATTTCTGGTCTTAGCGGCTTCGACAAATGAAGTGACATTTTTGAAATATAGAAATAGATTTCTACCAGCGTCATTGTACATCCAAGATCTGTCATCCATCTTCACAAATCACTTATATAAAAAAATAAAGAGTAAAAAATTATAATATAGAGGATATAAAATTAACTAGATATACAATTAATTTTTCACTCTCTCCCCTACCCCCACCCGCACCATAATGTAAGTCTTATTGTATATGTAAACTAGAGATCTAGCTAATTAAATATGTACTAATACTCTTAGAGTTCAACAAAATTAGTTAGGATCTACAAAACCCGCCCTAAATCTACGCCTGCACACGCCAGGTTTACTTCAAACTCCTCTCATGATATCCCGCTCTAAACCTATATTAAAATCACATCATAAGACCATAAAACTTCCAAATATGACATGGATTTACCTGCTGGAGCAATATCCTTTGATTAAAAACAGAATCAAAACCGTGCCCCCTTGTATTTCAAATTTCCCGGCCATCGTATAGACACACTCTCCGAAACAGAATCGAATAGAGTACCCCGACGGGAGGAAAGGAACGAGTATTTATACACTAACTACCAGTGTCAGACATATTGAGATCATCATAAACGACACAATACAGGTGATAGCAACATCATCTGAACTACGACACCAAAAATCGACACTGCTAAAAGATACTAGTTTCGGTTTTTCTTGACGTTGGCCGACCGACACTGATATGTTCATTATTAGTGTTGGTTTTTGTTAAATTATGTTTATTCGATACTATAGTGCTTCTTTCTAGTGTTCAATGTGGATGGAGTAAGCAATGACCGACACTGGTATCGTGTTCTGTACTATCAGTTGCTTGTGACGTCTACTGGTACCGACACTATTGAATAATGTGAGAAATTAGTGTCGTTTTGTAGGATGATATCACTTGCGTCTGAGTCACAACAGTGTCGGGTCGTAACGTTGGGGGTCATCGGGACTTGTTAGTGTCGGTTGTTACGTTCGACCGACATTGTTATAATTTTTTGAGTGACATTATAGTCTCGTTTTGTAGTAATGTATCTCTATACAATAGTTACGCAATACAGATTTGAACCCCAACTCTAACACATTCTTTCAACCATTTTCTCAAAAATCTCACTCCCTATATTAGCTAATCCTACATGCCAACAATTCTTTTCAATTAAAAAGCTTTAGAGGTCCCACGTGTAAGTGCATATAGGAGGTCACTCCAACGCCCTACATGTGAGGGATCAACCCCATGTATAGGATATCTCTCTCAAGCTTTGGGAATTGGATGAGGGAATGGTTCCATAGGTTTTTATGCTTTTTTCCCATTAAATATGAGATGAGAGGTTGCATAGGGAGTTCATTGGAGATGCCCTTACCTTGAAAGGAAAAGAGGCCGCTGCAACAAAGCAAGTTGTACGAGATTGCTGGCCCAGCAATCCCTGAAAATTTCGACCATCGAAACGGCGACAACCAAACAACCCTCGCCGGTAACCACCTTGAGTTGTATACGCTGACAGGTGACAAGGTGTCGTTCCATGCTAACCACCATACGTCCGGATGTGCATGATAAGCATTGATAAGCTTCAAAATGGTGGTCATGCCGTGGCTCGCACGTTTAGGAGCGGCGTAATGGCGAAGTACAATAATTCAGCTCAATGTCCGTTGAAACACAATGGCGCCACACCCCTTAAATCCAAGAAGGGTCGGCTTATCTTCACCAGCGACCAATCTAGTAAGCTAATACTGACAACCAATATGTTACGTATAACTAAGTCTTCAGTACTCTATTTGTTTCAGTTTCTAACTTCTTCCGCTCCTGTATCAAAAGCTGAAGCAAATTTTCAAATTGTAGAAATTAATTTTAGAAATCTATACTCCCTCCGTTTTTTAATTGATATCGCCGTTGACTTCTAATACCAACTTTGACCATTCGTCTTATTCAAATTCTTTTGATAAATATCATATATTATGTTATAATTTGATTTATTATTAGAATTATTTGAATCACAATTTAAAATTTTACACATTTAAACAATTTTTTGAATAAGACGAATAGTTAAAAGTTGATGTTAAACGTAACAAGGACATCAACTTAAGAACAGAGGGAGTAAGAATCTAGGTTTGGAGAAGTTTTTTATTAGCTTTTGTACAAGTTTGGTCTGGAGTCATGGATGATTACTACGCCGATACTATCGTACGGTACTTTGTATACATATTCAAGCATGCTGTTGTCAACACATTATCCACTTATCGCCGAATGGTTTGGTGCACCATGCAACCGTAAAGCAGACACCTTTGAGCTGTCGAGAATTGACTAGAGCATCAGCTTCGAAATTGCAATCACTGAGGCCGAGGCTTAATTAGCCTTGTAATTCACACAACCAAACATTCTGTATAAATGCGCCAATCATATGGAACTGATATTAGATTTTACTCATCGATCACCGGAAAGAATTCAGTGATGATTGTCACGGGAAATCCCTTGAGGTGTGGTAGCATATCCTTTTCTTAGAAGCAAACAGATATACTATAGTTTATCTTTGGTCCTTTATAACTAATATTAGTTTCTAACTCTGCTAAAAAACATAACCATGAAAAATGATTAGGCTAGCTATCTAGTCTAGACTACAGTGTAGCATGCATGATGTGCTTTCCTTGATATAGGTTGGTTGCTGATTAATGGCTTTGCGTCCTATACTTGCCATTAGTTACCTCCAACACACCCTGACATAGGTCATTTTCTTTCAGACCAATGGCCTCAAGCCACCACCACGCATAATCTACCAATCCAATCCGAAACTGCCAAAGATGATAACAGAACACGGCGATTTGGGTAGGTAGGTAGGACGGCGCTGTCCTCCTTCCATCCACCCCTATCAGTGTGTGCGCCCGTGCACCGAAGAATCTGTCAAGACTCAGATCGATCGGTGGCCGTGTCACCGTCGAGGGGGTGAACACCTGAGAGAGAGTTTCAGAAACATTCTGGTAAGACGACGTGCGGTCACAAGAACGCGTTGGGCGAACGCTCTTCTGCTGCTGCTCGGCTGATCGAAGACGAGCGTGCAGTCGTAACTGCGCTACCGGATTCTTGGAAAGCAGTAATAGTCTCCGTCTCTAGGAGTGAAATAGTTAAGCTGTTGGTGAGCAGCTGAGAGACTTGGAGGGAGCAGGTAAGCACAGGTAGCTCACCCTCCATGCAGTGCGTGCTTGGTCCTTGTCTTGGACTCCTGCCATGCGAGTACGTGGGCAAAAATAACCACCGTGACGACTCCATGCATGGTGGAATTAATTCGTCAAGAACACATACGCCGGCGAACCGCCGGCGACTGACTATGTTGCCTCCCGTTGCTGTGGCCGGGTAGCTTACCATGGCAAGGATCGATACGGCGGCCGACGAAGCGTGTGGTCGACGGCAGGCAGAGCCGGCAGGCGAGCGGTGTCCATCCGCCCTTCACTTCAGACGAAGAAAGAAAGAAAGAAGGGTCCCTGCGCGCGAGCAGTCATGCCAGAACATCCATCCGATCCGTCGGTGGGGGAGACGCAGCTAGCGACAGTAGCGCTGATATCGCCCAGGGATCCCAGCCCTAGGGCCGCCTGTTGTCGCAGCTAAACTCCAACTGTTGAAACACTAGGATAAATCTGAAGTGGACAAACTACGAGTTCTTTCTTCATTTTTTTTAACTGTTATTGTTACGCCAACAAATCTAATTCATTAAAACTAGAATTATTATACTGTAAGACAAAGGCACCTTTTACCCTGCTTTACATGAAACAAACATGGATAACATTGTTTTGCTGGGAAAACTAAAATTAATATAGCAATACTAATTTAAAAATGAAGAGAGTAAGGAACTTTCCAAATAGGTTGGGGTCACATGGCCATCAGACATGTCAATTTGTACTAGAAAATGTATGTGCCACTTGTTACAAATACTACTGAAGATAAAACTGTTAGCCACATACTAGTGAAAACTGTTGGTACAAGTTTAACTAGCTAATGGCCATTTTCTTTAATCTTTCAACGATTTCCTAACCACATTTCAATGATTTTTTCAGACGATAAGTTGATAACAGTCAGTTAGCTAGGCAAAAGAACATGCAGAGACTTAGCAAAAAAATAATTGTTCACTGAGATCGTGACTCCCTTTGTCCCAATAAAAATTTATTTCAAGCTTTCATTAACTACCACGTTGATCAATAATTTATATATATTTAATTAATTTAATTATATAAAATTTATATTTCTAAATTGTCATGAAAAATATTTCCGTAGTATATAATTTATATATTAATTATATTAATTAAATATATACAAATTATTGATCAAATAGCAGTCACCAAAAGTTAGGAAAACTACTGCTACAAATTTTTTTACTTGTAGAGGTGAAAAAAAAAAACTTCTCGAATCCGACCCAGAGCACCCAAATTTACAACGCTTCCTCCTCTGACCTCCCACTCCCGACGAAAACCTTTTGCGTCGGGAACGCCATACATAAACCAAAAACGGTGGTCGAGCCAAGCGGAATTGATTGCGGGTGCCGTGGGCGGTGTGGCTGCGTGCACCAGCGCAACGGTGGTCACGCCCACCAGAAACCACCACCTCCCAGGCTCCCCTGCCCCCCTCCGCGTGGCGACCCGGCCTCCCCTCTCCTTCGCCCTCCCCTGCCCTGCTTCCCGGGACTCTACTACTCCACTGCCAACCAGATGTCCTGACTCCCTGGGCGACGCGACCAGGTCTTCTCCTCCGTTTCTCCTGCCATCTCCGAGTCCACGGCTCTGTCGGAGACCACTCGCTCGCACCCAAGTCTCTTCTTCTTCTACCTCTCGCCAGGGTCATGTGTGTGGTCTTCGTAGAAACCTCGTGAGGTTCCTTTCCACCTGCGCTGTGTCCATGGAGAAGTGGAGGCGTGTGGTGGCGGCGGCTGCGCTGCTGCTCCCTTTGCTCACTGATCTTGGAAGATGCTACCATGCCGAAAAAGGTATGCGCGTATATAATCGACCTTGTTTTCTTTCTTGCCCTGTTCGTGTAACTATGAGTGCGTAATGTGCGTAAGATGGCTGGTCAAGAATCGGGTGTTGCTGTTCTTATTTCCTGTGAGAAAGATTTGCCGCACAAATCACTGGTTCAGAAACTGATACGTGCTTGGCTGCAGGAACGTCGATTCACAGAGGCGAAGATGGGGGTTCCGACTCCGCAGCCTGGTGAGATCTCTGAGCTGATCCTGAGCTTTACTTGTTAATGAGTAGCAGTAGTGTTTTCTTGGGCTTTTGCATGGCCTATACTGCCTTCTCCTCAAAGAGATGTGCAGGATTGTTCTGAAATTTTTACTGTAACAAGCCATATTTTCATAATCCTGGTGATTTTTTTTCTGTCAACGTAATTTGAAAAGGCGATACGGTTAGCTTGACTCTTCATGGACATGCCCGTATAGCTTCAGTGAAAAGCCTCCCCTTTTCACTCGAGAACAGCAACTGAAAATCCATGCAGGTCACCTAGCTAAAAGGTTTGCAAAATCTCCGAAAGCAGTCCACAAATATTCGGCACCCTTATCTGCCCGAATTGCATTCGGCAAGTTGTAGTAGATAGAACATGACGATCTTGGAATAATGAACTGGCTGTCAGGAATAGAGACAGCTGAACCACCACCCAAGCGGCAGCAGGGTTAAGTTCTCGTTTGAACCGCAAAAACCGCCTCGGAGCGGTTTGACGAAAACCGCGAAAACCGTTAAAACCGTTCGGTTTTTCGTTCAAAATTTAATTTTCAAATTTTGAGACGGTTTGGACGGTTTGAAAACGGTAAACCGCGCGGTTTTTGCGGTAAACCGCGCGGTTTCAGCGGTAAACCGCTCGGTTTTCCTGAAAACCGGTAGCAGCGAAAACCGAGTGGTTTTTGCTAAAAACCGCGAGATTTTTTCGGTAAACCGTTTGATTTATCTGAAAACCGAAAAATTAGAGAAAATTAAGAAATTATATTAAAAAGTGCTAGAAAATTGGGCATGACCTATTCTAATTTTTTTTAATATCAATATTCACAATATACTTCATTCACAAATAAAAGACAGTTATTCATTCATAACAAATTCAAAGTTCAGAACACAATAAATCCATATATACATGTTGTTCATTCATAACAAATCCAAAGTCCATACATAGTTTTCGAAGCACATTTTACTTGTGAATTGTACTCCAATCAAAATATGCATTGTCGCACTCTTCACTTGAGAGGAGTTGAATTTCTGTAGTAGCTAACAACTCCGCTTTGAATTCATTTCAAGATTGTCCCGTCCAAGCAGTAGTTGTCTCTCATTACGAATATAACATGTTATAAAACTCTGGATTTTGCCATTGGTATACCCATGTGGTGGGAGGTTGTGTGCTACGATCACCGTACGAATAATTATAGTACTTATTACCTTAGCTGTATGAGAAATCACTGTCTGGCGCGGAATAGTATGTGCCGTAGTAATGCTGCCTCCCCCTCATCGATGTCCTTGGTGACTGTAGAGCTCCATGGTCCTCATCCTGTGTAGCATGGGTATAGTTTGTCTCACCTGCAAAAGAAGTGAAGTGTAAAATAAATGAGTCAAAATTGATCATATGATGCGAAAAATTTATTACCTGTGAAACGATGAGTTGTGACCGGTGCCTGTGACTCAGAAACCATACTGGCTGGTGGGTTTCCAGATGTAGTCCGAGAGCTGCTATCATTTGATTCCTGGTACACTGGGCTTCGTCTGGCATCTCCAGAATCTGTGGAGTCGTCACTGTCTACATTTTTACCTTTCCTTTTGCTTCTTAACCTCATCTTTTTACCACTTTTTTTGGTCTTGCACTTTAAACCTTTCTCTTGTCTATGTGAGTATCACCCACATTTTGATCCGCCCATTCAGATATTGTTGCAGCACGAGACAAGCGCAGCAACTGTCTACCAGCGTCATCATCTGTAACAAGACGGCTGGGTACAGGACTGTCAGTCTCGGTGCCCTCTTCATCAAGAACAGGGTCAGAATTAGATCTCCCATGTTCCATCCATTCTCGAATAGGATTTGAAGAATCATACAACGACAGCTCCATGAGACGATCAAATGGATCGGCTTCTGGTGGCTTATATGCCCATGAAACATCACGCATGCGAATCCGAAGGTTGTAGTTAACATACACCAGCTTATGCAATTTTTCATGAGATAATCTGTTACGCACTTTCGTGTGGATCAATGCAAAAGTACTTCAGTTGCGCTCACAACCACTGGATGATGCACACTGTGAGACTATCCGTAATGCAAGCTGCTGGAGATGAGGTGTGTCACCTCCAAACATGTTCCAACAAGCTGCAGGAGAAGTATTCTTATCCACTGCCATTCTGTTGGCCAACTCAGTGCCGAATGAACCTTGTTTTCTTCTAAAAATTTCTGCCTCCTGCAGAGCATGCACACACAATTCGGTTGATGCTATGCATGTAAATGCCTCTCGAATATCGTTCATCATATTTCGACCCATCCCGTAAGAGTAGTGACTTCTTAGGTTCAAAGATCCAGCTGCACATATAACAATAGTTAGATATTGTTGCAGTAGAAACAAAAAATACAACAATGTTTTTTCGTAACTACATATTACCTGCATTCACAGAGGTATCATTGCAAATGTCCACCATCCTACGATTTATAATGTCCATATACCTCTGCATCTCTCGCTCATCATTCCTATAAAGGGCTTCATACTCATTTTTACATAAATGATATCTGAGAAGTACTTCACTCAAGGTAGGGCTCTTGTCTTGATCAGCAAAATGAAGAAACGCATACAAAGGTTGCACTGCATCTACCACATGTTTCATTGAATCCCATCATGAGTGAGCATGCCTTCCGTCCTCAGTATTGGCAAATCTACTATTTAAAAATGTCTCAGAACCCATCCATGCCATGAATTTTTCTCTTCGACGAATCATACTCTCAAGAAACATGTATTTTGTGCCAAAATGTGTTGCATTCCATCTTATCAACTCACCACCAATAGCATTGGTCATTATAGAGTGCAACTGATTATGATTATACAACCAACGAGAAATGTTGCGAGCCGACTGTATCATAGCTTTATGCTCTGGAAACTCACCAATAGCCTTTACCATCAGGTTGATTGTATGGACCACACATGGTTGCCAGACAATATGAGGAGACTTGTTTATTAGCAGCTTGCACGTCTTTTTATAATTTGAACCATTGTCTGTAATAAACTGCAAAATATTGTCTGCACCTACATCAATGCATACCTTATTCATTTCCTGCACAAGAATGTTTCATTGTTCAAAATAACATTGGTACAAATAAAACAAATAGTGCATAAGATTCTACGGTTGTTCAAATATCATAGCTGCAAATAAGACAAACAGTGCTATAGAATAAACATATGTCTCGTATCTTAAATATGAAGTCCGCAGATTGGCTGTGCCCAGTAACATCACATGAGTTGTGAAAAAACATGACACTATTACAGTACATCATAAAGTTTATCAAGCTCATCTCTGTTGGGCCAGTCCAAGAGTCACACATAATCGTGACACCGTACATCGACCACTCCATCTTGAATTTATCGAATTCTTTCTTGATGTCTTTCTCGTTAGCATCAAGATACGTGCCATCTATTTCCCTCCCAGTTGGGCTAGGCACGCCCTCACCTGCAAATATCATGATACACAACATAAATATGATAACATATAACGAAACATATAATACAATAAAATAAAGGTCTCGTACCTCATCTCTTAGTCTCCTTGATAGCACTAACAAAGTATAGACTATCGGCTTTTCTACCAGAGATGGCTTCTGTATGAAATTTTTTTGACCATGCGCGTCCAATGGACGACTTTGCTAGCTTGCTCTTCGCAGTCTATGGACCTGTATCGATTCTAGTTTGAATCCGTTCATTACCTGACCTCTGTGATGCGAACCTTCTCATCATACCAAACAATCCAGACCCAGCACCTCCCTGCGATGAACCAGAAGCACTTTACGATGAACCAGCACCAGCACCACCACTCTCAAACTGACCACCATATGAACGCTGACGCTGTCGAAATTCCTCCTCCTCTCTAGATAACCTCATGGCAACCTGCATCTCTTCATCGTCCTCCTCATTGACATTTCCTCCACCTGCAACCTGGTGCTGTCTAAGGGTCTGTTTAGCTCGGTCCTTCCTCTGCTCGACGGTTCTATCAAGCTCTCGGCGAAAATAGTCCCGCACGTCCGTGGAAACATGAGGACACCCATGTACGCTGCTTTCACGATGTGCCAAATGTTGCTTGAATCGTGTGGCACCACCCCCTCTCTTCACGTCCTTGCAATATTTGCAACGAAACCCGGGATACACGTTGTCTCCGTGCTCCCAAACTGAATCGGACTGATCTGACATCTTACAACCAACAATTCCTGAAAATGAGCAACTATGTTCTAAATTTGATAACAAATCGACCAATATTTAAAAAAAATACAAAAACAACCATCTCACCTTCGCTGCCACAGAAACCCAGTAGATCGAACGGCTTTCCGCGCTAATCGGGCGGCTTACCGCGAAAATCGCGCGGTTTACCGGTGGCGACGGCTAACCGCCCGAGCCGCGCGGCTAGCCGCTTTGGGAGAGCGGCTTACTGCTCCAACCGGGTGGCTTGCGGAGCGCTGGACACACGCGCGGCTAGCCGTGCTTACCGCGCGGCTAGCCGCTTCTCCGGCCCGATTTGTGGCGTGCGGGCGGCGGACGGCGCGGTGGGACGGCGGATGCTCGGTCGCGGCGGGCGGACGGGGAAAGGGGAGAGGATAGAATGGCTGGTGAGTGGTGTTGAGGATAAGGCTTGGTTATATATTTTTCATCCAATTTTTCTCGAATTTTTTCGTCACCAAAATCAAAATATTTTTAGAAACTGCTTCAACCAATAAGTTTCATTTTTCATCTAGTTTTTTTACATATTTTTTGTTATGAAACCAATCAAATTTTTAAAATTCAAAAAAATTTAAATTTGAAAACCGCTAAACCGCCCAAACCGAACCGGAGCGGTTTGGGCGGTTTTCGCGAAAACCGCGCGGTAAGCCGCGGTTTTGCGAACCCTGAGCGGCAGCAAGCAGTACTCCGTCCCAGATGATAGCGCACGAGTCGTCCTGTTGCTCTTCACATTTTTTTTTGCTTACATGACCCTTTTTTCGTGCCCCCGATCGTTGTCAGGGTAATTCAAGGTGACCGTGCCAGAAGATTTCTACAGGAGCAGAACCGATACTGGTCCGGGCAATTCGGCGGTAAGGCAGGATGGCCGGAGTTAACCAGCAACCCTCCATCAGCGTTCACCTCGACGCCGAACAAGCAGCAGTCGTTCCCAGAGGGGCCACAGTGGCCATGGGCAGCGAAGGCTCCGCCGCCGACGAGCTTGCCGCCGTTGCAGGCACCTGCACCTGCACCTTCACCGGTGGCACCAAAGCACATGCTGCAGCCCCGGCCCGCGAGAACTCCTGCACACAGCATCGCGTTGCCGCCGCTTCCCGCGTCGGTGCCGTCCGGCGGCGGAACCAGTCCGGCGGTGGCCGGTGCCGTGGCTGGAGCGAGGCACTCCGGTGTTACCAGGCCTGTCTACATCATTGCTGCGGCAGGGGCGTCCCTTCTTGCGGTCCTCTCGGTGGCGCTGCTCGTCCTGTGCTACCGGTCCAGCAAGGTGGTCACCGTCCGGCCGTGGGCGACCGGCCTGAGCGGCCAGCTGCAGAAAGCGTTTGTAACAGGTGCCGCTCAGTTCAGTCCATCCCTTCTCGGTGCAACGCTTCATGGAAATGAGTCTGACGAGTTCTGCTTTGGCAGGTGTGCCTTCCCTGAAGCGATCGGAGCTGGAGCTCGCCTGCGAGGGTTTCAGCAACGTCATCGGCTCCTTGTCGGATTACATGGTGTACAAGGGGACGCTGTCAAGCGGCGTCGAGATTGCAGTGGTGTCGACGACCAAGAGCTCTGCGAAAGAATGGTCCAAGCACTGTGAAACACATTTCAGGAAGAAGGTAACTGCTGCTGCTGTTATATATGATGAATCTGACCAATTTAGTTTTTCAGCATAACAGGATGCTGATGCATCTTTCCTGATAATGGCATTGGCCATTGTGTTGTTTAATTGTTTCAGATAACAAGCTTGTCCAGAGTAAACCACAAGAATTTCGTGAACCTGCTGGGCTATTGCCAGGAAGAGCAGCCGTTCACAAGGATGATGGTGTTCGAGTACGCTCCAAACGGAACACTGTATGAGCATCTCCACGGTAATGGAGTAATATTTCGAAATCATACTGTTGTTATTTGCATCAAAATAATTGATCCAGATGACAAGAAATAGCGGAATTCGTAGTCAGATTACTACTAACACTGAAGGTTTGTCTGTGCAGTCAGAGAAGACGGTCACCTGGACTGGCCGACGCGCCTCCGTGTGGCCGTCGGCGTGGCCTACTGCCTGGAACACATGCACCAGCTGAGCCCGCCGGAGATCTTACGAACGCTGGACACCTCGACCATCTGCCTCACCGACGACTTCGCCGCGAAGATCTCCGACGTCTTCTTCTGCGACGAGCCCCGGGACGAGCTGGCGGCGATCGCGAGCCTGTCGCCGGTGAATTCGGACAAGGAGAGCGTCGTGTGCAGCTATGGCATGGTGCTGCTGGAGACCATGACCGGCCGGTTCACGGCGTCGGAGGGCGGCCTGCTGGAGGCCTGGGCGGCGAGTTACCTGAGAGGGGAGCGGCAGCTCAGGGACGTCATGGATCCCAGCCTGCGGAGGACGTTCCATGCACCGACTGCAGACAAGCTCGACAGCGTCATCAGGGGCTGCACGGACCGGGAGCCAAGGCGGCGGCTGACCATGCCGGAGGTCGCGAGGCAGCTCAGGGAGATCACAGCCATGCCGCCGGATGCGGCAACTCCAAAGGTGTCGCCGCTATGGTGGGCAGAGCTGGAGATCATCTCCACAGAGATCAACTGAGAGTATGTTTAGAATGATGTTGATCCAAATCTTTTCAAGTTCTAAAATTCTTAGATCAATCTCGTCTAAATGCCCCTCAAGAGCTGCTTATTGTTTATTAGACATTACAAAGAAATCTTTTTAGTCTATAGTTTGTGTGCAGTGAAAGTTGTAACCTTCTGTGTATATGAACGAGTCAACTGCAGTAACCCTGCAGTTGTTGTATGCTTGTGAGGTGCTGATGGGGGTGAAATAAAAAGTTTTTACATGTCCATCACGTTTCACAAGTACAGGTTTTTGCATATACACAAACAATTCAGAACGATTTCATGAAACAAAGTTCAGATGTGGATACCTACAAAAATTTAAACAATGTGGAAGCAATTTTAGCATAACACTGCAGTTATGCTCACATGGATCAATCAGATATAGATATTGCACACAGCACAACCTAATACTCTCTCTGTCGGGATGCGGCTTCTCTCCTCCCAAATTGTCTTTCTAGACTTTATATCAATTAGTAACATTCGTCTTATTAAAAAATTATGAAAATATTATCTATCTATTTTATAATGCAACACTTTATTATTACAAATACTTTAAGCATGATTTATCTATTTTTATATTTTCTTAAACCTTTTTAATACGACAAATAGTAAAAAAAACATCACTTATTATGAGACGAATGAAGTACCCAATAAAAAAAACTGATATGATGGGCATGAAAAGCAATGCAGAATATCAATAGCACTAAAAAATACCAACAATAACTTACCAAGTTCTGTTCAAAACGTTCTCAAACAGAACCCACCCGGTCTCTAATGTGATGCACATCAGCTTGACATACAACAAAACACAAATGCCTACATGGATTCTAAGACGGACGCTACATGTATATCGGTACCCTTCATCTGTGGCAAATGGACTTGGCACAGCCATACAGGAAACCTCCTACAACAGACAAAAAAAAAATCATGCCGCATTAAGCCATTACTTGGTGTATCATTCCCTGAGCCCATGCCGCCGTCTCACTAACTTCATCATCAGAATCTAGGCACTCCCTCAAGAACTCAATATGGAAGAGGTTGCTCTTGAACAGATCCTTTGAGCTCGGGCCAAGTGTGTCTGCAAGATCACCGAGGACAGCAACTGCAGCCTTTGTCACACTCTCATCCCTGATGACAGATAAATAAGCATATAACTGTAAGAGTTGATAATCAACAAGAGAACAAAAAAATGCAGCACAAATTAGGTGCACCTGCTACTATCTTTGAAAACAGCTTCAGTGAACTGCAGTAGATGAGTTCCGTAAGGAATCATCAGCTGCGCTTTTGGTCCCTTAATACCCTGGAGGATACCAGAATACGCCTCAAAAATGCCCCGTCTGAGTTGGTTACCATAATCAACCATATCATCATCACTCTGATCAAGACTGCCAAGTAGTCCTGCAGCCCCTTGAAGCATTGGCATGGCATACGGCAGATATTTCTCAAAATTCTCACCAATAGCAAGAGCAATGTCTCCAAAGCATGAGAAAATTGGAGGTTTCACAGAACGATTGAGCGTAGAGTTTGATAGGTCTTTGAGAAGAACAGTCATTACTCGATCACAGAAGGGCAAAACTTTATTTTCCAAGGCACGGCAAATATCACCCACTACACCTACAGAGATGGAACATACTTGATACTCTTCATAATTCTGAAGACCAGCTTCCAGGTATGTGAAGAAGTTAGGCATGTATTTCACAAAATCTGGACCACTTGCATATGCAAGAGCACCAATTGCAAGCATTGCTTCTTCATGTACAGTAGAACTGTGGCAAGCAAAGACACGCAAAAACAGATGCATCAACTGGTCAGCGGCCTGAGCAATTATGGGCTTTGCATCCGAGCTGCTCAGCTTCTGGATGATAACCTGCAGAACACCACACAGCAAAGCCTGCAGATCGCTTTGCTTCTCTTTGTCACCTGAAGAAAGTGTTTGGATCTCAAAGGTAAGGTTCAATCTTCGCATGATTTCCTGCAGCAGCTGGCTTATAATGCTTGAAGTCTCAGGAATGTTGCTGACTCTCACAATCTCATTCAGAGCCTCATAAGCAGAGGCACGAAGCCTGAAATGAGTGGTGTCTGCACGATCTGCGGCTGAAAGAAGAGCAGTAATGACATTAGGAAGAAAAGGTGTGAGCCCAGAAGACATGGATTCCACATCTTCATAACCTTGGGCAAGAAAATAAATTGCTCCGCATACTTTCTCAGCTACATTTGGAACATCCTTACTGCTCTCAAGCAACACAGCCATGATACGAGGAAGGTTTGCATTATTTATAATTGGATTTGCACTGGCTGGAGAATGTAAAAGCTCAAATACTCTCCCAAGAGTCCATGCAGTAGTGTCTTTTACCTGGCTGTTTGGATCATTCATTGTGTTGAGTAAGAAATCAAGACCAGATTGGACTAGGGGAGTAAGTTTTTCAACAGAAGGGCCTTCAAGGATAGAACCAAATGCAAAGGTAGCTGCTTCTCGACAATGCCAATCAGGTTTTGTGATGTTGGCCTCAACAAATGGCATCACAAGAGGGACAATCGCATCACCAACAGTTCTAGCAATGAGTCCAAGACATGTTCCACCACTCATGGAAATGTTCCATACATTATCATCTTGGTCTTGATCTTCCTCTTGCTTCAACAGAGTTTCTAACAGCATCGGAACAAGTGACGGGAGGGCCTTCTCAATGAAGCGAAAATGCACAGTAGAGTTAGCATCATCAGCACCCTCATATTCCTCTTGGAGTGCAATCTCTTCATCACAAATAGTGCTCCAGAATTCAACAGCTTGAAGTGCAACTTGTTCCTCGTCTCCTTTCACAGCATTAGCAGTTAAGTTGAATATGGTCTGCATATAAGGTTCTAAGTTCGCATAATATGTGGATGCAATTGCAACAAGGCATTCAAAGGCGGCCTGTCTGATGTCCACCTCTTTAGATGCAGCAGTCTCACACACCACCTTCATGATGTAATTCCTCTCCATCTCATTTGCAAAATTACTCTCAGCAAAATCAAGAGCATTATACAGGGCTTTAACTGCTGCAAGACGGACTTCAGGGCTCAGCTCCGTCTGGTTCATTCCCTGGACCACAGCAGTCAAAACAGCATTCACTTGATCCTGCTCCAAGTGCTGAGGAGATACCTCCTCACAGACATAACCCAATGCCTCTAATGTCGCTTGCTTCAAAGTAACAGATGCACCCGGAGTTGTCATGTTACCCAGTAATTTGGCAATAAGGTCTTGCCATTCTCGGCGTGGTATTTCAATGGATGCAACCTTGGCAATGACTTGAGATGAGGTATGCCTTGCATCATTGACCGAAGATCCTAGTGTTAACAGCAATGACTCCTTGATCTTCAATTTGATAGATGGATCCACAGTGACCCACTGTTGAAGTAGCAGTTCTTTTTTTGCAGAATCCTTTGCATCCAATGAATTCTTAAGTATAATACCAGCAAGCCTTCTTGATTCAGGAGGTTTTTCATCATTTGAAAGCTCTACTGACAAGGAAAGGAGAAAGTTAGGAAGATTCTGCTCCTGGAACTGTGTGAGGTTGCCTTCCGCTGCTGTGCGAAGGTTAGCATCTGGAGATTGAGCAGCTAGCAGAATCTGAGTGATATCCATGGCTGTATCGAACTCCCTATCCTGCATCAAAGAACAGTTAGCAGTCAGCAAGAAGTTACACAAGTATCTGAAACCAGAATCCACAACACTCAGATCCAAATGGTTCGTAAAAAAATAATCCAAATGGTCACTGAACCAGTTCAACCTAGCTTAAACTGGCATCTTCAATATTAGTCAAACAAAATAATGTAGAAGACTGTGTTGTGCTATATAAGCATGCGATTTGTAATTTTTAACCATTGGAGGTGGAGCCCTGGCGCAGCGGTAAAACTGTTGCCATGTGATTATGAGGTCACAGGTTTGTGTCTTGGAAACAGCCTCTTGCAGATATGTAGGGAAAGGGTGCTTACAAAAGACCATAGTTGTCAGACCCAATGTGCACCAGGCTGCCCCTTATGTGTATTGAAACTGTTTAGACACATCAGCAATCCAAGCTTCTCAGTTAAACAGTTGAAATAAGCTACCAGATTGACAATGTCTTGAGAATTGATTGAGCAAGTCAAAGCTAAGATAATGCAAACATGATGAAAGCTAACTACAAGTTCATATAAGACATTAAAAAAAGAAAAAACACAGCAACACAGCAACCAGTAAAGCTACACTATAAAAGGGATAGCCACGAAACAGTGGTACCAATGGATGATGAAGAAACTACAGGGGAACATTTGCAAGGTCAACAGGTCATCATGCTAATAGTATACAAATCTTGAGTAAATCAATCAGACAGAATGTCAGAATGGAAATCCATTCTAAATTTATGGGTATGTCGACCCAGCTTAACTCTTAGAAACAACATGCTCATGAGTTTGGACTTCAGAACACAGATGGCTAGCTGTATGAAACAGGGTGGCAACAGGATACTACACTATGATCAAACACCTTATCTTTTGTGGCAAGAAAAACTCTGATGTTATTATTCCCTCGTTGGTCTAAGTGATTCTCAGTCACAACCCAATAAAAACAATTGACCAATTTGACATGTAAAAGAGACTACTACCTCCATCCCAAAATAAGTGTTTGTTTGGGTTTCGTGCCATCTGTCTTTGATCAACGATTTCTATAGATTTGGTTAACTTTAAAAACCTAGTATTTGTACTTTTAAATTCTTCATAAGAATTACTTTCATAATATATATTTTATATATATTAAAAATAATTTATATTTATAAAAAATCATTAGTCAAAGACAAGTTTGACTAAACCGAGATAAACACTTATTCTGGGACAGAGAGAGTACAACTGACACACACAGAATGAAAACCAGATCGATGGATGGATACAACGATAACATTAGCAATAGTACACAACACCAGAAGATCCACTATTACATTAGCAATGGAAATTTGCTGCCCGCTGCAACGGCAAATACACCTAATATCGGTTCCTCAAATGCAAGCACTGAATGGATTGGGGCAAAGAGGTTGTAAGCCCTCCTCCAATACCAGTTTAGTTCTAGTGGTACTTGCCAATCAACCAAATCCAAAATTAAACTTCACAATCCTAAAAAGTAAGGTTCCCAAAAAAACGCTACTACAAAAGGAAGACGGCACCTAGGACGCAGACACACCAGTCAGTCTGCGTGGTGAGGGTCTGACTAACTAGGTACATATACTCATATCGAAAACATGCCACAGGGTGAGGGTCTGACTAACTAAATCACACATCGAACTGCTACCGGCGCTGCACGACGACACAAGCAGTGAAACGCGGATCCTCGGCCAAATGAACCGACTGACAACAACGCAATAAACAAAGCCAAGCGATCACGCGGAGCGAAACGAGAGAATCATCCAAGCAGAGAGGAGAAACTAGGGTTCGTTACCGCGTCGAGGGGAAATCAATCCAGGCCCGGGCGGATCCCCGCTCCGCGCGAGCCCCGGGAGATCTTGGCCGCCGCGCGGGGGGAGAAGGTACGAACGAGCAGGCCGGCGGTCAGCGCCGGGGCCGCGGGAGGATTGCTAGGGCTGGGTGCGGGGAGAAGAGAATTCGGGGTTTAGTAGCACCCGTCACCCATTCAAATGAAATGCGGCTGCGGCTCCCCTCCCCGGGGCCTGGCGGCTAGGGTTTAGGAGGCGAGCTCGCGGCCGCGGCCCGCTTCCGGTTCTGCGAAGCGGCATGGGCTGTCAGCTGTGTTTGATTGAGAGCTTGTCTGGGCTGCCGATGTCGCTGCCGTTGTGGATGGTAGCAAAATGCATTGGTGCTAGGCTCAAAAAAAAAAAAAAAATCATTGGTGCTGCAGTAACCGCACCCACAAGCAAGGTTTACAGAACGGGTCAAAACCGGCTTGTTTTTCGATTTTAGGTAAAACCAATCTCGTCCAGTTTAGAGTGTCGATCGGTTTTTAGTTTAATAAATTTAAATAATTTTGAAAATTCAAAAAAATAAAAATTTAAAAACCGATCAAACCGGCCGGTAACCGATGAAAAACCGTTCGGATCGATTTAATTTCAAATTAAAAAACCGTAAATCGATAAAACCGACTGGTTTTTTCTAAAAAATTGATTTTTGAATTTGCTCGGTTTTTGCGGTTTACTGTAACAGTTTTTCCGTCAAACCGCGATTTTCAATGCCTAAACGGTTTCTGAAACCTTGCCCACAAGTGCAAATGAACACATTCCTTCCAGCGGATTAATAAAACTGATTGAGTGATTCATGGTTAACAGAAACCATTTCATATCAGACTGGTTTTTGGAAAACCAATGAAACGGGTGTGATTTAGATGGTTGACCAATTTACAGAAAAAATTCTAATTTTTTTTAAAAACTATTTAAAACTAACCAATAAATCGGTGAAACCAAAAAGCACTCATGTGAAACTATTTTGATCAGTGAAACCGATTTGGTACGGTCCCTATCTCCAAGGATAACTTAATCTTTCGAGGGGGGAAAAAGCTTGAACACGAGTGTATTTGAACTTTGATTGCAAATCTTTTGTTAACACCTAATGACTTAGTCTTAGTTTAATTCCAACGATATGTTATTTTTAAGCAAAAGTCCACCAAAAGTAGTGCATTTTTGGCTAAACACGTTGTCAAACTATATAGAGCCAATGACAACGTGGGTCTCGCTGCTTCGAGGCCGAGCCCACCACAGCTCAAGCCAGATTTCTCATATCTGGATAAAGCCACGGAACAGTCGAGAAAGAAGAGGAGGACAGAAACATTCAGAACAGAGTTCATCCCTTCCTAGCTATCTTCCTCACGAAGGAAACCGTCCAGGCAGCTCGTCGTCCGTCTCGCTCGCTGGCGACACCCTGTCCACGTGCTCACGTCCTCGTGCAAGCTCGCTGGTGACCACGAATTGTGATAGTTGGTATCAGAGCCTTACCTTCCTTCGAGTGTGGGTGTAGGAGTCTATGGCGTTCCCCTTTGGTTCTAGCGGCTCTGTTGCCGCAGGTTCCTCTGCATCTTAATCCGCTCCCACTTCCGGCTCCTCCCTGTTTGGGGCCCTGTCCACCACCACATTTGCCTCCACCGCTGCCTCTTTCCCCTCCCCTTTCGGCTTTAGATCCATTAGGTTCTCATCCGATCAATCCTCCTCAGCCGCATTAGCGTTGTCCCTCTTTGGAGCAAGCCCAGCCTCCTCCGCTGGAACCACTCCTAAATTGTTTGGCACTGCACCCTCTGTCGTGAGCTTCCCCAACCCTTCCATCGGTTCGACGGCGACGGCACCGACCCTGGTCGGTGCCACTCCCGCTGCGGTGACCATCCCGAGCCTTTTCGGCACGCTCACCGGTGGTTCCCACCTTGATAGAAGCAACCATGGCAGCTGCGACGGTCGTGGTTCCTACAGCTGCGGCGAGTATAGTGATGCTTTTTCAGTGTTGTCTGAAGGTACTGCTCTCACATTATTTGATGAAATGCCTGACAAGGTTATTTGGGATGAGGATTTATCACATGACAGTGAGTTGTGTCATGGTTTACTATAACAATTAGCTCCAGGTGAAGAGTTTGTTATTGGTGAGGACTTTCAATTGACTGCCAATCCAGACGGCATGGTTGAGATTCATGTTAGTGAAATTCCATTGGAGCTTGTTGATTCGGTGCATGAGCATTCCAATGCGGTTGAGAAAGGCGCGGCAGACGAGCTGGCTATATTTGTGGTTTCATCAGTGTCCAAAAGTGCTGCTAATGAAGTGTTCAATAAAATGTCCAATGTAAAGCTTGTGGGGGATAGTCCTGCAAGAGAACAAAATGATAATGTTGAGATGCCAGTGAGCCTGGACCTGAATAGTGACTTAATGCAACAACTAGCAAGGGTTCCAAACAATGTGAAATGTACTACAGCTGCTGAGATAGGTTTTGACAATGTTTTGGTTCTGGATAGCCCTTATGATGATGGTGCATCCTTATATGTCGAGCTAGGTGAACATGTGACAGAAAGGCTTAGGTTGGTAAAATATTAATTTGGTGCAGCATATTATTTGCTAGAAGGTAATTTCAGACCATGGAACAAGTTCAGTGACAAAACTTTGCAGTATAAGGGTATAATGCCATGTAAGCTTGTAAAGGAGGCAGTGTATGTTTCTTTCTTGTTCATAGGATTATCACCATGGTGGTGCGGTGCTGTCATTTTGAGCAGCAAGACAAATCAACCAAGGAGGCAATGGGACCCTGGTAAATTCGGATTATGTGATACAATTGGTGATTGCTTGGATGTGGAGATTCTTGATAGACAATGGGCAACTGGGAATGAGCACAGGAAAGCCAATTCTGCAGATCAGCGTGTTGCTTGGGGACAAGCAACATTTCGGCCAAGCAGTAGTGTAACACCCGGTCCCAATGTTAGGGTGGGCCTCGCTGCTTCGAGCCGAGCCCACCACAGCCCAAGCTAGATTTCTCATCTCTGGATAAAGCCACGGAGCAGTCGAGAGAGAAGAGGAGAACAGAAACATTCAGAACAGAGTTCATCCCCTTCCTGGCTATCTTCCTCATGAAGGAAACCGTCCAGGCAGCTCGTCATTCATCTCGCTCGTCGGCGACACCCTGTCCACGCTCATGTCCCGGTGCAAGCTTGCGGGCGGGCACGGGCTGTGACATAGAGCCAAACCACTATGACTTAACAAATATGAAGAACGAAAATTCAATATATTAAATATCATGTTGATTTTTGTGCAAAAACAATATTTGGGAAATGTGTGGAAGATGTTCAAACTTGTTTTTTTTTTGGGAGGGTGGTGTCTATGCAATTTGGACTAAGTTCAAATCAAACTAAAAATTTGCATTAAGCTCAAAGTGAACTAGTACAAATTTTCATTGAGTTCCATTTGTTCATGTAGATTTAGTTTTATAATAAAAAAAGGATTAGTACTACATGCAAGTTAAAGCTATTTTATATTGTCAATTTTAACTACAGGTGGGGCGGCACGTCCACTATTGTGTGTGTCAGAATTATCTCACAATAGAGCATCCATGTTAATGTGTTATACATTTACTAGTGAGTGTAAAAAGGCATTAAAAAACTTGGAAACATGGAAGAAATCTGAAGTGGCCAATCATATATCCCTGGCCCTTGGCGCTCTGAGTGTAAAAAGGTATAAAAAACTTGGATACATAGAAGAAATCTGAAGCGGCCAATCATATATCCCCGGCCCTTGGCGCTCCTCCACCATGCTGCCCCGCACCCTGCCACCGGTGAGCCGCCTCGTTGTCCAAGCCGTTGCTCTCAGCTGCACGCCCGATCGGGTGCCCGAAATTTGAAAGGTGCGGGTTTGAGATCTCACGCACGGATCGTATTGTCTCGGGTGAGTTTTTGCTTTACCCAGCCTAAATCTGACCAGTTGTCATCCCTATAAAAATCTGAAACGGCTTCACCACTTTTCATGGCTAATACATATACTTTTTCCTTTAAATTTGAATTTTAAATTCATATATTTTTTTACCCTGCTACACCTTGTTCATCAGCAGACCTCGCAATCTGTGATGGAGAACAAAATTCAGGGAGGCTACAGTAGCAGGAATTTGGACCCCTTTTTCGGCGTCCGATCTAAAATCAAGTCGTATAGATCTGATGCTACAGCAAAAATAAACATTAATTCCCTTATGAACAGTCCTAATTTAAGGTACTGTTTCACTCTCATTCCACTGTAGCAACTGGCTACAGTACGATGGCCGTTTGAAACTTGTAGGAATAGAAAAAAAACATAGGAACAGAGAAAACACAGGAATAGAAAATATGAGAATACTACAGAAATTGAAAATAGAGGAATGAAGAAATTATGGTGTTTGGATTACAGGAATTTATAACACATAAATTGTAGTTATATTTCATTAAACAACAAATGTTAGGGTTATTGAATTATAGATCCCTTCTGATAGTGTGAAGGTTGATCGATATACCTACATATGTATTTGTTTAAAATTACAATGGGCAAATAAGGTACTCATCCAACTGTGTTCGTATAGCAATTTAGTAAAAATGACCTTGCAAGGCCCACCTGTCGGTGGAACAGCTCCCTTCTTCCACGGAGGCAAAATAAAAACAGCTGAGCACCATTGTTGCTCTTTGGAGCTCTTGCCTCTAACAATTCGAAGCACTAGTAGGCCTTGGAGGATAGCAAATTCGGTTGAGGAATGAGAGAGCTAGCAGGATCAAGTGTTAAATCCGTAAAGTTGAGCTTTCTTGTGAGATAAACTTTCTATGGATTTGATGAGGAGAGGGAAATGAAAGAGCAGGTCACAAGACTTCCCTTGTGTCGAAGATTTATTCCTACTTAAGCCATGGTGGGAGATGAGTGAGGAGCGTGGAGGACGAGAGAGAGTACGGACGTGCCGTTCCCTTGAGTCGGAGTGGATTTTTCCATTCCTATAAAACAGCTGCTCTTCTTTACTCCGAAACAGTAGCTGACATTCTTTTGTTCCAAACAATGCCGCTCGCTCTTTTCCAAAGGCTCTTCCTTTCCTCTGAAACGGTAGCTGACATTTCTTTGTTTCAAACAATGCCACTTGTTCCTTTTCAAATGAACGGTTTCTGTGAAATTTCCTTTGCCGGTTCCTGTATTTCAAACGGCGCCTTATTCACCACCGCAGAGGACCCGGTTCCCGTGTTTGCCGTCACCATTGAGCTCTGCAAACCAGGACCGTCCGATTTGCCGCGTGGCCTCCATCTCTGGCAGTCCCTACCAAGCCCCTGACCCCGGCCCGAAGCCGATCCTCGCCTGCGCCGCCTGTACGTCCTCCTAAGCCAGTCCGCCCTCCCTCCCCCCCCACAAATCTCTACTCCGGCACCTGTTTCTTCCGGCAATCGAAAGACGCAGCCCCCTCCCACGGGAACGGCCTCGCGTGGAAATCATCAGGTCCTGTGTTGAATTCCTCGTCTCTCGGTGGTAATTAACCTTACCCTAGCTCGGCAAACCCTCGAATACAAATCGCCGTTCCCGTTGAACACACCCCATGTTGCGAATTTGTCTGTCGTATGCCAACATTCAGTTGATTTTTTTTTTATTTTCTTGGAATTCATATAATTTTCGTTGATTTTCTTGGAATTCAGCTGAATCTTCGCGGCCCTGGCTAATCCCGATCTTGCTGTGATTTTTTCCCGTCTCTTAATGACAGGGTGCAGGAAGATAAATTGAGAATGGCTGCTCGAAGCACTTCTGTGACATCTGAGGATGATTACGAAGTAAGAAAAAAAATTGAACACTTCTTATTCTCTTCCTCTTGCTGTATTTCCTCATTTTGGAGAGAAGAGAACCAAATGTGCTAGTTGAGCACATGCTGATCGTTATGACAATACAACCCACATATGCATCGAATACTATAATTAAGCAGGGAGAGTTCGATTGTCTTCTTGTTGGTGAAAAATGACATCTTACACGAGCACAGCATTCATAGATTGTTTTTGTTTTGACGAAGTCTGGGAAGGGCTTGGAATAACCTTTAGTTTAACATCATTGTCCTAGATTAAGTTCATTGAGTTTGTTTGTCAATGCTTTTAAGCGGCTATGAATCTTCATATAGGGTGCAGAGGTGATCTTATTGTGCTATTAAACTTCTTTTTTACTATGGTATAGTTCAGGGTATAGATAGAATTGTGAGAATAATAAGAATTAAGATAAAAAAACAAGAAAGTGTAGCAATACAAAATATTAAGATGGATGAAGAAATGTACACAGAAGTATTGGTATGAGTAGGGGTACTGTGCGGCAGTAGAACAGCGAAAGATATTTTCAATTTTTAAGAATATTTGTATTTGTAGTTTAAATTGCTTGAAATTGTGCTGATATATGATATTGTGTTGAGCTATGCGTTGCAGTCTCAACAGAAGAAGCAAGCTGCTGCTGATGTTCTTTTCCACTATTCACAATTTGTTATGGTGTGCATTGGTGAGGACGTTCGCCCAACTGATCTCAGGTTGCACCTTATGAAGGTATAATTAGTATCTTAATTTTAATTGTAGTTCCTTTTTTTTTGCATACGCTGTAGTCATGGCAGACAAGCTCTGCAACCTCAGTGACTAGGTGGTAGTACATGATATAGCTTAGGAGAGATGTGATGGCAGTGTTACTTGCCTTGATCAATGATGCTTCCTGCCTAGTCCTTCAAATTGGGGCTTCCTTACTAATCTAGTCTGATACTCTAAAAAAATATAGTTTTGATTTGGATAGACTCAACAACTGGATAAACCAGGAGCAGGGTGGGGCTTTTGGTATGGTAACGAAGTTCAGAACTCAGTCCTATGTATGCTGCACAACTGCTGCTCAATGCTGCCAGTGGCAGTGAATCTTCACCACACTTGCACTGTTGTCAATGATTGTGCTTCTTACTTGTGGCCTGAAATGGAATTAGCTGATCTGTTTGTTGATCTTGCTTCTTGAAACTCAAGTTCAGATTTACACTTGAGGTCCCAATTGTCCAGCGATTACCTCAGTAAATACTAGATTGGGAGGTTTATGTTTTCTGTCCTGTTTGGTCAGGAAACCAATCTTCATTTTGTTGCAAGGTGATTTAACAACAAAGGCACTGAAATAATGATCATGTTTACGCTATACAGTGCAGAAGTATTCCTCAACAACACAACTTTTAAGTGGGAGGAATAAGACAAAAATAGTGTGGTACATTTGTCAGATTTGTTGCTTGATGTTCAGAATATCCGATGCAGAAGTTCTTTATCCCTTGTAAGATATGAGCTGAAGTCAATAGAATTGTGGATCAGCACATATGCGACTGCACTAATTAGTCCGTAAACTGCATAAAATTGTTTCAATGTTCCAGTTTGCTTGCTTTTCAGTTGGTGTAACAGCTTTATATCGCAGAGTTAATTTGTTCTTTTAATGTGCATTTTCCTTTCGTAAAGACTAAAGTGTGGGTATGATTACTGGCCATTATTCCTTTTCCCTTTATCAGTGCAGTAGTTTCTTGATGCTTGCTGTGATCCACAAGGCTCAAATGATGCTAACAGAGATCATTTGCTCTCTTTTTTCTCAGGAAGTTTCAGGAATTCCCACTTCTCTAAAGAAAGAACCACAACAGGCAGCTGCCTCACCAGATTCTAGTGGTGAACCATCGTCCTCTGGTACAATGAAAGGGGAGAAGAACGAAAGCTCGTAAGCGCCAATCATCCAGCTTTTTTTTCCCCTGTGCTTAAAGGCATCGGTGTTCAGATTGTAAAATAATATTTTAATAGTGCTTTGGACTAGCATTAATAGTATCATAGAATGTAAATATCTTGATGAGTGTAGCATAAAAATCATGCTCCTACACGTGGTACTTTCTATCCAATATCATTCTCTCGTCGCCAGTTGATGTCCCTGTGTGCTGTTATGGATTAGGATCAGTTCTTGTTCGTGATATAACTTCGATTAACAATTATACAACCAGTGCACAAGATAGTCTGGTCTCTTTTGTTTGCCTCGTACATCTCTGAGTTCTGACTCCTTACCAACGATATAGGACTTCCATCACGGCGTCCTCCCCAAGAGCTCATTAGCCTGGTTCCATTTGTTACAAAAAGAAAGCTCTGCCCCGCCTTTACCTTCCATGCGAGGTTTGTGCTGAACATGCTGGAGTACAGAGGATCTCATGTTCCGTCATATGTTTGTTGATGGAGCAGAATTCATTCTCTAGTCCTCTGATTTTGCAACTATGAATTACTCTCTCCAGTTTTAGAATATGGACACCACTGACTTCTAATATTAACTTTGACTATTTATCTTATTCAAAAAATTTGTTCAAAATGTATAAAATTTTGTTATTATTTGATTTATCATTAGTGAAATTTAAATTATGACCAATAATTTTACACATTGAAACAAATTTTTTGAATAAGACGAATGGTTAAAATTGACGTTAGAAATCAACGGTGTCAATAATTTAAAACCAGAGGGAGTATAATTAAGATTCTCGCTGTCAACATGGCAACATCACAAAGATGGCAATTTATCAAGAGTAGAAGGAGAGGAAGGGGACAGCAGGAGCACCCGCGCGGCGCATACAGAAAAAAGCTTAAGGAATAAAGTGCATCCTGGTCATTTACATAGGTTAACTCCTTTTTTCTTTATTTATTTATTTCAGACTTAGATAACAGTGATAACAGAAGAGGGGATGACAGTAGCTTCCTTCCAGAAACAGGGGCAAATGTGCATGTTGAAAATTTAAACTAACCAATAAGAAAGGATGGAGTATATAGTACACTTATTTCTAGGCTTGCAAATTACATAGTAGCACAACAGACACCAACCAATTACCCGAGGTGGCGTTTAGGTATTTGGAAATAGAAGGTGAGTTATAGGGAAACGAACTAACACATCTAGATTTTTCATATATTTATCTCATTAAATCTTAATCTTCCATTTATATCTTATTCTCGATTTCATCTCTCATTTCCTATTTCCCAAATGAAGCCAGATGAAGCTAGTAGCTCGATGGCTCAAGCACGCCAGGTGAGAGATTCTCGTCTTGTGCCGTTGCTGAACGAAGTGTTGGTGCCGCGGCCGTTGTTCATCGAAATCGACGGCGGCTTCGGACTCTTGCCAAGAAAAACATCAGTGAGCACCGTCTTGGACTGCAGTGAAGCCTTGAGAATCTTCAACCCCTGCCGAAGTGCAAACGCATGTCACTGAGTTTATTTATGCGTAGAACATGCGAGCATGCAACAGGATCGCAACCGAAGCCAACCTCAGTGTATCCGATCTGCACGGTCCTCTCCTGGAGCGACCCGAGGTCCCTCACGGCGCAGGCGTTGATCAGCGCGATGCTGGAGACGTTCGACATGGGCGAGATCACGAGGTCGTCCGTCACCATGTACGTCGCCATGCCGCCCTGCACGAACCCTGCGGCTCTCTCCGCATGAGCGGCGGCGACCACCGGTGGCGGTGTCCCGACGATCTTGGCCTCCGTTGCCATCTGGTTGCCGCGGGTCGGGCACCGCGTGCCCCGCACCTCCGTCACGTAGCCGCGGCAGTTGAGTCCCACCGCGGCCGGGGTCGGCATGAAGGTGCAGAGGAACGCGTCCCTCGCCGCGCCCGGATGGACGTAGGGCCCGTCGGCGAGCTTCTCGGCGCTGTTGTAGAGGTTTCCCATGCAACCGGCCACGGACTCCTTCCCCAGCAGTTTCACGGCCGTGCCGGCCGGTACGGCCAGGAGGGAGAAGAGGAATTCGACCGTGTCCTTCCCGGCCTCTGCGAACACCAAGCGCCGGGCTGGTGTCGACGAGCAGCTTCATGGGCAGCGCGGTGCCTGGCGTCGTGTTGGTGGTGGTGGCGCTGGCACTCGCGGGCTCCATCAGTTAGGGTGTGTTTGGTTGTTAAAAAGTAGTCGTAGAATATAAGCTGTGAAAAAGCTAAAAACTGTTTAGTGTAAAGTAGCTGTGAGATTGTGAAATTGTAAGATAATTTATGTATATATATAATAATTATAATTATATAACTATAATTATAGTAATATATAATTATAATTATAGTATATAATTATAATTATGTAATATAATTATATAAAATACATAATTATAATAAAATTATAATTATGTAATATATATAATTATAATAAAAGTATAATTATATGTAATTATGCAATATAAAATTGAATATAATTATAACTGTAATATAATTATATATAATTATAATTATGTACTATATATAATTATAATTATATATTATATAACTGTACTATAGTAATATATAATTATAATTATAATTATATTACATAATTATAATATAATTATGAATTATATAATTACATATAATTATTATGTATTATATTATTACATATAATTATAATCCTAATATATAGTTATAATTATGTAACATAATTATAATTATATAAGACACTCACAACTGGCAAAAAGTAAGTTCGAACCTGCTTTTACTTTTAAACTAGAAGAAAGCTGTTTTCTTAAAAGAACTTTTATAAAAATTCACGTTAAGATCTTGACTTTTGTAAAAGTTAAAAGCCAAAAACAGCTCAACCCAAAGACCCTGATTTGTCTTGGTGCCTGCATATATGGCACTGGCCACTGGGCCACTGGCGCGGTGAGCTAGCAGCATCTCAATGTGGTGGGCTGTGGGCACCGGGCGCCACTAGGCCTTGCCGTTTAATTTCATCGGTCTCCTTCGAAAGTCCCATCGCATAGTACAGCAAATATCATTGTTCAAAAAAAAAAAAAACAAAGAAGTATACCCCAGTTCAGGTGCAACAAACAATATCTTGCAAATGTCGCGTCGCGAGATACGCGCTATGTTATACTAATTTTGCTATGTAGAGTGATAAGGAATATGTGATTATTTTTTTATTAAATATGTGATTATTTAATATTGTCCAAGAAGGGAATCTAATTCATTGATCTATGTCTTTTGTGAATTTCTCTGCTTGATTTCCAGGTATTTTTTAATGCAATGTTGTGGGTACGGTCTTCCCGCTTGGGCCGAGTTGTAGGAACCATACACAATCTCAAAAATACCAAAAAAAAAGGTAAATAGTAATGTAAAGTTTGGAATAGTAAGTAAATTGCGTCAAAATAGAATGGTATAGTAATGTAAAGTTTGGAATAGTAAGTAAATTGCGTCAAAATAGAATGGTGTCCGTTCTTTACAATTTTCCAGACATTTGACATACTGTTCTTCTTAGACATACAAGAGCTTAGGCTTGGTCGCTATATTTTTGAACAATCTTGCCCAAAACGAACCGGACTCCATCCTGTTTGTACTCACTGATAGGAAGGGCTTCTAGGCACCAGCTCATCATATGATGCGGCGCATGCCTGGCACAGGAATAGAAGGGTCTATAGGATGGCAGCAGAGGGTACTGGCCGGCCGGCCGGTATCATTTCCAAGGCGCCATTTCATCAGCTACTTAGTACTTCCAAAAATAAGTTTACGTTTGATTTTACTTAAAAATGACATTCAGAGGTAATTAACTTTTTTTTTTCTCTTATCATTCCTATTACGGAATTAACTTTCTTGCCTCTGCGTGTCCGCATATAGCGTTATTCGAGCTGCAAAATTTAGCTATATCGCTGATGAATAAAGGAAGCAGAAGATGTCAAACATTATGCTTGCAAAGTCTATTATTAAATTTCCATCAATAAGTAGCTAACAACTCCAGTGTTTCGGTCTCTAATGTTGTTCGTGGATCGGAAGGATTCCTTTATCTTGTTATCTGCAATGATCTGCATGAATGATGGATGTTTGCAATATGCAAATATTATTTCGTTACAGCAATACCAAATTGCCTCTTATCATTCATGCATTTTTTTTACATTAGGAGTTCCGAGGATAAAACACTGAAGACGCTAAAGGCATATGGGCAGGATATATATAATGCTGGGGTCGAGGCACAGACGGAGATGGAGAAATACAAGTATAGATAAAATACAAAGTGGGAAACAGTTGTTCCTGAACTTTGGAACCACATGGAGGGAAGGACGGCTACTACTGTGTAGTGAATTGAATTTTTATGAAGGGAAATGGTGGAGTCCAAGCAGGACTGCAACAAGCAAAGAACTAGTCCCCGATTCAGGTAATTATAGTATTTATTCTGTAGTTAACAAGCACTGATCTCTTTCAAAATCACTTAGCAAGCAATAGATGCTTCAGAATCTGTGAAATTCAATTACTATTAGCAGAGTTCAATTGGAACTTGTCGTGTTTAAAGCAAAGCAAGTTCAACCTTGTACAAGATACTAGTAGTATACTAGTATGTTTACCATTATCTAAAAAAGACGTTTTAAAAAAATATTTTACTCGTACCAGGTAGAGCTTCTGGAAAAGCCGGACATCTGGCAGCAGGAGGTAAACTAAATTCTCCATAATTGCCACTTCATTGCTTCTGATACCCGTGAACAGTTTATTTTGCAAATATTCTGATTGTACTAAGGGAGGGGGATAGAATAATTGTAGGTGGGACCAAATCAAACTCATCTACTACGTACATCAATCATAAGGGGTCGTTTAGGAACTCCGGAATTGAAACATTGTAGTAGCAGCTTCCACCCCTTTTAAAATCACCATAAATCACGAACCATCGAATTGATTTAAGCCCTCTTGTTGCAGGTTGTTGACACTCAAAATTTGCATCTTAAAAAGATTGAAAGTTCTGGTTTTCGAATCAGACGCTTGGATTTGTTAGACCGAATATGATAAAAATATCTAAATTCTATTCAATAATAATTATTTCATAAAAATTGTTTTCTAACATATTTTTTAAGACGTATAAGATATTTTCGAAGAGTTTAACTAAATTTTAGTAAAGAAGAAAAAAAGTGATTAAAAAAACATGAATATGAAACCAAATTTATGATTTGAAGGCTCCATGACGTTGCCCTCGCTGAGACGATCGAAACGAATATATAGATTGTCTAGTTTGGAGGCCGGATTATGGACTTAACAAAAAAACGTCTGAGTCGCCATCGAGGTTTCTGGTGGGGAGGCGGGATACAGATGGTACGGCGGCGCAGGCAGCCATGGGGAGGAACGAAGAAACTAGCAAGGACCAAACAGTCAATTTGTTATTTCCTTAATTTTCACAAAGATATCAGAGACGACATAAAAAACGAAACAGAGGGAGTAGTCGTTTTACATAAAGATTAATGATGGATGAAAAAGTAGAAAGTACAGAGAAAACAAGGGCGAACAGTGAAGATGTGAGAGAGAGTTAGTCGTATTTTGTGAGACGTATTTTTAAATTTTATAGTGACGACAAACAGTGAAACAGAACATATCAGTCAACGCTGTGCAGATGGTTGAACTAGAAATTTCTGTTGCTCACACTTTGCTATCTCTGCCATGGTTTCAAAAACCATTAGGAACCGTTCAGTTTTCATGAAAGACAATAAAACCAGTCTGGGTCAACTACTAACCGTTCCGTTTTTTAAAAAAAACTATTGCCTATGTACTGTAGCAAAAATGTTTTCAATTGATTTTACCGATAAACTAGTTGTTTTGCACCCTTCAAAATCGACCGGTTTAAGGTTTTGTTAACCCTGCTCTAACCTGCTACTCTAATTACTTGATTGAATACAATTCCCTCAAAATTCTAGAAGAAAAATAGGGAAAGCGTCTAAAAATATAAACATTTATAAGTTTGATAAAAGATAAAAAAATTTAACTTTGATGATCATCAATATATGAAAATTTATGATGTTTAATCAAATATAAATAGTATCGTAAAATTAACTACCATAATAAGGAACTCTTGATCTTTTAAATAACTGATCTGCTGAGATATTATTAGTCAAAGTTAAAACTCCTAAACTTTGGCCAAATTTAAAAATGCTAATATGTTTGAACAGAGAGAGTACAGATTAAGGTGTCATCAATTTTCCCTACTATCACAGGATACACCAGGCTACATAATTCAAGATTGTATTCTTAAAATAAAG
The DNA here is from genome assembly GCA_001602275.1 of Zoysia japonica. Taxonomy (NCBI): domain Eukaryota; kingdom Viridiplantae; phylum Streptophyta; class Magnoliopsida; order Poales; family Poaceae; genus Zoysia; species Zoysia japonica. Next base: position 387,015 of record BCLF01000016.1, read on the forward strand.
TTATGTGCATAATATCACAGTAACGAGTCTTCAAATATTTAATCCTCCTATCATTGAAATGCACACACGAACAGAGCTATCCGATCGACCTGGATAGGGACTGAACAGATTGATCATTTGATCAGCCGCCTGAGTATCACTTCACAAAGCTGAAATGTAACGTGCCATGGCATGTACTCCCTCCAGGTGTTTATTGTTGACATTAAATAGTGGTTAGTTCAATTAAAAGTAAAACATCCGAAGGGAGGACATGTTTGTAGGTCAATATCAATCAGTTTTTTGTGCCTGGGTCGCCATTATGCAATTGAATGCATACAGCTATCAGCAATGAATTATTTCAGGAAAGATCAAAAAATAGCTTCCACAAATCACAACAAAACAAGGATCAATATTAAAGGATACTAGAAATCTAGTTTATATTCTCTAGAAGGTACAAAATTACATCACATAGTCCCCAACTTGAAACAAAAGATGTTTACTACAAAAGGTGTTTACTACAACTGACCTTGCTGGGTTTAATCATTTTCTTTTGAACTAGTTGGACTCCAGCTATTTTCAGGGGCGTAACCTAGAGACTATAAAGTTATCCTTTGAACCTCTTTAGTTAAAAAAAATAAACTAAGTTTTTAAAAACCCCTCCAGAGTTTTTAAAATCTCCTCCACTTTTTGAGAAAATAGTTCATTTTTTTTTAACTAGAGAGGTTCGGAGGTTAACTTTAAGTGCACCTATTTACACCCTTAGCTATTTTGCAATTTTTGTCCAAATTCCAGATTTTCTTCTATTGCCATTGCAGTCTGAACCCTTCTCGTATTGTTGATCTCCAGGCATCACAGTCAGCTAACAATGATCAAAGATTCCTTCTATTGGCAGGTTTGCTACGTCAAGCTCATCTTTTGTTTCACCAGAGAGGTTCTGCAAAGTGTTCAAGCTTCTTTCTATCCGTTCCTCTATACATGCAAGTCTCCTCTCAATTTTTAGTACACAGATATGCATAATACGAACATCAATTTCTGCAAGCTTTGCAAAAGCACGTAGCAGCATGTAATAATCTGCATGTGCAACATAAATAAAACCACCGATGAGTCTCCTCCTCCTATAACGAAGATAGCCATCTGATTTTCTCGGTTTCCTGGGTGGCATATAATGAAATCCATGATCCAGCATCTCTGACTTAATTGATTGCAATTCATCATGCAGTAATGATGAAGAAAAGGACCTTTCTTCAACAAATGTTCCGTCTCGAAAGCGCTTATTCATTCCATTGGAAAGTGGCACTTCTTCAACATGGCACTTAGATCTTACATGCTCTGTTGGATGCTTGTCCTGCATCCAAGTGACAAAAAAGAATGATTTAAGCATGATTCCCTGTCAACAAAAAAATGAGAAAAAGGAAAACAATGTTTCTTAATTGCTTTAAGTTCAACACCACAAGGATGATTCCCCCCTCAATCCCAAGTGAGAAGAAGAAAAAAAACAATGTTAACTGCTTTAAGTTCATTCAGATGGGCATATTTATGTTCATTTAAGCAAAGAGTTTCAATCTGATATTTAATGAGGGTACTGGGAAATTAACATGCCAACAGCCAAAACAAAGTCACGAGTAAAACAAAAACTCTTTTTTTTTAAATCAGGCTCCAACCAGCGGAAGGCTACGACCTGAGAATCTACACTTTGATTCACTCAGGACACAGATGCGGTGGTCCAGCAGCCAACCCACAAGGTCACAGCAGCTCCTGGTACGAGTGCCAGCGGAGCCCAATGAGAAGTCAGCACATGATCCAGAGGGGAGAGGATGCTGACAGCGTGGATATCAAGGAGACGACACCAGCAAATACAATTCAAACCAGAGGCACGACCACTCGGATCAAGGCCAGCGACATACCGAGGCTGCGGCGATCGAAAGTGGGTGGTGGCGGCGCGAAGTCAATTAAGAATGGATCGAGAGGAAAGAAAAGATCTGAAAATAAAAATTGATGACGAAGTGCAACAAAAAAATAGGAAGGAGAGAAAACATAACCCTAATTTTTTTTTTGAGCCTCTCAAACTGGATACATAACCCTAATTTATGGATCTGTATACCATGTTTTTTTTTGCGACTCGATCTGTATACCATGTTATGACTAGCATTTGTGTCTATTATGAGGGCAAAAGCTAGAGTGCAAACAACTCTGGCCCTGTCCAAAATGAGCTGGAAACCTGCGTCAGAAGCTAAATACAATACAACTCCAAGGAGGTACTGACGAGGAAAAGAACGAAGTGGAACATAGGATGAATGAAATCCTCTACAGGGAAGAAATGATGTGGCTGCAAAGATTGAGAATATCACGGCTTAAAGGAGACAGGAATTCAAAATTCTTCCACCAACGTGCAAAATGGCGAGCCTTGTTTTCCTAAACGGCTTTAAACGGGCGTTTAAACCCGTTTAAACTGTAAACGGAGGGTGACCGTTTAGGCTGTTTAAGCCGTTTAATCCCGTTTTGAGCTTGATTAAACCGGTTTAAATAGCCGTTTAAACTGAAAAAAACCTAAACGGTGGGTTTTATGGATGGCGAGCTAGGAAGAATAAGATCAGAAAACTTAAAAAGGAGAATGGAGAATGGTGTACTGAATAGCCAGAGATGGAGGATATAACAATGCAATATTTCAAAGATTTATATAGCAAAGATAATGCCTTGTACCATCGACTAGACACGAAAGAAGAGAAAAAAGACATCTATAAGATAGCCAAAAGCCGAGAGAGGAAAACTAGGGACCTCACCCAAGTTAAATGCATTAAGGATGAAGCAGAGCGTCTGTTAGTAAATGATAAAGAGATCAAAAATAGATGAAAGGAGTATTTCGCTAAACTCTTGAACGAAGATAGTGGGAGCTCATCCATTGAGTTGGATATCTCTTCTGATGACCTAAATAGGCACTTTGTGAGAAGGATTTAGGAATCCGAGTTAAAAGAGACCTTGAAAAGGATGAAAGGAGGTAAGGCGTTAGGTCCGGATAGGATTTCCATTGAAGTGTGGAGATGTCTTGGGGATGTAGCAATAGTTTGACTCACCAAGTTGTTCAATCTCATCTTCCGATCAAACAAGATGCCTGACGAGTAAAGGCAGAGTAATTTAGTACCGATCTTTAAGAACAAGAGAGATGTGCAAAGTTGTACTGACTATCGAGGGATCAAGTTAATGAGCCACACAATGAAGCTATGGGAGAGGGTTATTGAGCACCGTCTGCGGGGATCAACGAGAGTCACTCAAAACCAATTTGGTTTTATGCCCGGGAGATCCACTGTAGAGGCAATTTTCTTAATAAAGCAACTAATGGAGAGATACAGAGAACAGAAGAAAGATCTGCATATGGTCTTCATTGACCTAGAGAAAGCTTATGATAAAGTGCCTAGGAACGTTATATGGTGGGCATTGGAAAGTCACAAAGTCTCAACAAAATACATTAACCTCATTAAGGATATGTACAAGGATGTGGTGACAAGTGTCCGAACAAGTGATGGAGACACCGATGAGTTTTCAATTAATATAAGACTGCACCAGAGATCGGCTCTGAGCCCTTATCTTTTTACTTTAGTGATGGATGACATCACACGAGACTTACATGAGGATATTCCTTGGTGTATGCTCTTTGCGGATGATGTGGTGCTAGTGGATGAGAGCAGGATAGGGGTGAACCAGAAGTTAGAATTATGGAGACATGCTTTGGAGTCAAAGGGTTTTAAACTTAGTAGGTCTAAAACAGAGTAATGAGGTATGATTTCAGTGCTACCATAGTCGAGAAGGGAGATGTTAGACTTGATGGTCAAGTGATACCCAAGAAGAATACTTTCTGTTATTTGGCTTCAATGTTGCAAAAAAATAGGGATATTGATGAGGATGTAAGTAATAGAATTAAAGCCGGATGGTTGAAGTGGCGTCAAGCTTCTGGAGTCCTATGTGATAGTAGGATGCTTCAAAAACTCAAGGGTAAATTCTATAGCACTGCAATTCGTCCTGCCATGCTTTATGAAACAGAGTATTGACTTACAAAAAAACGACATGTTCAACAGCTACACGTAGCCGAAATGCGTATGTTGAGATGGATGTGTGGCCAAACGAGGAAAGATTGTGTCCGAAACGTTGACATACGAGAGAGATTAGAAGTGGCACCAGTTGAGGAGAAACTTATACAGCATCGTTTGAGGTGGTTCGGACATATTCAACGAAGACCACAGGAGGCACCGGTTCGTAACGGGATGGTAAGTCGGCCAAATGGTGTGAAGAGAAGCAGAGGTAGACCAAACTTAACTTGAGAAGAGTGTGAAGAGAGATCTGAAGGATTGGGATATCGCCAAGGAGTTAGCTTTGAATAGGAGTTCGTGGAGGCTAGCAATTCACGTACCTGAACCGTGATCGCCGGTTGTTGCTCTTTTTTAGTCGTCTCTTGGGGTTTCATCTCTAGCCTACCCAACTTGCTTGGGACTAAAGGCTTTGTTGTTGTTGTTGTTGTATATAGCAAAGATGATGCAATACAACTAAGACTAATTGTTGAGCTGTTTGAAGCATGTATCTCGGAAAATATGAATGAAGCACTCTGCAAGCAGTTCACTGAAGATGAAATAAGTAATGCATTATTCCAGATAGGACCTCTGAAAGCACCAGGACCTGATGGATTTCCGGCACGCTTCTTCCAGCAAAATTAGGGTTTCATGAGAGAGGAAGTAATCAAAGCAGTTAAAATTTTTTTTGAGACAGGCTGTATGATAGATGGATTAACACAACAGCTATTGTCCTCATCCCAAAAACAGGAAAGCCTGCTACTCTTTAAAGACTTCCAGTCAATCAGCTTGTGCAATCTAAGTGTCTGGTTAATAGACTGCAGCCATTGCTATAGGACATTATCTCAGTTAATCAAAGCGCATTTGTCCCAGGGAGACTCATCACTGATAATGCTCTCATTGCTTTTGAATGTATTGGTGCAATCCAAGAAGGCACAGATCGAAGCAAGTTTTGCTCATATAAGCTGGATCTATCCAAGGCTTATGAAAGGGTGGACTGGAACTACCTACATGATGTTCTTCTGAAGATGGACTTTCATAGCAAATGGGTAGAGTGGATTATGGAGTGTGTGACCACTGTGCAATACACCATACGCTTCAATGGCACCCCTCTGGACGCCTTCCAGCCTACCCATGGATTACGCCAAGGTGACCCTCTATCGCCTCACTTGTTTCTTTTGGTTGCTGACGGTTTGTCAAAATGAATTAACAGTGAAACCAGAAATGGGACTATCAAAGGAATGAGAGTGTGCAGATGGTCTCCGGAAGTATCCCACCTCCTCTTTGCAGATGATAGCCTCTTATTTTTTTAGAGGGGTTTAAGAACAAGCTCAAAAGATCAAGGAAATCATGCCAGTGTTCTGTAAAAGAACTGGACAATTAGTTAACCCAGGAAAACGTTCTCTGCTCTTCAATGAAAAATCAAACCCAAAAACTATGGAACAAGTACGGTCTTGTCTAGAAGTCCAGACATGTACTTTTGAAGCAAAATATCTGGGCCTGCCAACTCCAAAAGGAAGTTGAAAGCAGAGAGGTTTCAATCGCTCAAGGAATGGTTAGCAAAGAGATGTGCTGATTGGGAGGAAAGGTTACTATTAGTAGGAGCTAAAGAAATTCTTATTAAATCGGTCGAAATGGCAATACCAACATATAGAATGAGTGTCTTCCAGCTGCCTTCAGAGCTCTGCAACAAACTAACTCAGTGTATCTGACGCTACTGGTGGGGAGTAAAAGAAGGTAAGAGGAAAACCCATTGGATTGCATGGCAGAAGTTTACGAGAAGCAAGGGCAGAGGAGGTCTGGGCTTTCGGGACCTGAAACTTTTCAATCAAGCACTGCTAGCTTGACAAGCATGGAGATTAGTAGGGAATCCAGATAGCCTTTGTGCCCAAATTCTCCCGGCTAAATACTATCCAAATGGTGATCTGATAGATACAGCATTCCCAACATGTGTTTCACCAACTTGGAAAGGAAATATGTATGCGCTAGAATTGATAAAAAAAGGTGTCATCTGGAGTGTGGGTACAGGAAACAAAATCAGAATATGAAGAAACCCATGGATACCAAGAGGACCTTCCAGGAAGGTGATAGGCAAAGCACAGAACTGTGGATTGACATGGGTGGCTGAACTAATCGATGAAAACAGAATGATATGGATAGAAGGCATCATTCAACGCTATTTTCATGAAGCAGATGTGGATGAAATTTTGAAAATAAGACTGCCGAATCAAAGAAAGGAAGATGTTTTAACTTGGCTCTATGAAAAGATGGGAGTGTTCAGTGCGTAGAGCATACAGGTTGGCCAAAGAGGAGCAGGATATCTCCCAGGTGTAGGAATTCTCATCTTCGAATTGCCAAGAGTAGACCAATTTGGAAAATTTTCTGGAACATCAAGGTACCTGAAAAGGTTAAAATCTTTGCCTGGCGCTTGATCAATAATGGTTTAGCTACCAAGGAGAACAAATTTGAGCGCTTCCTGGAGCCAGTTGTCACATGTGCTATATGTGGATTGGAAGATGAAACAGGTTTTCATGCTGTTATTACGTGCCCACATGCTAGAACCTTACGGGAGGAAATGAGAAAGCACTGGGTGCTGCCAGAAAACAGCCAACTGAAATGGATCAGCTCTGAATGGTTGATGCCAACACTTGATAATCTAGATGAGGATAGCAGAGCATGTCTTATTCTACTGCTGTGGCGAACATGGTATGTACGAAATGAGATAACACACAATTCTGGGCGTCCAAGTATACAGGCTTCAGCTTCATTCCTGTTAAAGTATTGGAGTGACCTCTGTGCCAATGAACACAATGGAGGTATTTCGGACCGAAATGGAAAGCAAACTGCTTAAGTATACAATGACGAGGAGTAAGGGAGATATAAAACAGAACAAAGTAAACCTGAAATGGAGTCCTCCCCAGGAGGATTTTATAAAGATCAATGTGGATGGCACATTTGATTAAACTACAGGGGCAGCAGGCTTAGGTGTGGTCATCAGGGACAAGGAAAGGAAGGCTTTACTATGTTCTTGGCGAGCACTGTTTCATGTCCGGGATGCTGCTGAATCAGAAGACCTAGCAATTCGGGAAGGCATTAAACTAGTGACCGAATGGTGCAATCAAAAAGCGATCCTAGAAACTGATTGCTCAACCATAGCAACAATGTTGAGAAGACCAGCTGAACAAAGATCTATTCTCCATTTCGTCATCCAGGAAGCTTTAGATTTGAGCCGTATACTATCAGCTTTAGAGATTAGTCATGTGAGAAGAGAGCAAAATGCGGCAGTGCATGAATTGCACAGCTAGCCAAGCGCACAAGACACACTGCTGTGTGGCATTTTCAGGCTGCGGCGTGTATAGAGCAGCTGTTGAACTATAATTGTAATTCCAATTTGAATGAATAGAAAGCTCTCTTTTTCATAGCAAAAAAAAGGCCCATATAAATAGAGGTACAGGTGGAGGCAAGTATACACAAAACTCTTCAAGGAAAACAGAAAATACACAATGCACATATATCTCGAACAAAGTGAAGCAATTACCTCTCTGCTTTTGTACAGATCAGAAAAAATCTCTATAAGATGCTCCTCTTCAGCTGAGAATGTAATGCCAGGAAAAATAACTTCCTTGCAGTATTTGAGATACGATTGGAGGTCCTTCGAGTAGTCTATAAATTTTTTAGATATCGTCAAGTCAGTGTTTTCAATTAAGAATATGCATGTCAAAACAATTGTAACTTAATGTGACACTTCTTGAATGGAATATAGAAATATGCAAGTCAACCAAAAGTATGCACAATAAAAAGTACTGTACTATTTGTCTTTCTATGGAACGCTAATTTTCAATTAAATGATAGTAAAATAAAATGCTCAAATTGTTTCTAACTGCCGAAGTTATAAAAAAATGATGCTACAGAAAAATTACTCAGTAACATTTCCACAAAATAAAAAATTGAAGTAAAACCATAATGACTGAAGCAGGATCCCAAGTTGCTGGATTTCCTCCGTCAGGTGGCACTGTTTATGCATGGAAGCACCAATAGATGTGTATTATACTATCTTATCATGGCTGAGGTATGCTATTACAAATGTTTGCAAAGTCTTGCAACATTGAATCATGTAACAACATACGCTCAAGTCTTGGTTTATGCAATATCTACTGAACTATTTATTTTTAAGCAAGACAAATAGCAAGTACCGCAACCATGGGTTTGAATATCTGTATATTGCACAGGCACAGCAGCACAAGCAATCTGAACAATATCTCATACTACATACTTCCTCCGTTCCGATTTACTTGTCATCCTAGGTTTGTGCACATGAATTGAGGGGTAGAAAAAGTAGGATGCACTGACAAAGAGTAGGAGAGAGATAGAGATGTATCGGGAATGGAGAAAGGTGTATTGGGAAGCAAGGATGACAAGTAAATTGGAAAAACTTGAAGACTAGGACGACAAGTAATTTGGGACGAAGGGAGTAAATCAGCATAACACATGCTTAGCTAACGATGACAAAAAGTTACAGCAAATCCAACATAAAGTCAGCATAAGCACGACAACAAACTAGCACATGCATAACCAAATATGAAAGATAATGTAGACACAAGGCAATGACAGCCAAATTTACCATGCCCAACAATGATTTTATCATAGGAAGCTGCAATTGTGCACAACAATTCTCTGATGCCAAACTCCTCACTGTTGACTCCACCAAGGTTCATGAAAGCTGGTGAATTTGCGCCAGAATCAGATCCACCATTGTTTCTTCCTTCCTCAAGAATCTCCTGCACCAAAGCATAACTTCAATTGATTAGCGATTATCAGATGACTTTGGGGACAGGACTCTATGTAACAAGCTCACCTCCCATATCCCTTGACCATTGATGTTATACAAAAGCCGTAGAGCCACTATCAGTATTGACATTACACAAACCCGCGTAGGGATTCTAGCAGGATTACTAGACAACCATAGATCTGCAGGCATCACCCACTCATAAATTCGGCATGCATGGGGAATGATTCTATCTAGCGGTAGTGACAAGTCCTTCAAGCAACGCAAAGCAATTGCATAAAAATTAACTGAAGGTAGCATTAAGCCTATTCTTTCTGCTATGGATCCAGCTGCAGTTTCCAGCTGCCATGCTTCAATAACTCGCACCGGCCTGAACAACTGTCGTGCATCTAAAGGAAATTCTTGCATAGATCTCCCAAGGAGCTTGTCTACTTCAGTAAATGCTGCAATATAAGGGATTTTGCCTTCCATTGCCCACTTGTAAATGTCGGTCGGTAGTATTGCTTCACGGGCAATATGACAGGCCAAAAAAGAAACAGCTAATGTTGAGTAAACAGGCAGCATCGTTCTCAACGAGCGCAAAAAGGCAAAATCAACCTTGCGCCTGTCTCTTCGCTGGGGCAAGCTTTCATCATCGCATTCAGGCTTCACCTCATCAGGTTTCTTGTCATCTGCACACATGGGAGACATTCAAGTTTGTTCTGTTCTTCTAATGGAGATAAAAGAATTAATCAAAGGGCCCTAAATTGATCACCTCTACTGCCAAAACGCATCTGTCTCTTATGGTCCGCAAGCACCTGGAGTGCCCAGGTTTTATCAAACACCTTGGAGGCAGCAACCCATCGCACCCAGATGGTTCCAGCGATGCCGCACACGAGGGCACCCACCCGGAACTGCTCCACCAGCACCTCCAGCTGGCGCTGCAGGATCACCTGTAGCCCCTGCACGTAGCGCCACCGGATCATGGCAGCCAGGTCCTCGGGGCAGGGCACGTGAGCAAAGTCCCGAGGCCCACTTGGCTCGTCGAATTCATCGAATGCAGGTGCGGCGGCAGTAGCGGCATGAGGTGTCAGGTAGGGAGCAGGGGTGCGGAGCTTAGGGGTCATGGTGGGCTGGGTGGCGATGCGGCGAACGGAGATGTTTCCGGGACCGTGGAATTCGTGGGGGTCTGCCGCGGTGGCCTGGATTGGGTGGAGCGCAGAGCATTGGCGGCATGAGAAGAAGCCTGAATCGGCGTCTTCCGGGCTGTAGTCGTCAGCGTAGCCACACTCGCAGACCAGATGGAGGCTTTCGCCATCCATTTGGTCGGCGGAGGCGCCGCCCGGGTTGTATTCCATAGCGAGAGACTTCGGATGCCGGTGCAGGCCCGCCGACGGGTGGAAGCAGGCAAGGGTCGCAAGCCGCACGCAGACTTGGAGCGCTTCGATGCCTCTTCGATTGCCAGTTCAGTGACGGCGGTGCATGGTCCTACCGGTACAGGGCACCGCAGTGCTGGCTCCGCGACATGCGCGCCAGATGATTAGCGCCGCCGTTTGAGTTCGATTCCAGCAGCGCGAGAGAGACGGATGCCTGGACGCGCGCGGGAGGCGTGGCGACGGCCCCACTTCGTGCTCCTCCGCGAAGGGGTGACGGCAGCTGAGGACTGGAGTGCGTAGCGGCGGCGGCGGCGGCGGCGGCGGCTGGAAGCGCGAGGAGGAAGGGAGGGACACGGGGAGTCGGGGACGCCACGGAGAAAAAAATTCTCTGCGCCCCGTACTCAAATCGCCGTGGTGAGACCCATATCTGGATTCGCGCCGCGTGCATCATTCCCGCCATCCGACGACCGTCAACGTCTGGCCTCGACGCACGCGGCACACCAACGAAGCCGGAGAGCACCAAGGCACGAAGTCGTGCGGTTGCCAGTATATCCGGGCATTCAAGCCGCCCCGACGCGGCCTCGCCCGGTCCGATTCTCAGCACGGCCCACCCAGGCACGACGGGCCGGCCGAGCCGTGCCGCGTCGAGCTACGGGTTCTATGGCGGGTCCGAGGCACGGCCTGGGCAAAACAGAATCGTGTCGAGCCGGCCTGACCAGCCTGCCAGCCTGCAGGTACGCTGGCTCAGAAAGCCCTACCAGACCCGCTATCAATATTGTTCAGAATTCAAAATTTTCACAGAATTGAGAGGTCAAAATTTTCAGAACAGTTTCAAATTCACAGATTTTACAGAATTTCACACTTAAAATAGAACACAAGCACAGAAAACAATATTTATCAAACTACTATTTTATTGAGCTGTTTAACTTTTTGGCTGCCTCATTAAAAACCTTGCTAATCGAGAAAAAAAGAGTACAGCTCAGCTCTAAATTCCAGTCACATACAGGAAATTCATACGGGTACAGTATTAGTCAGTCATTAATAGATTGGCTAACCTGTTCATCCAGGTACAAATGTTCGAACTTATCGACCATTTCTTTATCCTCCATGTTGTGTGGTTCCCTTGCATCTCCAAGTTCTCAATCTTTGACACACATCAGCATCTCCACTATGTCGCTGGTGAGCGAGCGCCTCCGTTCTTCAATGATCCTGCCAGTAAGACTAAAAGCAGATTTCGAACTAATAGTAGAAGCAGGAACAGTCATAATATCCTTTGCTAACATGGATAATATGAGGTAAGTCATTTTATGTGCTTGCCACCAACTAAGGATATCAAAATCATCATTAAACTCAGTAATATTTTCACTGTCAAAATAAAAATTCAGTTCAGAAACATGTCTACCAAGTGTTGTAGTAACAGAAGTACTAGTTTCAAAATCACCAAAGATATGACCCCATGTTGTTTTTTTCTTGCCAAAGATATGATCTCATGTTGTTTTTTTCTTGCCAGCGCCGGTTGCTTGATGTGTTGGCCTTTGCAATCTAACTGCACCAAACTTAATTTCATACTTGTTAAAAATGTGAATTAGTTCTAAACGCACATTCATGAAATAAGATGAGTAATCAGTGCCAACAAAATTTGATAACACTCCAAAGAGTTTATTAAAACCTTTCATCTTAGCTCTAGGATCTCAAAGAAAAGCAAATGAATAAAACATAGGGATGTTCTGTCAGTATTTAAAAATTTTAGACTTCATAGGGACAACTGATTCTCTAAGCAATTGATCATTTTCATATTTGCATAAATGCTTAGCAATCAATAGAATATGACACAACATTAGTGGAGAAGTTGGATAATAAACACCAGACAGAGGTACTGTGGAATCATGAAACAACTCAAGAAATTCAAGAATTTTGTTACAACATACCAGTGATCATCGGTCAAAAGTGGTCTAGCACCAGCAGAAACTTGATAATTAGCACAGATAAACACACCAAAGGGATCTCGGTATGGAACCAAGTGCTGCAGCATTAGATAAGTGATGTTCCATCTCACATCCATATCTAAAGCAAATTTACGAGGCCTAACTCAAGATGCAATGCATAATTGTTTAAATGAAGCAATACGTTGATTAGATGAATTTAGAAATGATATTGCAGTTCTAAAATCCTCTAGAAATGGCTTCAAACATTTCAATCCAGACTTAACAATCAAATTTATTATATGACATGCACATCTTTGATGCAAAAGTAGATCAGAATCAACATAACCACTCAATTTTAGAGTTAAACACCTAATGGCAGCAGTATTTGCAGATGCATTATCTAAGGTAACAGCAAATACCTTATCAATTAAGTTAAAATCATGTATAACACCTTCAATACGTTCAGCTATATTATCACCAGTATGAGACACATCAATCAGTCGCAAACCAACTATTCTTTTCTGTAATTCCCAATCAAAACTTACAAAATATATGATCACACTAAGATAGCCCTCTTTAGCATTGCCAGACCAAATATCAGAAGTAATAGCAACAGAGGATACAATATTAGTCAAGCTTTCAATCAATTTAGTACGTCTAGTTTCAAAATATTTAACGATATCACGACCAGTTGTTCTCCTAGACACACCACATAACTTAGGGTTATGAGCATACTGAATATATTCTTCAAAGGCACTATCAAATTCAGCAATACCCAAATTAAGATCATTCTTAGCAATTAAATTAACTAATTCAACCTAAGCTACTTTAAGATCGTAAACCCAATTACGAATAGAGCCATCATCAGACAAGTTTAGCATGCTTTGAGTGTTACGAGTACGAGCAGCCCTAGAAACACAAGCCTTCTGATGCCTAGCCAAGTGCCCTGTACCACCACTAGATGAGGCACTCAACTCTTTTCTACAGATAGGGCACCGAGCTCCATACCTTTTCTTGACGCCATCCACTGTGTTGAAGAGCTCCTCGAAGTGATCCCATACAACAGAGCTGTTGCCACAGCCCCTTTTGGAAGTGCTACTCAAAGCATCTTGACTCAAAGGGTTCGTGCCGTCGACCTCTTGATCAACCGGAGCAGGGACAGCAGGCTCAGACGCTGCAGCGCTGCTGTCAGCCTCCCGCGAAGAATCGGCCATCACCCCGGCCAGATCTAGATGCCACAGAGGCCTGGCTACGTGGCACCACGGCGAGCTAGCGAGCCGGGGGCTGCAGGCAGCTCAAGTGCTGCCTGCCTCCTACCACTGCTCCGACGCCGCCGAGCACCAGCAGGCAGCAGGAGATGGAGCGGATCTGGATCGGAGCCGAGGAGGCGACTACTTGAGGCGGAAGGAAGAGATGGCGGCGAGTAGAGCCTAGAGGGAGGGAAGAGACGGCGGCGAGCCGGCCGGCGACGGCCGCCGCGGTGTGCGCGGGTCTCTGGATCGGAAGCAACGACAGCGGTGGTCGGCGAAGGCTAGGGTTCGCGAGGGGTGAGCCGGCGAGCCGGGGGCTGCAGGCAGCTCAAGTGCTGCCTGCCTCCTACCACTGCTCCGACACCGTCGAGCACCAGCAGGCAGCAGGAGACGAAGCAGATCTGGATCGGAGCCGAGGAGGTGACTACTAGAGGAGGAAGGAAGAGATGGTGGCGAGTAGAGCCTAGATGGGGGGAAGAGATGGCGGCGAGCCGGCGGGCGACGGCCGCCGCGGTGCGCGCGGATCTCTGGATCGGAAGCAACAACAGTGGCGGTCGGCGAAGGCTAGGGTTTGCAAGGGGACGGTCGCGTGCTTTTATACGGGGTGCGGCGCGCGTGGGCTGGGCGCCTGGGCCGCGGCCTGCCTTGGCCTTCGGTCGGTAGAGGCAGGCCTGCTCAACGGTAATTGGGCCTACTACGGCCCGACTCCTTTTTGGGCCGTGGCGCGGGCCGTGCCCGTGCCTGGGGGACAGCTCAGGCACGGCCCACTCCACCGAGCCATGCCGGCACGGGCCCGCCTGGAACCGGGCTGTGACGGGTCCAGGCCGGACCGAAAGCAACGGGCCACACGCCCAAATATAGTTGCCAGCCAAAATGAAACCCACAGCCCATAAATCCCATAAAGAAAGTCACGCAATCGTGCCTGGCGCTTGTAGCCGCCGCCACGGTCGTCCATCATCATTCCAGGAGTAGCCAATGTCCAGCAGACAGTATGAAGGAAAAAGATTCATCAGAGCATCCGCAACGTGGTCTGGAATCGAACCATGAGAAGTGTGTAGGTAGAGTATGGTTCGATTTCAACGGTGGAGGAACGGTGGAGGAACCGAACCATGATAAAAAGATTCTTTGGTTCGTCGCTTGAACTTAGTCCGAACCATTGAATATATAATACGGCAAGTTAGGGCCTGTTTGGAAGCACGAAGCATTTCAGTTTCCAGCCTGAATAGTTTCAAAGGGCAAAAAAATGAAACATTTCTCTGCCGAATCCAAGCTGAAACGATTCTTGTTTTGTTCTACCAAGTTGAAACGACAAAACCCAGTTTCAGACCGATTCGTTTCTCCCATAGCCCCCTTTGCCCCTCCCTCCATTCTTTTTGAACGGCTATAATATTTGGAAATTCAAGAAAGTTTCTAAAATTTTCTAGTTAATTTTTCAAATGGTTAATCTTTGGGAATGCAAGGAAGTTCTCTCAGGTTCCTAAAGTTTTCTAAAGTTGTTCCGTTAAGTTCGTGTCATCGAGCTCTTCGTAAAAGTGCCTTCGAAATTATTTCTAAAGTTGTTTCATTAGTTCCCAAAGTTTTTTAAATTTGTTCTAGTATTTTTAATATTAACACAATAAGGGTATAATGGTCATTTCAATTATTCTCTTTGCTTTACTGAATCTGAATCACTAAAATTTGCCAAACGGTTTCTAAAGTAATTCTGTTTCTGACTAGAAACATTTCTGATTCTTAAAAGAATCGAAACCGTACCAAACGCACCCTTAGCAGCGAAGAAGAGAGAGAATAGTTCAACAGGGTTTTGAAAATCGGTCCCAGACCAGTTTTCGACCTCTTTTGAAACGCAGAAATTTCACAAAAATCTATGGCCTTTTTGGAATGAAGGATTGACAAAAGATTTTTGAAGGATTCTTCTTCCTAAGAAAAGTTTCCTATACAAGCTTTTGTTTCATAGGAAAGCTAAGGGCTTGTTTGGAATGGAGGAAAGTGTAGAAAAAAAATGGAGGAAAGCATTCCACATGAAAGTTTTTAGTGCTCCCGTTTGCAATGGAGGAAAGAGCCTCAACGCTCCAGAGGAAAGGAACATCTCTCTTCACAAAACGCAGGAACCAAAAAATCCATTCCGACCTGAGGGAAACTCTACTGGCTCGCTTGCTCTCTCGCGCCCTGCCGCTCCTATCTCCTTCCACGAGTGGGTGAACTTTGACATGTGTGCATTCAGCTGTTGGAGAGAAAAAGCCATGCATGTAAGGATGGAAAATTGTGTTTTTATTATTTTCGGTATGTAATGCTCGACGAATGGAAAATTTATATTAATTTTCTTTTTTCGCTTCCTCCATTCTAATGTTTTTCCTATTTCATCATAAAATATTTATAATGAATATAGGTAGTAATTTAAGATGCGGCAACATATAACTAATTTGATTTAATAAACTGAATAATGATACTATAGCTACCAATTATTTTATTTAATAGAAATAATATTTATATTTCTATATTTCTATTCCTGCATTTCAAACACCCAAAGATTCTCATTTCTCTGTTTTTCATTCCTGTGATTTATATGTTTTTTTAGATTCCTATGTTTTCTTTATTACTACGATTTTTTTTATTCCTGTGTTTTTCATTCCCCCGTTGCAAACGGCCCCTAAATGAAAATTTTCATAGGATTCTCTTCTTCTAATTCACAATTTCAAAGGAATCTTATCAAGAGCTCAAACCTCTTGGAAAATTCCTATGAAATCGAGAAGCAGCACCATCTCAAATCTTATAGATTTTCTATTTCTACATATTTTCTACCTTATGTTCCAAAGAGGTCTTTATAGGAAAAAACGCAGTAAATAGAAAAAACTCCTGCGTTCCAAAGGAGGCTTTGGCTAAAAACCGATCGACTATTCGGTAAAACTAGCCGACTAACTGGGTTTGCTACAGTGATAGTTTTGATTTTCGATCGAAAACTAGATTTACTGGACCAATTTGATCGAAAATTAGCCTATTTTCACTGGTTTCCAAAACACTGTTCTTTCAACCAGTTACTTTTCCAGCGCGTGACGTAGAATCATATGAAGTGCGACCCAAAACATCCACGTCAGTGTTAAACATCGAGCCAACATTGGCGATGTTCACTTTTTTTTTCTCGACAAGGCGATGCTCTCACTTCGTGAGTCTACCCTAGGCAACCTGGCCCGGTACTCAAATCGTACTCAGCTGCTGCGGCAAGCATCTGCGAAGGGCACTGCAGTTTTCCCGGGCACGCACTGCAGCACTTGCTCTTTGCCCGCAGGCTCAGCTGCTGCACCAAGCATCTGGAAGGCCGCAGCGAGCAACTCTGGAGTCGCCCCCAAATCGAACCAATCGGCAACGCCGGTGCCGGTGCAGGTGTCCGCGGTGGTAGGGCGCGTTGCAGTGAAGGAAATGAATGGCTGTGAATCGACAACGATGGGGATGATTTCCTTTTTGATTTTCTATTCTGTTTGATCCTATTGCCTCTTTCTTTTCCGCAAGGCTTCATTTATTAGCTGTCACAGTAAGTCAAAGTTATATTTTAAAAACCGTGTCATTATTTAAAATAACCTACTTTGTAAACCGGAGGAAGTAATGAGTATATTGAAAAAAAAAAGAAGAGGAGAAAAGAGGGACAATGGGTGGATGATAAATAGTTAGTTTAGTAGTGTTGTTTTAAGAATGCTCCTTTTACTAATGGTGTTTTGAGAATGACCTCGCTTAGCAGTGGTGCCAGCGGAAATTCCCCCAAGTTTTGCTCGAAGATTTTTGCAATTTGGGTTATTGTTTGGACATCAAAAACCTATCACCGGTTTGAATGGTTTTCGCAAAAACTAAAAAAATTGCAAAAATTGGATAAATTCGAAGATCAAATTTTTGAGAGATAACCTCTGATTTTTCCGGTTTACGATTGGTTTTTTCGATTTACTCTTTTTGAATTTGAAACCAAATCGGTTTGAACAGTTTTTTACCGGTTTTTTCGGTTTATTACTCGGTTTAACCGGTTTACCGACCTATTTGATCGGTTTTCAAATTCTCAATTTTTTTGAATTTCTAATTTTTTTAATTTTTAATCCAAAAAACAATCGTTCGGTGAAACCGAGCTGGACTGGTTCACCAAAAACCACGAAAGCCGGCCGGTTTTGACCCGTTTTTGTAAACCCTGTCAGCAGACCGTGAGAAAAAAAAAGATAAGAAAGAATGACTAACATGAATTAGAGGGTATTTTTATTTTTTTGGCACTAAAAACTATTAACAAATGATAATGATATTTAACTATAACCAATGGTAAATTATATTTAACCATTATAATGGTATTTTAGTGATGGCATTTTAGCGAAACCAGTTATTAAAAATGGTATAATTGCAAAAATATCAATCGCTTGACTTGGCATCGGTGACGCTACGCCGTAAAAAGAATGAAATGAAAAACTGATATACTGGTGTACCCTCACACATAAAAAAAACTTCTCTCTATCTAACTACTCCATTCACCCCTTTCAAATACGGAGTAATTATATTATTCAACAAATTACAACTCTTTTAAATGATTATGTTCTTGGATGCACGGAATATTTCCATTCCCTCGACCACCCTCCTCTCTCCGTCTTTACCAGGCCTTTTTTTTCTAATGGGCCTTATGATCAGTTAACCGGTTTTCTCGCTCTTTTTAGTTTTAAGTTTTTTTCATCTCTTCCTCAGGTCGTGCTAAAGCGGAAATGGCAGCTCCTGTGCCTGCGATGAGGAGGGCGATGATGGATCTAGACGGTGGTTACGCCGGCTCTGGAGCCGCTGATCAGGACGTGCTTCGGTGATGCTCCTTCCAACGGCGTCATAGCTGCTCATCTTCGTCTCTCCAAATTGTAACACGTAGTCCATCGCATACATTGGCTCCGAAGCCCAACGCGCAAGTGATGAATATATACCCAAGGATCAATAAGCAGGAGGGATAGAAAATAGAATATCGAGAACTTGGTTCACCCTAGCCGATCAACTTCCTCACAGAGTTGTTCAGGTGAGCTCACCATATGTAATGTGGAGTTTTATGAGATAATACCATAAAAATTATATTCTTATGGGCTTGAAAAAAATAGAGTTTATGTTTTTTTTGGTCCCTATATCGAAATTCCAGCATGGTTGTATGGGAATGCTACCAGCAAGATAAAGCAACTGATTCTTCTAGAAGTGTAAACATTGTGCAATCATCCAGAGTTCTTACGGCTTTAACCATTCATGAGGAGACAATAGGATCCTCGTATTAAAATTGGCAATTTAAACAACGTTGCTCTGCACAGCCTACTAGCACAACATTTTTATAAAAGAGGGGTTAGAATGGACAAAAGTCTGATGTGCGATGTGGGGCGTTCTGTTGCTTGGGGACAAGCAACATTTTGACGGGGCCGCAGTGTAATACCTGGCTCATTGTATACATCGGCAACAAAGCTCAACGCCCAAGTGACAAATATATACCCAAGGATCAAATGGTAGCAGGGACAGAAAATAGAATATCGAGAGCTCGGTTCATCCCAGTCGGTTGTCTTCCCCACGGAGCTGCCTAGGCAAGGTCGTCGTCTATCTCGCTCGTTGGCGACACCCTATCCATGTGCTCATCTATCCTGGCAGTAGCTCGCTGGTAGCCACGGGCTATGACACAGATCTCATATGTAGTTCGCACCTCCTCTGACACACCTACGTAACAGGAGCAAATCTTTTTTTTTTCTCTCGATCCCCTGTCCATGCTACACCTCCATCCTCACGTCGGCATCAGCATCATGAAGCAAACTTCACTGTCTTGCTTTTCAGTTGAGATACTATGGTTATGTACTCTGACCTAGTATTCCCAATTGAGTTTAGATAGAAGGATTGTTAGTCTGTTCTATCAATTGAAATTGCCCTTGAATGTGATAGATGAATGGATTTTAAACTGGAACTTTGTTTCGATGAGATTGCTATCACACTGAAAGTTCTCTTTGTTGATTGAACAGTGAACACCGAGCATTCGACGTACAATTTGCAGGGCTACTTTCGTACAAAATGCCTCACAATTGCAATGAAATGTAGACCTTACAACGACATATGGGCATATGGACAAGGCGGACTGGTGGAGCCTCCACCCGTGAACGGCTCCTGGTCTTTTGATGTAAATATAGGATGGGATTCAACCGGTTGCCTTCGCCGCCACCGGGAGAGCTCGCCAACAGCGTACATGCAGGGCTGCCAGCAGGTACCGACTACTGAGGACGTCTCGTATGTCGAGTTCGTCGGCGGACATACGTAAAATAGCTTCTCAAAGTGAAATATTTGTCTTTTAAGCTTGGTGTTTGATGTGTGTTATCACTTATTTATATTTATACATAGATCCTCTGCAATTTTTGATGTCACAGATTCAAAACTGTTATCAATTGTATAGCTTACGCAACCAGTTTATGTAAATCTTGTTTCAGAGTGGATGGTAAAAAGAATGAGGTGATTGGAGAACAAAATTTAAATGTGGCTCCTTTGTATTGAAGGAATTTTGGAGGAAAAATGAAGATATCTAGTTCGTATGGATTAGAATACTATTGGAACATAGGACACACTCATAGAAAAACTAAAGGAAACTTTTCTACAGTGTCCATTCTATAGGAAAATGGATAAACCTTCCATCCACTCTAACATATTTTTTTCTTTCTTTTACTAAATTCCGTGCAAGTCACGCATGTCAAGAAGATTAGAAAGTACATGTTGTCCTTTAGTCTTAGGCTCTATTTGGTTTCGCTTACGAGCAGTTTATTAGTTAAAATAAGTGATAATCTCATCAAATGTCTCGCTTATTCTCGCTTCAGCTGGCCGCCGCTTTAGAGATTTGAGTGAAAGCGAGAAAATCTTCGCTTAACTTATAATCTAAGTGTGGTGAAGAAAATCGTACCTGACCTAAGAATAGATAGATAATACTAATTCAATCACACATCTAAAATTCCCACATTTTCCTTATGCTCATTCAAACACCGACTTTACAAATTTTTTAAATTTTTTTATTACTCTGTTTTACACGTCCAATTCTATTTTATTTCAACTTTTTTTCTATTCCGATATTTTTTCATTACTACTCCCTCCGGTTTTAAATTATTGACATTGTTGACTTTTATTATTAATTTTAACTATTTATCTTATTAAAAAAATATTTAAATGTGTAAAATTATTATTTGCGGTTTAAATTCCACTAATGACAAATCAAATAGTAATAAAAATTTACACATTTGAACAAATTTTTTTAATAAAATAAATGATCAATGTTAGAAGTTGATGTCAACATTTTAAAAGGCCTAAAATGGAAATGAGTAGCAAAAGGGGACGCCGCAAACCTTCACGCAGAAGAATCAGAAAACCGGCATGGCGTTCTCCAACGAGAGTCCCCTGAGTCCTCGATCCCAGGTGCTCCCTCCCGCTCCCTTCGCAATTTCTTCTTCCATTTGCGATCTGATAAGGGAATCTCTCTCTCTCTCTCTCTCTCTCTCGCCTTTCTGCTGCTCTTGCGCGCACCGGCAGCTCGCCCTGAGCTGCTTCGAGGAGCTCCTGGATTGCGCGGTGGCAGACGTGGCCTCGGAGTGCCACCGCATCACGCGCCTCGGCCTGGACCGCAGCGTCGACGCCGAGGAGGAGGAGCTCCGCGCCTGGGACACCCGCGCCGCCGCCGCCAGCGACCACCACCCCGGGGACGCGGGCGGCGCCGCCGAGGAGGGTTGCGGGGGCAAGGGCGGGGTCGATTTGTTCGGCCAGACGCTCCCGGCCATCGCCGCCGACGTCGTCGAGTGCATGAACTGCGGCCGCTCGGTCGTCGCCGGCCGCTTCGCGCCGCACCTCGAGAAGTGCATGGGCAAGGTAATCCAGCCCCTTTGGGATCTCGGTTTTCTTCTAACTAATGGTTACGGCCTTAAAAATGCCAGAATAATTGTGATTTTCTGCCTGCTGCTGAGTTCAGTGGAGTGTTCTGATCTTAGTGAGGTCGACATGTCAGCTTCACTGGTTTCCTAACGGATTGTGGCTTAGTAGCCAACCTTCGTGAAAACTATTGCATTGCTTATGTATGAGTTTTTGTTATTGCAGAAAAGATGTTATTAATTGCATTCACCAGGGCAGTTGATAAATCTTTGCAGGGAGAAAGAAAGACAAACAGTAACATGACTTATATGGAAATCATTAAACAGGCTGTCACTGAGATAGTAAAATTGTAGGTGGATTGGTTAAATACCTAACAGTAGTATGCATATAACAATTGAATTAGGGCTTGAGTTTGATTTTGCTCTTGATTCTGTCAGTAAAAGATTGTGCTCAGCTCTTTTTCTCAAAAATACAGGAGAGCTGCGTTTCATTATATGAAAAAGAAAATGGGACAAGAACCCATTACAACACATCCCCACAAAAGATTGTGTTCAGCTCTCTGGACCCTGTTTTGTCAATTGGGCCCTGGCTTCTTTGGTGGAACCAACTCAAGCCTTCTATCAGCTAAACCATCCTTTCTAGTGTTGCCATTGGAGTGGCTAATGAATAGGGATGAAATTGGGTCAACATGCAAGCCCACTTCTAGTGCAAATTTTGCAGGTTTTAACGGGTTACCTGTAAAATTTACTCCGTTTATTAGATGTGGGCTTACAGGTGGACCCACTTTCATCCCTACTAATAAACTAGTTACTTCTATCGATTCCATGTCAAATAATTTTGAATTATTTAAACCATGGTGGTTTAAGCTTCAAACCAAAGAGTCAATAGTTTTTCATTGTTTATTTAAACATTCAAATATATAGTTCTGATGGTTATTCCAGAAGTTAGCCATTGCTAATTCATTCTGTTTTGTGTACCATTTCTACAAACTGTCTTGGTGGAGGAATTATTGCAATTGCATTGGTGATTCTAGGCTATGGGGACCAAAATTAGACCGAACAGTTGGGCTGAATGTCTTATATACGTTGGTATCCATTATTATTTTTCTAGTTTTATGGATATCAGAAATTGCCATGCAAACTGTGTTATTCAGTGCACAGATATTTCATACTACTCTATTCCTTTTTTTTTTTTGTTCGT
The DNA here is from genome assembly GCA_001602275.1 of Zoysia japonica. Taxonomy (NCBI): domain Eukaryota; kingdom Viridiplantae; phylum Streptophyta; class Magnoliopsida; order Poales; family Poaceae; genus Zoysia; species Zoysia japonica. The sequence continues at coordinate 409,431 of BCLF01000016.1, forward strand.
CTACTAGTTCAAATTTGATTTAATCAATGACAAAAAAAAAAAAGAATGGAGTAAACCCAACATTGTTTAGGAACTCGATTCAGTTGTGGTTTTAATTTTTGTAAAGTGATTTCACTCATTGATATATTTTTGGGCATTTGATGCCATTCTCATGTTTGATGCACTTTCATATTTTTTGGCTGATGCAATTATGAAGTGACTTTTTGGTGAATCTAGATTAAGCACATGATGGCACAATACCTAAAGCATTTAATCATCCAGATATTATACTAAAGAGACTAATGGAATGTTGGAATGGGATAACATGAGTGCATCAAGTAATCCGTATGAACCAGCTTCCTTTGCAGTTTAAGTAAATCTGCATTGTTTTGGCACCCAAGTGAATCTCTTTATTTGTTTTTCTGCGAAAGTATTTTACTGTTTACAGCGGTGCATTGAATAAGTATGTGATTTATTCACATCTAACTTCTAGGCTAACTCGTGTTTCAGGGTCGGAAAGCTCGAACGAAGACCACAAGAAGCAGTGTAGCTGGACGTACTAGAAGCAACCAAAGCAGCGCAGGCGCAGCTTCTTCCTACTTCCCATACGCCAGCACAGCAAACACTAACAGAGAAGGCGCACCAAATGGCGTGACTGACGGTGGTGGCTGTGCAGGCATAGATCACATAAACGGCACCCTGTAGAAAGCATGACTACGCATTTTGTTGATATGTAAATGTGCCCCTGAGACCCACGAGTACACCTATCTGGAGTTAACGTGGGAAGCCATGGGCGACGTTTGAATCCTCTTCGGTAGTACTACATGGGGTCGGAAAACCTGCCATGAAGATCACACTGCTTTCTTGTTTTGGAACGGAAGGAGTATATCGTTAGATAAGATCAATCCGGACCATCCGGTTCACATGTCTACAGTGTGACACGGAGGGAGTAGAAGTATCGGCATAGGAAACTGCAAGATTATGAGCTTTAATTAGTTGCAAAACAGGGAGCAAAACAACTCTTGCATGTGAAATGGCAATGAAAAAAAGGGTACCGAATCATTTTCTGCAACATGGCAACGTGTGCACGAAGAAGAAATATTCTTTAAAGGTTGGTTTCTAAAATTTGTGAGGATTTTGAAACGCACTCGCAGCAGCTTTTCAGCTGTACAAAACCTTAACAGCCTATGAGCGAAGTATACGCTGCTAAGGTCCCCTTTGTTGAGCTGTGTTTGGCTTTTGACTTTTGCAAAAATTAAAAGCTCAATCAAAGGGTAAATTTTTATAAATTTTTTTTTAGAAAGCAGTTTTTTGCTAGTTCAAAAGTAAAAGCAGGTTTGGATTTGTTTTTGTCAGCTGTGAGCATCAATATATATATATATATATATATATATATATATATATATATATATATATATATTACATAATAATAATTATATATAATTATATTATAATTATTATATATACATATGTATACATACATTATCTTACAATTTCACAATCTGATAGCTACTTTAAACCAAACGCCTTTTAGCTTTCTCACATCTCATATTTTATCGCTGTTTTTTCACAGCTCGCTTACATCTACTTTTTCACAATTCACAGCTCAACCAAACACACTTAAAGTAGATTCACATAGTTGTCTATCTTAGTTCAAAAAATTGTATCCGATGGTCCGTGATATGCGTGGTCACCTTATAAACCGTGTCGTACGTTGTGTGCAAATTTCTAACAAACTGCAACAACTGTTAGTCACTGATATATGTTCAGACTTACATATTAGTAACAGTAAATGCATAATGCCGGATCAGGTATTCGGCATTGAAGAAGAAAATTCATGGTATTGTAGCATTTGAAAGTTACAACGTGGTGTATTAACATCGTCCACTGGACACTGCTACAACAGAAATAGGTTCTGTTTGGCACAATTTATTCAAAAAATAAGCAGAAGTTATGTTAAACAATAAACTTATTTTAAGTTTATTAGTTAAACAGTTTCTTAGAATAAACTAAAAAGTAACATATTTTTCAGTAATTTTGTACCAGTTGTTCAATAAGCTATTTTTTCAACAAGTTCCAGTTGTGCCAAGTAGGACCATAAATCATTTATTTACCACCAAACGATTAAAAATATCTAAATTACTGCAACAGTGGTTCTTCTGATTTCTTCTCAAATTTACAGGACCTGGTTCCATCCAGGGTCAACAAGAACAGAGACATGTATTACATCCTTCTCAACTCCTCAATTTCAGGTTTTTTTTTTTTATAAAACTCAGTTTCCGTTTGCACGCTGCTGCTGGCCTCGTACTGTAGGAGTATGCTGCAATAGAGGAGACACGAACCCAGAGCGGAATTCGTGGAAAAAAGGTCACCATGCGCGCAGTATCCGATCCAAGCACACAATCGTTCACGCGCTGCATGCGGGAGGAAGTCAGGGCCATGCTTGCTTGCCGGCATCCACAATGTAGTAGTGTTAAAGTGAGCCATAAGTAATAGTAAAATATTTTTTTAAATTTTTCATACACATTGTGAAACTAAGTAATAAGAAGAAAACAACAAAAATTATCTATAGTGCTATTGCCAAGTGATAAGACATTAAAAATTATTTTGCTATATAAGTGAGTAGCTATGAAAAGAAAGAGACAATTCTGAAATAAATATTTTTTAATTTAAAATTTAGCTTCAACATTATGTGGAAGACAACAACAAAATACTCGGTACCTTATAGTAAACCCCAAATTGAAACAAAATTGTGGATGCCCTTACTCCATTGCACACGTGAATTTTTCTTTTTTATTTTTACTTACTCAAGCCAGTTCGAGCCAGCTAGTCATCCTAGCAATTCACATAAGTGTATACTCCAAAATCAGTACTTTGGTACACTTTATTATTTTTTAAAATAATCAAAGTTAATGTTAAAAATTAACTATGCCAATGTTTTAAAACAGAAAAGAGCACACGAACGAGAGTGGCTGTTGTTCTCTATCCCTCCCCCGGCTGCTACATTTGTAAACTGCATGACACTATCCCATGTATATACTTTTAAAAAATTTAAAAATGCATAACACTATCCCATGTATATACTTTTAAAATTTTAAAAAAATAAAAAAGTGGGATGCTCTCCCTTTGAATTTCTGAAAAAAATGAGTAAGAGGTATCAGAAATAGTGCTGAACTTTCTGCTTCGGTATGATGTACCAGAGAAAAAGGTATATACGTCCAAACCTCTCTTATTTTTTTTTTGCATAAAAAGTACTTTTTCCCATAAAAACATTACTATTGCCTCAGATGAAGATGACACTGTTCACTAATTTATATATTTTCCTTCCTTGCTCTGTAAGGAAGAAAATATATAAATAAATATCTCTACGTATGGTCTGCGCGACAGCTACTTCGCCGAGCTCCTTCACGCCGAAGAACACTGCTGAAAAGTGACAAGCTAGCTAGGACGCCCCTGTGAACAGCACCTCGTAGGGTCGCTAACGTACAATGTCCATATGCTTCCATTGTTGCAGTTGCATCCGATCCAGCGACCCACCGTAGCGCTGCTTACCAGATACCGTCGATGACGATGAGCCGGCGTGAGCTTTTTTGGTCGTTTCCATGGATTGTGGCTTGCAGTTAGTCCCATGCATGCCACTGCCGCAAGCAAGCAACATGGTTCAGATATACTCTGCGCACTTCTTTTTTACTAGGTCGCAAACACTAAGAAAGAGTTTATCCATTTTTATTAATTTTCAATATCTTAGTCAAGGTTTCACAAGAGGTGCATCAATGTCTGGTAGTGAACAAACTAGAACTTGCCCTCATTTCTCTTTATAGAGATACACTTCTCGACCAAAATGTCAACACCATTTATACACCTCCTGTGAAATTACAAGATGGAGGTTTCATATAACACGATTTATAAGATGGAAAAAATTGCTTCTAATCAACAAGAAATTTGGAGCGGTCTCATGCGCCCTTCTCGTGTAGAAGTACTCCTATGTGACCATCATCAAGTTAACAATATTAATTTGCACGTTTCCATGCACCTGTCCCATTGCTGAAGTTGCACCTAATCACGTTGGGTCCACAGAGAAACAATCACGTTGGGTCCATAGAGAAACAAAACATACTTAAAGGCAGATTTTAAAATAGATCTAAATAAATATGAATTGTTGATTTACGCATATCTCGATGCTTAAATTGTTTTTTATCTCCTAGGAGGTAAAAGTTTTTTTAATAATTATTAATTACAGAATAATTCAATTTAGAAAGTTATTAGTGAGTTTTGCAAGGTGACAGAAATTAAGGGCATGTTTTCTTATATGAATCAATGACTGAGATCAAATTCGTGTCTTACTTATATAAGGTGAAACAATATCACTTGGTCTATTTTAAAAGAACTCTAAAAAAAATTTACCACATTGATGGAAGGACACAAGTGAGGAGGGGACAGGAGAGAAGCTGTTTTCAGCTTTTGCTCCCTCATGGAAATAGTATTCGCATCGGTATGCAGCCATTATTTTTATTTTTGGTAAATTTGTTAGTGGACACTCTTCATTTCCTATATTTTTTACTGAAATATATATGTTTTTTCTAGAAGATGCTAAATTAATTGCGTTAATTCTTTCGTGGCATTGTCATTTGAATCATTATAATGTTTGTTTTCTTACATGGTTGAGCCATAATAAAAAATGGATTATAGCTACTTTTCCTTTCCTTCATAGAATTACAATATTTATCAAACATATTTGATTAAATCATTGTTATTTCATTATAGAAAATTAAAATGAAACGATCTGTAATTTCGTCGAAATTAAAATGAAATGCTCGCTCCTGTTCCAACTTCGGACAGAATACACATTTGAGAGGTGCCCATCGGCAAATATAGCATCTTTAACGGGTGTCCACTGCTATTGATCCGGTGGAAATTCTAACCTTTTTCAAATTCCCATTTGCCATTGATCCTCATGAAATTAATTAAACTACTGATGTCGTGAGTCGGTCACGCGGAACGAGCGAGAGAGGGAAAACAAAAAGAAGAGGCGACGAAGAAAGCAATTTTTTAGCGCGAATTTGCCTCGTCTTCGTCTAGCTAGGTACGTAGCCAGGGCGTGAGCGTCGTCGTCGTACGCGGGGAGAGTTCAGCGTGAAGGACGTGACGTTTGCTCATTTGTTTGTTAGGAATGGATGAACTGTTCGAGTTACGCGACACTGCGACAAATACTCTCGTGGACTTGCATGCTTATAGACGTATAGTAGCATATAGCAAGGCAAAAAAAAAAAAAAGAAGCTTAGCTAACAGGAAAAAACAGCTTTTCTCCTCATATTCCCTTTTCTATGCCTCCTCCCACCGATATGGTGAATTTTCATTGTACCTTGTTTCTCTGTAAATTGAATGTGATTAACTAAAAAGTCCAGTGATAATTCACCACATCGTGGGATGACATCCGCCCGTTTCCTCCACACATACATTCTCCCACCAACGTACCGAATTCTCATTGGATCTTATTTTTCTGTGTCCTTAACATAATTGAAAAGAAGGTTCAATAATAATTTAGCACGTTGTGTGAGTATGAATGGGAGGGGAGCATAGGAGGGTGGATCCGCATCCACAAAAATTAAGGCGTTTTAGGTCAATTATCAGCGAATGTGTACACTGACCCTAACGTTGGAAGCTTCAGGCTGTAGTTACCCAACGCAGTGCAACATGCACGCACGTTTTTTACTGTCTTTTATTTGAAAGGTAGTAATAGCCATAATGCTATTCCGGATGAAAGTTTTATTTTTATAAATAATTACGGTGCCATAGATAAAGCTGGTCAAGATTTGAAAAAAAAAACATAAACTAGTATTGGAGTAGGCAAACTTTAATTATTTGATGCTATGGACAATTAATGAAATAAAATAAAATTAAGTGCTACTCCTATAAAACACCAAATAAAATTAGTATATGGTAGTGGTTTGGTTTTATTTGTGGCTTCAAAATATTTTATATGACATGGTACTTTGGGTGCATTTGGATGTAAGAAATGTCTCAGATTCTAACGTCAATCACTTGAATCTCAAACAAACGGTATTTTTCACAAGTGATTCGAATCATAATCGCTTAAAACGTTTCTCTATTTTACATTATATGTGAGAAATAGATAAAATGATATTTCAAGTGATTTTGATTCTGAAACATTTCAACAAATAATTCAAACGATTTCACAATGTGATTCTGATCTAAGTCTGAGAACCATTCCTCGAGTGAAACCAAAAGCATATCTGTTTTTCGGTGAATCCAAAACCTTACCAAACACACCCTCTAGAAGTTGCGATCGTGATGCGAAGCATGGAAGTACCATTATATTCACAGCGCATTTAAAAACCAACGAAAAATGACAGGAGGAAATGATCATGATCGATGTTGGGAACAATTAGCGTTCTTCCTCACAAAAGTCATGTTTTGTAAATAAATTGCGTTAGAACTCTCTCTTGGAACTAGGAAAACGTGGTTCAGGACTTTGACCTTTCACCCACGTCCAAGACAGTTGGAAGGTGGAACCTGGGAACACGAAGCAAGCCGTAATTTCTTCATCCCGCTGAGTGGTCACAGCTGAGGTTGACGCATGATTCTGCTGCATGCACGGAGGCAGCAAGCAAGCAATCCATTGAGACTCTACTTCTGTAGCTGTAGTTTCCAACGTTTTTACTGCCAGAGCCTTTCTCTCGTCTCTCTCTCTCTCTCTCTCGTCCCTGTTCACCAAGCTTCTCAGATTCACTGCATGCGCATGCGTGCTCGCTGTACTGCACTTTCTCTCTCTCTCTCTCTCCGCCCTTTATATTTGACCACCGCCCCTCTCCACCAAGCACATCCACCTCGGCCTCCTCCTCCATCCCTAGCGCGCTCGCCCCAACGCAAAGCGCAGCACCACCACCCGTCCCTCTCTCTCTCTTCCCCGTCCCTCTCTCCGTTTACTCATATACCGGCTCCACTGCCCCGCCCCATGGAACCCAACAGCCAGCAGCTCCCGGCGGCCACAGCCGCCGAGAGTAGCGGCGGAGGAGGGAGCCGCAGCAGGAAGGGAGGGCCGGAGAACGGCAACTTCCGGTACCGCGGCGTGCGGCAGCGCAGCTGGGGCAAGTGGGTGGCGGAGATCCGGGAGCCGCGGAAGCGGTCGCGCAAGTGGCTCGGCACGTTCACCACCGCCGAGGACGCCGCGCGCGCCTACGACAGAGCCGCGCTGCTCCTCTACGGCCCGCGCGCGCACCTCAACCTCACGGCGCCGCCGCCGGAGCTGCTCGCGTCCGCGCAGCGAGCCTCGTCGAACGCGCACTCCTCCACGTCCGCTCCGCCTCCGCTCCGGCCGATCCTGCCGCGACCGGCTGCGGCTTCGACGAACCAGCGCTCGCCCGCTGCCTTCCAACACCACCACCACCACCAGCAGCAGGTCCAGCTTCATCTCCTGGCGCCGCAGCTCCCGGCGCAACTGCCGCCGCCGCTCTACTACGCCAGCACGGCCACCGCGTCCACGGTGACCACCACGGCGCAGCCGCAGGAGCCGGCCGTCGCGCCACTATCAATGGCACCTTTGGCCTCCGCGTCAGTGACTGAAGAGCAGGCGCTGACGCCGGACGAGGCGGCCGCTGCCGCGGGGTGGGATTACAACTGCGGAGAGGAGGACTACACGGCGGCGCTGCTCTGGGAGGAGCCGGAGCCCCTCTTCTACGATCTCTTCCTCAAATGAAATGACCACCAGGGTTTTAGAAACCGGCCGATTTTTATGGTTTTCAGCCAAACCAGTTCGGTATAGGATTATGTTCGGTTTTCGACTGGAAACCGAATCTAAGTACTGTAGCAACTCCTGCTAATCGATCGGTTTTGTCGTTTAACCGGTCGATTTTTTGTCAAATCGTAAACCAGACCAGAGGCGGTTTCTAAAACCCCGGTGACCACATCACAAACGCCTTCTTGCCAGCTACTCATTCTCCAGCATGATCGATTAAGTGAAGAAGCCGCAGAGAGGGCGCCTATGGCAGATTGCATGCTCTCACCTCATGCATGCATGCGTCTGGGAGCAAGTAAGCCAGCAATGAATGTAGATAGGCTTACTAGGGTTTCCACCGATTCCTCTGTACCTAATCTATCTTTAGATTCTTTTTTCATTGTTCTTCTTTGTTTTGGGGGGTTGGCTTTTGGCTTTTTTGGTATAGGAATGTGGTGGTATTTATGGGAGGGATTTTATTAGGGTTTACTATCGATTCAAGATTCATTTTGAATCATGCATGTCATTTTGCATGCACAATGGATCGATGCACGTTACCTCTAATTATATATATTTGAATTTATATGCAACTTCATGTTGTTTCCTTTCACCCTTAGATCTCCTATCACAGCGTGAATTAATTTCACTTGCATAATCGTAGGTTCGTGTATTATTAATTCTAGTTCTGACTTTGTTTATATTCACTTCTCGGCTTTAATTACTCTCGTGATCATTGGCAACCCAACTAACGGTCTCACTGGTTGATTGTGTTCTGTATACATCACTGATATTAGAATCAGATACATTCGGGTTTATTTGGTGTTGGCATAAACAAGGTATTTTTTTTAGATAATGACAAACAAGGTATTTAACCGCCCTTTTCTGTTTTTCCAATTTCTTTTACGGTCGTTTAATTATTTATATCCCCAGGCTTCCCATTTTATCAGAATCTGTTGCACATGAATCTTGATCAAGAATCTTCTGTTGGCTGTAAAATGCATTTTCGCAGTCAGATTTGATGGAACAGGGGGAAATTCCGTTCATTAGGCCTTTGGATGCAATGGGAAGAAAAGCACATGGATTTGAACCCCAAACGGAATTTTTCACCATTATATGCCACTCCCTCACCGCTGGGTATGGAAATCCGGACAAAGGACAATTTCTGGACTACGTTTAGGAGGCTCAGGATAAAAATCCAAGACAATAAAAATTCAGAAAAATCAGAATAAGTCTAATAATCTGAAAATATTGTTGGATTCCAAAAAAAAAGTGTCATTGCTAATGTTTCACATGTAGTAGTACAATCATCTAGTGAGTTTAAAACAATAGTACTAATAAAACCATTCAATCATATGATTAAAGTACTAGCACAATCATCCAATGCTTTATTACAGGAAAAGATAAAAATCCAGTCCTGATAAACTAGATGTTTCTAAATTAATGCAACACAACTGATTCTTCAAGCTTCTCCCTGTATTTTTATGTCCATGTATTAGCACAATAGCTAGAGCCAGAAATACATATAGTGAAAAGTCTAAATGCATGACCAAAAAAAAAGCACATTACAATCACAAGTTCTCCATTTATACAAGCTGCTTTGCTCATTTAAAAAATGCATGTCAAGAAAATGAGCACATGATGCACGGGCATTAATTAAACTTCAGGCATTGATATGATATACTGTATTCCTTCCTGTTCTTCATCAAAAACATATATTGATGGATTCGATAAACAATGTCTAGTAAGGTTGCACATTTATGGATGCATTTGGATGAAAGAAACGTTTCAAATTCTAATATGAATCACTTAATATCAACCAAACGGTATTTTCAAAAGCGATTCGAATTGAAACATTTCTCCATTTTACATTAGAAATGAGAATCGTTTGAAATGATGTTTGATTCTGATTCACTCATTCTCATTTTAACTGAATTTGAAACGTTTCAATAAATGAACCAAACGATTTCACAAAGTGATTTTGATTTGGGCTGAGAATAGTTTCTTTAGAGAAACCAAAATATTTCTGAACATAAAATTCGCAGAACATTATGAATTGCGACAAATCGGACACGAATCGTGAAGCCAACACGAGAGACAGGAAAAAGAAAGAAACTTGCTGGGAGGTTTTTTTTTTTCTCTCCCCGTGGATTGCAGGGGTAGAGGTGGGCTGGCTCCAGTAATTTTTGGGACATCCAAAAGCCTAATTGGATCGTGTGGGAAAGAAAAACACAGTCCAGATTGTCCTTGTAATGGGTCGAAATACTCAGATCAGTGCTGTGGGCGCAACGAAGACGATTGCAATCGACAAGGGTCCTGAAAATTCTTTCTTTTCCTACGGCCGTATTATGATTACGTTACCATTTACGATTATAATGTTGAACCAAACACCACCTAGAAATTTTGTGGATATATATTTTTATATAAATTAAATACTACTATAATCTTTTCGGATATGTTATAAAAGAGAATTTTTCATGTACGAGTGGGAGGAATCAAAGTGGTCCAACTCTACTGCCTAGATCAACATTAAGAATAAACAGCACCGTCATTTTCCTACTCATTGAAATACTCCCTCCCTTGCATTTGAAGCTTATTAACTTGTAGGAATGTTTAGGTTTAAAAGGAGATTATAAAGATTTACACGGGTTAGGCCCATTGAAAAAATATGAAAGAAGCGTTATCTCATATTGTTATTCATTACTCAATTTTGATTTATAAGTTCAACTAACATTGAATGTGCACATGGAACCTATTGATCTATAGTTGTCATATGAGTGTAGTTACATGCGTTTTGTTCCACATATACAGTGGCGAAGTCAGAGCGCAATCAAGGGGGGGGGGGGGGGGGTTGTTGCCCGCCCCTGTGGCCCAAGTGTTTATTGTTTTTCTAGCTATTTTTTGCCTTCTGGGTGTATAAACTTTGATCATACAGGGTGCACATACGGTCAAAAATGATGGACTATAGCTAATTTTCTACTTCGCCGTGGGTGGATTCACACCCAGCACGGTAGACATAGCTTCGCTTATGTTCATATACTACTCCCTTCAAAGAAAAGTGTCGTTCCAAGATTTATCAAAGTCAACAGAAAAATTTTATTATACATATAATTATCAATATTGATATATAATAGGAGTATTTTACAAAAAAAATAAAATGAATTTAATGATGATACACAATGTTGAAGAAAAGTGGCACATAGTGAATAAAATAAATTTGTTGGTTGTCCATAAGCATTGTGGGAGGTGGTAGTAAGAATTTTTTTTTATGGTGGACCATAAGCATGTGACCTACCCATAAGGAATTAAAAATACTTCTTTTCTTTATCTTCCCATCTCTACTTTGACCTTCATTGATTGGTTATGCCAAAGAGATAGTTTGATTTTTTTTAATTGTAACATGGTATCTAAACATTGTGAGCATCGACACAACAAAAACATAATTTTTACTTGATCCCACCTTAGTGCATAGTTGGGACATAAACATTGTGCAACAGCCTCTGAGAACACAAGTTGTCTTGTGCAGGAAGCAGAGCAGCGGCAGCTGCCGTCGGGAGCGAGGAGCCAGTCGGTCATACATGTGGACTCTCTTGGGGTGGTGTGTGGGTTTCGCCTTTTTTTTGCTGTGGTCTTAGCTTCACCAAGTAAAAAAAAAAAAACTTACCGTATACGGATATGCAGACCAACCGCATCAGCTCACTAACCATAGAAGTTCCTTTGAAAAACACGATCGTCGTGCGTGGACCGTTAATCTGCACGGATGGACGGCGCAGAGGTTGAGCCGGCCGTGCGCGGCCAAAAAAAAAAAAAAAATCCGCTCATCAGCTTCACCGCCCGGTTTGGTCTCGCGGCTGTGTCCATGCGTCCCCGCGGGGGATCAGAGATCCTACTCCGGAGTCCGGAGTACGTCCAGTGCCAATCGCCGCATGCCTGCCTGCCGCCGTTCGTTACGCCAACCGCCGCGCGCGCTCTTCTGATCCACTCGGTCGCCGGTCGATCGCACCGCCGTCATCTCGGTCGCCGGTCGATCGGTCGGTCGACATCTCGTCTCGCCCGCCGCCGCTGCGTTCTTGTGCATTTTTTCCGCGTACGGATGGACACCTTTTTTCGCGACGTTCCTGCGCATGCTGCACGACAACTGACAAGCCTGCCGGTCGACCGGCGCTCTGCTTGCGTTCAGGACGGGAAAAGCAGCGGAGCGAGCGACGGAGCGGCTACCAACGTACTCCGTGCTCCACCCGGACGGATCGATCCAGGTGATGGATAACCGGAGGGCAGGGCGCGCGGGCAACGACTGCGGGACAACTCGACGCGCGCTCGGAACCTGCACGCAAAGACGTGACCGACCGATGGGTCAGGTGATTCAGTCGACGTCGTCGGTCGGGACTCGGGATTACTAAACCATTTTCTCAAATACGTATACGAATTTTTTGGTTGCTGAAGATTTGAGTGCCGTGTTTGTTTTTTTGGCTCGAAACCTTAACGTATAGCTGGCCAATGGGTCGGACCGGGCTGGCAGGGGCTTGGCCAGGCTCGGGCCGTGGCGTGCCAACTTGCGGGTCAACTACCGAGGCTCAAGCTTGGCTCCATTGATTTTTCACGGTTCAGGCCAGCCTAGCCGAAGCACGGAATTTGTTAAAATCTAATTATATAATATAAAAATTTTAAATTTTAAATATAAATAAATCAAATTACATATATTTTAATATAAAATTTCAATAAATTGATAAACAGATCAGACAGGCCATGCCGAGCCATGCTAAGTCAGATAGGCTATGACCCGATATCTGACCTTACCGAGTGGACTTAAACAGATGGTGCCCGTACCGAACCAATGAGCCTACGGCCATGCCTCGAGCTTGGCCAAAATAGCTGAACCTCGTGCCAAGCCACATGGCCAGCTATACCCTGACGAGCAACTTCCCCTGGTACGCAGACGAGTAATGCAACGCAACCGACCGACAGGGCGTCGTCAGGTCAAGCCTGCACTGTACGGGTGGCAGCCGCGACGTCGAGCATAAGAACGCCGCAACACGAGCAGGCACCAACCAACGACCACGCATGGCCACGCGAGGTGGTCGCGCTCGTGACGACGGCCGCAACCGTTCGAGAACGAGAGAAACGCAACGACGAGCGAGGAGGGTCACGGCACCGGCCGCCGCGACCACCACTGCTGCTGTCAGTGGGACTGGTCACAGCGAGGGAAGGGAAAACGCCCGAAACCCAGCGCAAACCGCCTCACAGGAACCAACGAACGCACGAACAAACCAACTCACCTCATCGGCAAATTGAAGTAACCAACGCGTCCTCGCTCCAAACCTCTCTCCTTATATATATACGCCGAGCGCCACGCACGATCCACCAACCAACACCCCCAAGGAACGACAGAAATGGTGGTGCCTGGCGCGGTGGACGACGGCTCGACGCCGCGACCGTCATCGAGCGAGTCGACGACGACGTCGTCGGGCGCCGCGACGCGGGTGCGGGCGTCGTGGACGCCGGAGGAGGACGATCTGCTGCGCGTCGCCGTGGCGCGGCACGGCGCGCGCAACTGGACCGTGATCAGCGGCGCGGTGCCGGGGCGGTCGAGCAAGTCGTGCCGGCTGCGGTGGATCAACCAGCTCAGCCCTGACGTGGAGAAGGGCGCGTTCACGCCCGAGGAGGACGCCGTCCTCGCCGCCGCGCACGGCAAGTACGGCAACCGGTGGTCCACCATCGCCAAGCTCCTGCCCGGGCGCACCGACAACGCCATCAAGAACCACTGGAACTCCACGCTGAAGCGCCAGCGGCGGGCCGCCGCGGCCCTGGCCGGCGCGAAGGAGTGCGACTTGATGCCGCCGCCGGTCGATGATGATCAGGTGGTGGTGGCCGCCACTCTGGTGGACGTCGAGAAGGATGGGACGTCGTCGACCGTGGCGCGTATCCCGTTCCAGCCCCTGGTGGATCCCACGGAGGAGAACGAGGACGGTGAACGCGAAGAGGAGGGAGACGACGAAGATGAGAACGGTGGCAGCGGCGAGGACGAGGACTCGGTGCTGCGTCTGCTGCCGCTGCCGCCCATGAAACGGTCGTCCGTGGTCAGCAACGGCGGCAATAGCCACCTTCATCTTCCTCTGCTACCTCTTCTTGAGAAGCCGTCAGAGGAAACAAAGTCGCCGCCGCCTCCGCCGCGGGCACCTCAGGATTCCGAGTCGGTGGTCACGTCGCTCACCCTCAGCCTGCCCGGCAGCGACTCCGTCGTCCCCGCCCCCGCGGCTTCTCCGACGCCGCCAAGGGTCACCTCGGCGACGGCGACCGCGACCGAGGAGGAGCGACCGGCCAAGGCGCGGGCCAAGATACTGGAAAAGGACCCGAGGCTCGTGTCCGTGATGCGGGGGATGATCGTGGACGAGGTGCGCCGGCACATGGGGCCGGTGCTTCCGCCGCCCGGCGCGGCGGCGTTCTCGATCATGCCAACGCCGGCGGGCAGGCCAGCACAGGGAACGAGCAGCGCCGCCGGCGGGACGAACGGTCCACCCGCCGCCGCGGACGTCGACCAGCACGAGGCGAAGCGTGCAGCGGTACCAGGCGAACCGACGGCAACAGGAACCGACGCCGACGAGAGATGATCCGTCGCAGCGTTCATCATCATCCACCATCCAGGTCGATGTCAGTCGCATCAGCGTCATGCATGTTTGCGTCCATAGATCCGTTTCGTAGTTCAGGAGTTAAATTTTAGCGTAGCTCATGCTCATCGATGGACAGCGTAGTAGAATTAGTAACCTGCAATGCAAGGAAGTTGCAGAGACCGTAAACATCTGAAAGACAAAAAGGTTTCTTTTCGATTTTCTTGGTATCGAATTCGTTGGTTCGGTTCGATGGTTGCTGCCGTTCTGTTGGGCGTGCGGTTGGGATTCCTGTCGTTCAAATGTGTCGCGTTGAGAGCGGGTGGGGATGGGTGGCTACCGCCGCCGCGGTTACGCAGGACGGAGATCATCTGCCGAGCGTCAAACGGCCGCGCGCTCGTCGATCTGCCGCCCTCCAACGCACGGAACCCCTTCGCATGCAGTGGCCAAGCTAGAGACAAACTGAGGGTGCACACTTCACTTACGCCTATTAGAGTACACAATTTATAGCTGAGAATAGTGCACAAATAGTAAATTTAAGCTAAGTAAAGAAGGTTTTTTTTCCCTGACCCTGATGCCAAGGCACCCCTTTGCCTCATTGAGCTTCGCCCCTGTTCGCATGACAGGTACGCCGCCTAGTAAAGCGCACGGAATCTCTCTACGCTTGCTTGGCTCCAATACTCCAACAAAAATGTAAAGTTGCCTGTATAAAAAACATCGCCGCTGCATATGTCAGGCTCGCACATGCCACATATGAAGACATGAGGGGTGAATATTGGTCCATTATATTTAATATTATATTTGATTATTTATTTTATTCAAAAAAATTAGTTTAAATGTGTAAAACTATAAGTCATAATTAAAATAATTTTAATAATAAAGTATATTATAATAAAAATATATGTTAAACATAATATATATATATATATTATTTATAAAATAAACAATTAATTTGATGTTAGAAGTCAACGGCAACAAATTTAGTAATAGAGAGAGTAGCTTAGGCCCTGTTTTAGATCCTACAGACTAATCGTTAGTTGACTAAAAATTACTCACTTTTCCTTCAAACGAATGGACTAATTTTTAGTCTACCCATGAACTAATTGTTTTTCTGTTAATCAATCCAAAGTTATTAATAGAGATTAACAATTTGCAGTTAAAGTAAACAGGTATAAAATACTCTCAATAGTTAGTGAGCTAATAATTAGACTCTTTTTTGATACGACTGGCTAATTGTTTGCTGACTAAACATTACTGGTTCCCTTCTCCTCAAACGGGTGGATTAATAAAGGGACTAATTGTTTTTTTATTATCCCATCTAAGAGGACTAATAGGCACTAATAGTAACTAGTAATAATTAATTCATATTTAAAATATTTCTAATAATAAAGCATTTCAAAATAAAAATAAAAATTATTTTCACAAAATTTTAAAATACAAATTGATAAAATTAATTTAATAAGTGTCATTTTAGACTTTTAAATTTGACCATACATCTTATTAAAAAAATTATAAAAAAATTATTTATTTTATTATGAAATATTTTATTACTAGAAATACTTTAAACATAATTTATTTATTTTTAGATTTTTACAAAATTTGTGAAATAAGATGAATGGTCGAGCGTTGAATCTAAAAGTAAAAGAAGACACTTATTTTTTTACAGAAGGAACAGGTGCAAGCTGTAATAAAATTTTTCATCCGCCAATCTCTTACGTTTTTCCCTACTAGTGAAACCGCGTCGTGCTTCGTGCCAAGGATTTCCGTGCGTTGGATGGAAGATCGACGAGCGCTCTGCCGTCTGACGCTCGGCAGGGGATCTCCGTCCGGTTACGCAACAGAGCCAAACCGCTCCGGCGAACGTGGACGTGACAATGCACACTGCCGTGCTGACTTTCCTTTTCCACAGTATCCTGCAAATTTGTCATATTCAATTCTAATCGTACATCATAGAATCAACTCTATATTAATTAAGATTATTTTTATTTGAATCTGCATCAATTTATCTAAAAAAATAAAATTGATGGAACATACAGTTATTAGTAATTGTATTTAACGTTAGTTTTATGATAAGTGGTTACAATTGAGTATGATAAAGTTAGACATATAAGGAGAAAGGCAGATATGAATTCCACTACTGCTCATTTATTCATCGCACCACCATCACAGCTACAGTTACCGCCATTTTCTTTCTCACAACTTGATAATTCCACTGAAACTGTATGCGCACTGTGATTAATTATCCTAGCATGATATGCTCCCATGCTGTGTGAACGTAATGTGTCGTACGACATGAGGACTCAACAAAAATTACCTATTGCCAAGCGAGCAAAACGTTTGAGAGTACCACAGCAACAAATTAGCAAAAATGTTGTGCTCCAACCGTAACGGGAAGCCGCAACAAACAAGTCGCCAAGCAGCTAAGTTTTGAAAGCTATAACTGACGCGCTTTATTTCAGCACTAGGGTGATCAACATCATGATATATACAACCGTTTTAGTATACCTAGATAAATGAAGCAACTGGCCTCCCTACCTTGTACACGGCCAAAATAGATATGTACAGGTCTACACCACAGAGTAACATACGGGTACAGGGTAGGGAGGCAAATTGCACGATGATACAAAAAGGGAAATATGTCGGTGGGGGATTGTGAAGATGTCTCTATAAAGTATACTAAACTACCTCAAGCCTATCTGGCCCGCTGTTAAACCTGCTCGTTGTTGGTGGTTATCGTGAGAAAATCACCTGTTACCTGTGCACCAAAAGGGATCTTTCTATGGGGGCTTGTGGAGGTGAAATACAGTGTTATATCATGAGATTAATTTCGTTGATGTCATCCATGGGGATCTCGAGGCCCATCAAGTCAAAATCCTGGAGAGCATCTCCATCATCGTCATCTAGGTTTAACCAGCCACCAAAGTCACCATCAATTCCGGGCAGCTCGAGGTTAGACAAGTCTGGCATTTCAGCATCATTTGAAGCATTTGCTGGATCATCACGCCTAGCACAAGCAGCTGCTGCTGTGTCATTCCCATTGCTAGAAGAAGTTATTTTGGCAGGCAACTGTGAATCTCTAGGTATACTGCTGGTAGGAGCAGAGACGTTGGTGCTCTTCTGCTTGATCTTTGTTTTATTCTTCCTTTCCCCTTTTGCAGTGGATGATGGTGGACGGCCACCTCTACCACCATCTCGGTTGTGCCCCTTTCCATCTCGGTCTCTTTCACTTCTCTTTCCTTTTGTATTGCTCACAAGAGAAGTACCAAGGCCTGACGTTTCCAGGGTTCCTCCTGTTATGCTACCTACAACCTCATCCAGCAATAATTCCCTTTGTTTTACATTATTTGTCCAAGGATCCTCCTTTGCAATTGATAGATCCGTAAGGTGGCTGCTTGCTCGCGAAGCATCTGATACACTAGCCATATGGAATGATTTGACTGTATTGTCTGTGAATAAGAAAATCAATCAGATCCCGAGTGGTCAGTCGAAGAGATATACATAATATGACAAAACAAAAAACGAAAACTGATACTCCTTCCGTTCCTAAATTCTTGACACTTTTGACTTTTAGTTGTCACGTTTGACTCTCCGTCTTATTCCAAAAATTGTAAAAATATCATTTATTTTGTTGTGACTAGTTTTATCATAAGAGATGCTTTAAACATGACTAGTTTGCTTTTATATTTGTAAAACTTTGTTGAATAAGATTAATGGTCAAACTTGTTGTCTAAAAGTCAAAAATGTCAACAATTTAGGGACGTAGGTAGTACATACACAGATGCAACCTCAGAGCTACTAAAATCTCTACTCCCTCCGTCCCAGAATAAGTGTTCATCTGGGTTTATTCAAACTTGTCTTTATCGAATGATTTCTATGAATATAAATTATTTTTAATATATATAAAATATATATTATGAAAGTATTTTTTATGAAGAATTTAAAAGTACAAATACTAGGTTTTTAAAGTTAACCAAATCTATAGAAATAGTTGGTCAAAGCTAGATGGCACGAAACCCAAACGAACACTTATTTTGGGACGGAGGTAGTATTTATTAACTAGGATACTCAACAGTTGACATAAAATTAGAAAAAAAATAGTATGATGACCACAATACCTTGTGACGCCGTATCTGGGCCACTTCTGCGAGAAGTTGCTGATACAAGCATATCCTTGAAAGTTGGCTCATCAAAGCAACTAACTCCCACCTCCTCAAAGTTTCGGCAACGTGCTAATGTCCGTTTGACAAAACTTACCGCAGCATGTCTACCAGCTCTACTAATATTTTTGCTGCTTGAAACATTTGGACCACAGAAAGCCTGGAGATAGGACAGAAAATTATATATCATTAAACATAAAAGATTGAATATTAAACATGAGGATACATTAAGCAACTAAGTTAGTTTTTTCTGAATTTGTAAACAAGTGCTATTGATGAAAAGGTTTTTTTGGATTTGCTGCTTCTACCAATTCTTCTATCAATAATTGACAAAACTACTACGCAGCTAGGGTACACTCGGAAATAACACCAACTAACGAAGCACCAATGATGCGAGTAGAAGAAAACCCTAAAGATGAGGATGGGGTAACTCAGGCCGCAAAGGAGAATAATGACTAGTGCTTTCATGCATATGAGTGACAGCTGAGGGAAGTTTCATGCTCAGTTTATTAAACATTTACAAAATTATAACCCAAACATTTCTTTGAAGTCCAAAAACCACGAGAAGAAAAGTGAATCACAAAGCAAATAGTTCAAGGAAAGCTAGTGAAAATTATGTTGATAAAAAGGCTATAAACACTAGCGCATCTAAATCATTAATCCGCACAATAAAACGAGAATACTTGCATCGTGGAGATTCGAGGTAGTTACCATATATTTCTCATATGCTATTAACAATAGTCTGTCCATGGCACGCTGTGAAAATTCCCTGTTGGAGTGCATCAAGTAGACATTAGAACTTGGAACATGATAAATTGTTCCATCAAAGCTTATCATGATATGCAAATACCTCTGCTGAGTCTCTTTTGCAGTTCTAACAACACCATTAAGCTTCAATAGCAAGTTGTTCTTATCCAGAACCTATCAATTAAAATGATTTATTACACTGATGAAGACATGGGTTAATAAAATTCAAAATAAAGAAAAGGTTAATCTAAGAAACAAAAATAGTGAAACAGGTTTATCTAAAACAAGCACATATGTATGCATTTGGTGAACATAGGTACCTCTTTACGGAGTTGGCCTTCTAATTTACATATTTCAGCATTGATATCCTCGTCTTCACTCTGTGCAAGATCCGGCTGAAATAGAAACACAAGCACAGTCAAAAAAAATATTAAAGGCTTTGCCCTGTAACTTGAAAAAATTAATAGATGCCAGATGATGGGGATTCAAATTATTCAATCAAATTATGGGATATTAGAAAATGGAGTTCCAAGTTTATGATAATCACATTAACAAAATAATGAAATGAAATATGCATCCATAAGCCTCATGGAGATCCGATAAAGAAATAAAAGCTTGTTTAACCCATTCAAAAGCTTTTGACTCCATTTTTTTAAACCAATTGAACCAAAAGCATGTGTTAGATTTTTCATAAACGGTGGAGCACAGCTCACTTAATATGTCATGGGCCCAAAACAAGACCCAATACATTTGGTTTTAGCCAATGAACAACAAAACAAGCATAACAGAAATTATTAACATCTTACGATGATACATACAATGCATAATCCCAGTTACATGTAACACCTATCCAAATATTCCAACTTTCAAATACTTTGAACAGATCTATACATGATAACCATAGTCCATTCTCTGAGAAAAGTCTATTTAGCACTTTTCTGTAATCCAATCATTAATTTTATTTGTACAATATAAAATATGGACATGGTCACAGGAACATTTTGCCCACTTCAAATTTGTTCAGATACATCCACACGTTATCATATTCATAACAGTCCAAAGATCAGAGGCTTTTGATTGTTTACATTTTAATATGTTACCAGGATACCACTAAAGAAATATCAAGGTGAAATGAATAATAAGCTTAGAAACTGCAACATTCTGTGAGAACATACTGTGTTAATATTCAAGTCCAATGCTAAGAGTTCGATTATCAAAGAAAAAACAGATTAAAAAGAAAGTTAATTTCTACCAGTGGATCTAGCAATGCAAAACGTATGAAGTCTACTCATAAATTTGGTGGCTAAAGCAATATAAATAAAACTCTAGCACACAAACTAAAACAAATACACTAGATGTTGCAATTTAAAGTTGAAAAGAAATCCTACCACAGGTTCAACAGATACACCGACTTCACTGAGCTCGATGATAATCCTATCACTGAAGGACATCTCACTGTACTGCAAATCAGGCCACACCTTGGCTTTCTGCATTGAATTACCACTTCTATGTGACAAATCATCATCATATTTCCAATCAGAATCCAATATCAAACCATTTGGACCGCTCACTGAATCTTCAAAATTCATTAAAGGCTCTAACCCATGACCGTGTGAATTTGTCTTCCATCCTTCATCAAAATGAGTTTCATGTATATCAAATGGATATCCCTCATTTCTGTAAGTGTTATTGGTAATACTCTCAGCCTTATCTTCATCTATCAAAGCTTGAATAAGTCTTTGGCCAACTGAAGCTCCTCCTAGCACCCCAATTCCTTGCACAAGTTGATCCAGGATAGGTTCAATGCAGCTTGTCTCCCATGTTACACCTCCATTCTCTACCTGATTCAAGCCATATCCATTTGGAAGGGCAGTGTGATCATCTTTGTGGCTGGCAGCAGGAGTTGATGGCTGAGAGATATACTCAAGACTACCCTGTACATAAAAAATATTAGCACGATACAGAGGTACATAATATAAATCAAATTATAATTCAGTTTCACAAATTCTACATAAAGAAACACAATAACCGCATAATCATAACATGGCATTTTTGTTGCTCCTGCGCTGATTGAAGCAAAACATACCTTATATTTCTGGCTTTCATCTCCTTCCACTGATCTACATGAGGTGTTGTCATCCGGCGAATGTATCTTGGTAAAGAAATAACAAATTAAGAAACAGAAGTGCAAATATACTTCTTTTGCTACAACATATGATCACCTCATGTTACCTGTTGACTTAGATAGGCTACGTCTTCTGTGGTCAAGAAACCAAAGACAGGTTCAACCTGCCACCAGAATTGACTTGCACAAGCAGGTCCTTCAATGACAAAAGAATCATTAAACACCTCTCAAAGGGGAAAATAAAAGTTATAAAATTTGATAAGCATGATCCGTACGTAAGGCAGCATTAGCCGCAGCAAGAAGCTCCTCATGATCATCTTCAGATTGCACTGAAATGAACAAGACAAGTTCAATGGTACGGCCTTCTGGAACATTTTAATTGCAAAGAAAACCATAATCACTACAGAGAAGCAGGTGAGAACTGAGAATGTACCAGGAGATTCTGATCGAATGCTGCTACTGATATGCCTAGGCCGTGTGTTGCCTTTACGCTCAGATATCTTCTTCATCATTGTTCTACCAGATTTACTACAATGAAAATTCAAAGTTAGAATGTTGATGAGCCAAATGGCATACAACTGCTTGTTCTGAGGGCAAAATTACCTTGCATTTCTCTCTGAGACAGTCCTCACACTTCTTTGTTTTGTGGTTGGAGCATTTTCAAGCTTGTCTACTGACACAGGAGTGTTGGGTCTGGTTGGGGTAAAACCCCGGCCAACCCTACCTTGTCTCCTAACAGCATCCCCAATATCCTCATCAGCAGACAACTTATTCCTTTTGGAAGGATGCCCAAGCATAGCAATTTTCTGAAAACCAGATCCATTCCCCTCGTCCACTTCACCAACCCTTTTGCTTTTGTCCCTTAACTTTTTCTCAGCAATTCCAGGTTCGCCGCCTTCAGATCCAGTTGAAAGCCCATGATCTCCTCGTTTTATTTGCTGAAGGCCATTTACGGATGCACGCCTAGGTATCCCAGCAGAATCTTCATTAATAGGACTGTCTAATACCAATGTGCCATCAGTATTTGTAATAATAGGGACTAAATTTGACCTCCTTGCTGACCGGGATATCTTTTGAGGTCTCTGCCCTCCCCACTGGGTGGGAGGAGATAATGAATGAGTAGACTTTGTACGTTTAGCATTGCCAGATCCACTGGTAGAAATTAACTTATTTGTACTGGAAAGATGTTCCCAATCATCAGAAGTAGCTTGTGATCGAGGAATGTTTGGAGATGACTTCAACAGTGAACCTGAACTTGATCGAGGTCCCCTTGCAGACCCATTTGCCTTCGGTAACGATGAGATATTACCACCACTATCATCCTCTGTAGCCCTGGAAAGATACAATTTGTCATAACCATGCTTTTGTGTGGATATATGTTTGTAAATGGAGTGGTTGGTTGAGCGATTGCCCTAGACAGCTATGACAAACTTTAAAGCCTAACATGCAAGCCGATAACTACCACAATTCTATGTGGCACAATGAAGTAGAGCACCACAGTTTGAAACAGGAATGCATATCTTACTTGTTAACAATTCTTGGACTGGGCAATTCTTGGCGATCCCTTTTGGTAGTAGGATGCAAACTACTGTCTTGGTCGCTCCTATTCAAAGGTCGTCCAGCAAGACCATTTTGTGCAGAAAGCAACTCTGCTTTACTAGTGCTTGATGCACAGGCAATAGTTCCAGACCTG
Organism: Zoysia japonica; assembly: GCA_001602275.1. NCBI lineage: Eukaryota > Viridiplantae > Streptophyta > Magnoliopsida > Poales > Poaceae > Zoysia > Zoysia japonica. Next base: position 432,469 of record BCLF01000016.1, read on the forward strand.
CATATTCACATTTATATCATTGATACCCAGAAGACAGAGAGGAACCAGCTGTGTAACAGGCTTTTCAGTAACAAAGCCTCAACAATTCAATGGAATTGCATAATACTTAGAAGAAATTTAATAACATGTCCATCAATAGTCATAATCATACAAATAAATTTTCCATTAAATAAAAGCCTTCAGGAAGAACATTTCAGCATCAATAAGAGGAGAGGAATGAAAAAATCAAGCCCAAAGCAGTCGACTCTCTGACCTGAAACTTGGCGAACTTGCCATTCTTGCCCTACAATCATTATTAAATTTGTGTTGACCTTGTTTCAACTCCCGTTCTGTATCAGCAGTCCTTAAAGCACCAGTTGAACGTTTTTTCTTCATCTTTGGCTTCTCCCAACCATCAATATTGGTTGCCAAACCTCTGGTTTTTTCTTCTGGGATTGCTGAACCGCCATTGGTAGCTTTACCAGGATCTGAGGTTCTATCAACAGACCCTGGCCCCCTTGATGCTCCAGTGGTCCTAGCATCCATCTAATAATAATAATAATAATAAATCAGAAATATATTAAGCAAGTTTCACTAAATGCATCAAACAAGGCATCATATTATATGACAGCTATGCACATGAAGAAACATCATCGGATGAACATTACAGTGGCAATCGATTAGACTGAACATGCTGATTGCTGAAAATATAAGACTATGTCACACGAAAATGGAGCAGCTATGTTTGAATAAAAAATCCTGAAGAGAAGTTTCATTTACATAAAAAAACTTCAAAATAGATAACTTCTCTCCGCTCATCACAGAACCACTGTATCATTTCATCCAACATTTTGGCAATTAAAAATTTAAAACCATAATACAAAAAGAGTAAAACATAATAATGAATGAAGATATGAAGATGCAAGATTCAACCTCCACCATGGATGTACGTATTCGCCTATTTTGTCCTGCAATCTTTGCCCTTTCTTCTATTCTCTGAGGTCCAAGCTCAATATCGTCATTCAAATGGCCTTGAGGAACATTCTTAGGGATTGCTCCTCCAGGCAATAATGCACTAGATCGTTCATTTGATGAACTGTCTCCTCGAGAACGTTTTCGTACAATGTTGGGACAAAGTCTATCGATCTTCATTACAGCGCCACGAAAAGCTCTAGCTCTCTCCCTGCACAGATACTAAGAAATGAACAATTCTTGAACAGTCACACAATCAAGAATCCATATATAACTCCCTACAGGATACTTCCACAAATGTTTCCCACTGCAAGGTTCAAGTACAGATAAAGAAGTATAACTTTTAATAATGGAGGTTCTGTTAAACTATTTACTACAATAGTATTACTTTCAATAATCAAGGTTCTGTTAAAGTATTTACTACAACCTTACATCTGATAAGCTTCTGGAGACAACAGATATATGCATGAATAATACCTGGCCTTATTTGAGATGTCATTAAGATTATTCCTCACGCGTTTGATTTCTTCGACAGAACCAGGTATATTTCTTCCTATAGACGGAGCTGGTGTGGAATCTTCTGCGGAGGTTCCCAAAATGGAACTTATTGATTCTTTTACATCAAATCGAGAAGTCTTATGATCCATAGTTGCAGGTCTTAAGTCCACAGCAAGCGACTGAAGCAGAGTGGCAGGGTCCATTGCTGCTGATCTTGATGAGTTTGAAGCTGGAAACGTTGTATAACCATCACCGCCTTCACGAAAGCTTCCTGACCTTTCCAATGATGCAGCTGCATATGCCCCCCGTTGTGGATTGAAGTACCCGTGCCCATCTGGGCTACCAGACATCAAATCGGATTTTGTACCAGATGCCATTGCCTGGCTATGGCAGTTTTAAAACAACTTGCATATGCAAATATGAACTAAAAGGGTGGCAATGACAACTTAATCTTTCGGTGATGGAGCCAAAGGCAGTATTGAATCTCAAATTATCGAAATACCTGTCAATAGAAAAGATAATTAACTTTTTCAGACAATTTCAACTTTTTGATGAACTTGCTTGTAGCATATAAAAAAAGGAGTAAAAAAGCTAGCTTTTAGCTTAAAGTAATACTTATGGAATTGTAGCACCATCCAATTTTTACATAAGCTTATCAGATGTCAGTTTATGGAATTCATTTTATCTAACAATCTATTAAATGACCATTTTCCCAATACTGCAGCTATCCGATGACGAAGTATTCATAATATCATGTGATCTAAACCCAGAATCTAAGTGCATTATATTGCAACAACCATATGAAAACAAGGAAAGCAATGGGATCCATGGCTCCAATAAGCTTAGGCCCATCAATGCAACAGTGCATTACTAATGCAATAAGCTCAATTTCACAGTTGTTAACAAATATGAAGCTCAATTTCACAGTTGTTAACAAATATGACCAAGGCCCCATGAAATTGTGCAAGCATCTCATCAAGGCATCAATTATCTTATGCGAATTTAAAGCTACTAAGACAGATCCAAGAGTGGAAGCAGAATTAGAAACAATCTAGTTTCTACACGTCGCTAACCAAGCTCCATCGCTAAGCGCCAAACTGCCATGGTGCCACGCGCCAAGAAACAATCAAGAATCACCTTGGAACACGCAAACCAGAGAAAGACACCAAAATTGCCACTATCAAACCTCAGCACGCTCAATCCGATCCACAGGCAGGGCTCCACATACTGCCCTGGATCTCAGCAGAGATCCCACCAATACCAGCAGCAGCACCCGGCACCATTACCTAAGCGGACTAGCTCTTGCTCGCCCGCGACCCTGCGCCGGATCCAGCGCCCCAAACCCTTGCTGAAGGATCAAACCAACCGCCAGGTCGGTAGGCCCTACACGTTACGTCGCGCTCCCTAGGGAAGAACCCTATCCCTAAAGCTCGAGGAACTACCCTAACCACTTGCGAAGGCCGGAATTGAGAGGAACGGAGAATTAGGGCCTACCGCGTGTGGAGAGATCCAGATCTTCAATCCAGCAAAGCGGGACCCGCGGCGGGGAAGACACGCGGAGCTGAGTGCATCCCGGATTTCGATCGCGGTGAAGTTTGGAGACGAAGCTCGCCTCGCGATGGGAAAAATGGAGAGAGCTTCGGCGAAGGCGGAGGAAGGGAGCGTAGAGAGAGAAGGGGAAGGTGGGGCCGCCGTCGGACTCTGAAGTCTGAACCGGGCAAGGACCGAGCGGTTAAAAGTGTGGCGGTTATGGTGGATGACAGGTGGGTCCGTGCCCCACGTGGCAGGTCGATTTTCTTTCGTGGTGTGGCATAATGATGGGGACGGGTCCGTGCTGCTCTTATCAAGAATTTGTGTGTACACGAAAGCATAACAGCAATCAGCCATGGAGCTAACAAACAGACATTTAACTAACACCAGTAATAAACATGGAGAGAAAATTTGTAGATATGAAACTTTGGTCCTGCTTGTTATAGTGTATTTTTAAACTTTTTAAAAATATTATACTTTTGATTTGGAAAAATACTCAATTGGGTTCCTAAATTATCTATGAAAGCTCAATCATAATTCAACTCTCATAAGGTTCCAATGTAGTTAACTTGTTTCATCTCTAGTCTAATGTGATTACTCATATGGTATGCCATGTTAGCACATGGAATGTCACTTCAGCTTAAATTTTTTAATTCTGAATTTCAATTAATTTTTCTCTTATACTATAACTCTTTTGCATCCATTTAAATCATCATTCTTTTTTACCATCAATGCAATAAAACAATATCATGTATTAATATATTTTTATGCTTTACAATATTTGAACTATGTTAAAAATCAGATGTGAAAATTCCACCGAAAATGGTATGTAAATTTTAAAATATTTTCTAACAAAACATTTTTTGTTACATTAATTTTAAAGAATAATGATTTGAGAGAAAAATTGATCCGAAATTAGGAATCTAAAATTATAACTCGCGTGCTGATGTGGTGTGCTACGTGGGTGGCGACATCAGCTCAGGGATGAAACTGATTCTCCAACCAAAATTCACGAACTAAATTAGACTCATGAAAGTTGAGCTTTCCTGCATAGATTAAGGATCAAATTGAGTAGTTTGCCTTTTGATTTTAGAAAGTAATACTCAATTCATTCGTTAAAAGCTTAGTTTTATACCTCGATTTTTAGAAGTTCCAAATTAAGCCCTAAATTTTACTTAGAAACTCAATTTCATCCCTACTCACATATGGCACGTCACATCAGTTTTGGATTCTAAATTAAAGCCGATTTTTCTCTCAACACGTAACTCTGTTTTTAATCTATTTGAACCGTTGTGTTTATTAAAATTAATAAAAAAAATAAGGAATATAATTTTTCTAATATTTTGATTGTGTTAATAATCAGATATGAAAAATTTACCCCATGAATATATTTAGGTATTTTTAAAATTTTGAAAACCTCAAAATATTAAATTTTCAACTTTTCCTTTTGCATTAACTAAATGGTGTTTTATACATTTGGATTGTGTTAAGATTCAGTTTTGTTAAAATCATCAAAAATAGTAAATTTTAAAAAATAAATATAAAAATATAATCATGTGAGATTTTTTTGTTGCATTAATGCTAAGGATACATGATGGTTCAAACGGATGAAACTAGAGTTATGGATTGAGAGAAAAAAAAATTTGAAATTAATAATTTAAAATTGCAACTGATGTGATGTGGTATTTGCCGATATACATGTCACGTGTGCAGTCACATTAGACTAAGATGAAACTGAACCTCTAACTAAAGTTTAATAACTATTATTGTCACTCAGAAAGGATGAATAGGTGTTTTTGAAATTAAAAAAACTCAAAGTAAAATTAAAAAAATGTAAAATTCGTAAGTTTCAGTTTTGAAAACCCAAACTTTCAGGTTTTCTTAAAACTGACAGTAAAAGAAATGCACTTTCACTTTTAAAAGTTAAAAGATGGATGAAAGTTAGCTTTTGTTTATTTTTGGGACTTAAATGAGTATTATCTCTTTAGAATATACGAAGGAGTTTGAATGTAACAAATCTTATAGTTTTAAGAACATAATATTTATAAAAGTGCAACCATTTTGAAGTTTTAAAAATTCCATGCATATCCTCTTTTTTCTAACTATGATTTTATTTAACATTGGCTTCTGAAAAACACATGATTTCTATATAGTTAAGTATTAAATAATCGCGAACCCAAACATGGCCTTAAAGTATTTGTTTGCAAAAAATTAGATGGAATGAGAAAATTCAGTGGAGACATGCACAAAAGAAAATAAATGCTTTTGATTATCTGGAAAAAAAGCATAAAAAATTTATACTCCATCTATTATTGTTATTGTTATTGATTTTTAATGACATCTTTTAACTGCTCATTTAAAAAGAGCAGATCTCCAATGAACCATTGAAAAAAAATTCTCATCTATCCTCAGCCACTGAAAAAATGCTTTTATCTTTTCTACCTTCACTTGAGATTTCTCTGCCACTCCTAAATAAAAGGAGACCGAGTTGAAAAAAAAACCTAAAAAAGGACCATCAAATATTTTTTCATCAAAGATGTAACAATGAAACTAATTTTTATAATTTACTAGCTCACAAAAAGAGAATTTCAAAGATTTAAAAAGTAAGGTATTTTGAATTAAAGAAAATTTAAATTTATAATATATGTTGAATTGCAAAGCCCTAATAACAAAAGCTGGTCATCACAATATGTTCCATCGCCAAAAAAAATTGGCACAAATATTAAAACAATAGATGTAACCTTTCGATAAATATCTAAAAGATGAAAAAAAAATCCATCAAGAGGGGCAAATGGGTGGGGGGGGGGGGGGGGGGTGATTCAAACGGGCACAGAAGAAAAAAAAAATCATTTTTCCGAACTGATTCAATTATTTTTTTCATGATTGTGGTTAAGTGGGAGTAAGACGAATTGCAACACTTCATCAATACCGAGATCGCAAGGATAGATTCAACGATCGCAGGAAGCAAAACGAGTTGCCACAATTGGAAGCATATGCTCACAGTTACGTAGAGCACGTCCGTTAACACGAGTGCCACAATAGGAAGCATATTCTACCAGAAATGGAATCTCTGCAGTTGTAGGTAAACTCTGGAATCCATATGAAAGTTGTTTAGTTCGAATGCTACCATTCTAAAGCAGAGAAGTTCTGACAAATCCACCAGGAAACGTCATATTTCATTCGATAGAGTGCAGCAGGATTCGTCATTTCTTTGACACTAAGTACTCACACAACTGAATGTAATATAACACATCAGATGCAGAAAAGAAATAAGAGTAAAAATACAGGCAGCAATTTCAAAATTCAGAATTATGCTTGGCTTGGGGCACCATTTGTCGCTTCCTCCACAGCCGAGTCTGCTTCTGCATCCTTTTTGGCTGATGAAAACACAGACAATTGATTGAATTATAAAACTACACACCGTAAATTGCAGGAAACTGTAATAATTTAGTGACCAACTACTGGATTATCCAAAAAAACAATCTCAGCATGTAACACAACTTTGTGTTCGCAGGACAAACCTTTCTTCTTCTTTCCACCACCCTTCTTCTTTGTTTTAGTCCCTAAAGCAAGCCATGCCTTTATCTCAGCATTGTCTTCAATGGATTTCGTTGGCTGTAGCTCCAGTAGAGGGTGTGATGTAATCCTATCTGATCCATTTGGCATCAGCAGCACAGTGAACTTTATGTGCGCAACAAGGTCACCTGGATTAAGTAACCACAATCACCACTGTGCAGTCAACAACTAGATCACTGAAAAGCACATGAAAAATAAAAGAAAATTTGTTCCTTGGCCTTCAAATAGTCACTGCCCCCTTCCTTAGCCCTTTTTGTTTTGAATTTCCCTCCAAGGACCAAAATTTATATTTGATTTCTTTCTTGACACTTCGATAGTTTCGAGCACTAACTGTGTTAAGTGAGGGTTGAAATGACCATTTTACCCCTCATCTAAAATGAACCAACAAAACTTTGTTAGTGTTTGTGTTAATCTGATCTCCAACATAGTTTAGTAATTATTGACCATCACATGATTAATAGTGTACACTCAGATTAACACATGCAAATGAAAATTATGTTGGTTCATTTTAGACGAGGGATAAAATGGTCATTTCAACCCTCACTTTTTTTGAAACTGTATTTCAACCCTAACCTAACACCGTTAGTGCCCTAAACTAACAGAAGGGCCAAGAATGGAACCAAATTTAAATTTCGGTCCTTAGAGGGAAGTTCAAAACCAAAAAGGCCAAGTAAAGAAGCAATGACTATTTTAGGGCCAATGAAAGAATTCTCTCAAAAAAATGAACTAAAAACCTACGCTATAGGTCCACATGCTTTAAGAGAATAGTATTGAACCAAGGAGATAACTCAAGACAATATGAAAGCTATTTCCAGTGATCCATAGCAACTGTATTTCTCTACCTGGCTTCTCATGAAGTACCGGATATGGCTGCAAGAGCTCATGGTTCATGCATTCCACTAAGCCCAAGCGAGCACGCTTCTCTTCCAATGCCCTGTTGAAATTCACAAACTTTTAAGTAGACTGAACAAAAATTAAAGGCGTCAAAACTCAAAAGTCAAAAGTGCAGAAGGAAACCTTGCAGTAAAAGGCATAATCGGGAATTTCTGACTGATCTCACTGAAAATAAACCTCGATGCTTTCATCTTCAGGTGGTAGTTCTTGTCCACAGCCCTCTTGTAGATGGTGGTCTGCTTCTCATCCAATAACTTGGGCTGCCACAGATATTTCAACATAAATATAAATATACAAAGGGAAACAGAAGAAACATTCATAAAACTAACAGTGATTCCCACCTTTCCCTCTCCAGTGCTTGTGACAATATCAATTGCGTATACTTCATTTTCTTCAAAATCAGCATCATCCACCTTTGTGTCAGCATTGGAGACACTAAGAACGACTTTGTTACCATCAATGACAAATTGTTTCAGCTGATGGCTGAGAACACCTTCCACAATTTTGCAATCATAAGCAGCAGCAACTTTCTGAATTGCTTCAGTAACATCCTTGTTCTGCACAAGGTATATGTAGGAGATTAGAAATCAAATATACAAATCAGCGGCCATACACAGAACACAATTGTACTCTACTAAGATGGAAAAATAATAGTTACATCAGTTAGAACCTTAACAGTCAAGGATGCATATGATATCACAATCAGAGGAAGCGTCGCACCTGCCTAGGGTATGACAAAAAAAAATCAAGATGTGCTACATTGTCAAAGGTATACCTTCTTCCCAGGTCTAACAAGCCTCATCGCAACTTCTGCTGCTGTGTTAGCAGCGGCAAGCACATCAGCCGCCCTACCTGTGACTGGGCCATTGGTAATGACATGTGTATGTGCCACCACAGCAATAAAACCATCAATATGACAGCCCATATCTCTGTCAAATTAGAGCAATTATGTGACGTCCATGGCCCAAATTTTTCATAGAAATAGAACATGATAAAATAGTTGCAGCAGAAGATTACATTTTAACCATATCATTTTCTTCCAGCACAGACTCATCAGTGGCAAGCGGAGAGAAGTGGCAGACTGTGTTGTTAACAGATAAACAGGTTGGAAAAGCAATGCCCTTTTCAATCTTCTTCTTTGCATTCTTGTAGACATTTGAAGTTTGCCTGTTCCCAACAACGAACCCCAAGTAAGCAGGAAAAGTCAACTTGAAAGCAGCAATCAAGAGAACTAAGACAGGTGGATTATTACTCTGTTATGAAGGAGTCACCCTTCTCACAGAGGTCAACAATCTTGGCTTTCGGCTTGCACTCAGACACGACCAGCTTCAGAGCATCTATAGCACAAGAATAATAAAGATACAAATCATATCAGCATTACAACTAATATAAACCGTAACACTAAAGACAAAGACACACAGACACCCAAATTCAACGTTATTTACTACACGACATTAAGTTACTACTCCCTCTGGTTTTAAAATATTCATACTGCTGACTTTTCATGTCATCTTTGCACATCTGGCTTATTCAAAAAAAATTTCAAATGTGTAAAATTATTAGTCGTGTTTCAAATATGGAAAAAAATGACAATTTAGGCTCCAATCATGGTTGCTTCGACAATTTGACATTTTGTGTGGATGACATATGGGACCGCCCGCATGGATGAAATGTGTGAGCGTGTCAAAATGCTGAAGCCCAATGATTAGAGTCCTAAAAATCATTTCTCTCTTCGAATACCTTTAATGATAAAGCAAATTATAACAACATATGATATTTGCCATACTTTTTTGAATAAGACTAATAGTCAAAGATGATGTTAGAAGTCAACAGTGCCAATATTTTAAAACCAGAGGAAGTGCATAACAAGGTAAGAAGATGATGATGATGAAAAACTCTAAGAGTAAAATGAAGCCAACAAAATAATGCCATCAACCAAAGCAAAGGCCTCCTCTGCAACTCAACTCATAAGGTCACACAACCACCACTAGGATTGAAAACAGATGGGAACGGTTAGGAAAACACCACAGCTGTTTCTGTTTTCATATTTTTTAACACCGGACGGAAACAAAAACGGGGAAGCCAGTAATGAAAACGAAAAAGACATATTCAAACTTTCAGAAACGGACCAATTTGGATGAAAATATACTGGAATTCGTTGGTAACCGGTAATTATGTCGGAAACCTCAACATAATGGCATATATATTACTAAATAATTCTGCCCGAAAAAAACTATGTATACCATACTAATTAGTAAAATCAAAGATTACAAGATATCAAAAGTCATACTTGAACTATACATACTTAGAGCTTTTTAGATCAATATCATTTTCTATTAAATATTGGCTGAAATCTAATTCAAGACAGTTTCCTATCTTTATTTTTATCCACGAACACTACGAACTACTCGAACTATCCAGAGCCTCTCAGGTTTCCACTCTCCATATTGTTGGCCACTGCCGCAAGGAGCCCGAGTGGAACCCACCCTCAGGATGGAGATGGATGAGGATGAGGAATGATCCTGCTGGAGTACCACAACGGAGCATTGCCACTCGGGCACCACCTCCACTCCCCATGCTACTCGCCGCGGCCTCAACGCAGGCCTTGGCCCAGCCACAAAGACCGCTGGCGAGGCTGTGGGGCCTCTATCTAGCAGCAGGATGCGCCGGCCGCCGCATCTTCCAGCCCCATGTGTGTTGCCTCCCCTTCACCTCCCTCAATCCCCTCCCTCCCCGATTCAGTAATCCGGAGAAATCCCGAAAAGATTTGAGAATTTCCCGAATAAAAACGGGGTTCCATAAAAACAGACAGAAAAATGGCCAACTATTTTCAATACTGTTTGTCTGTTTCTTTCACGTTTCCGTCCGTTACAGTTTATTTTCGGAAATACATAAACAAAAGCGGAAATAGAGGAAATGGTAGCCAGTTGGGACGGGAATTTCCCGTACCATTTTCAGCCCTATGAACCACACCAAATTTTGCCTCTCAAAAACTGCCGTCGCTGTGAATACTAACGCCAGACAAGAAAATATGCGCACCTATCTAACTCACCAAGCAGCAGCTACGTCTAAAAACTCACGATATCACCAGTTAAAACCAGCCTGGAAATGACATCACAGCCTTTATCTCGGCGAAACCCCTCTCATCTACAGGGGCAGTCTGCAAGGGTTAGAAAGCGTGAGCTTACTGTTGAGGATTTCGGCGGCGGCCTTGTACTTGGTGACGACGTCGTTGGAGGAGAGGTCGAGCTCCTTCTCCTCCCTGACCTCATCGTCCGACATCTGCAGCACCGGGATAGACGCACCCGAAAACGATCAGAAATGGCGAGAACATTACCGAACGACGTAGGAAATGGGACCTATCGAGCCCGGATACCGCGGAACGGGACGGAGGATACTCACTGCTTCGATCGGAGGCGGTGACGGCGGAGGGTGGACGATGTGTCGATGCGACGTCGGCGGCGCGGGGTGAGGTTTGAGGTTAGGGTTTGGGGTGGCGGGGGTTTGTGCTTGGAGTAGGGTGGGGGAAGCGCGGCGAGTGAGTGGGGCGGTGCCGGCGTCTGGCTAGGGCAGTGTAGCGTGTGTGGCTGGCCAGTGGGACCGACAGATGAGGTCACCCTGTCCTGGGCCGTGCCGTGCGAGGTTGGATAATGCTTACAGGTAGCCACGGAATGCGAGACGGTCCGGGCCGCCGACCCGAACAACGCAGGCTAGTGTCAGGGACACTTGTCCGTGAAATTTTTAAAGAGCAGAAAATGGGGTGATTGGTTGCTTGGTAGCTGTTTGATCTGTTGGTTCACTGAAATCATAGTGCTATTTGGTTTGGGTTTTGTAAACGGAATGAGAAAATAGGAGTAATGTAAATGGCATTAGTTAATACGTGATTTGTTTGGTTATGTCTGTGGTACCGGTAACAGATTGAGCAAGATCGAAGTTACCTACCTGCTCAGCCCTTCACCACCTCGCTCCACCTGCGATGTCATCTGTCGTAGATCCTCCCTCCCCCGCCGCTGATGATGCTGGCTTCTACAGCGCCAGATCCTCCACCAGCTTCCCATGTTGTGTTGTGTGCCCCCGTCAAGCGTGTAAGGGCCACATGGTCGAGGATGAGTACTGGGGTGGGCGTCGGGGCGGTAAGGGGCGGGTTCTGGGGCGGGCACCGGGGCTGTCGAAGGTGGGTGTCAAGGCTGTCGGGCGCTAAGGCTGCCGCATTGGGGTTGTCGAGGGTGGGCACCCAAGCGGTCGAGCCGAGGGGGCTGTCGGGGGCGACACTGGGGCCGCGGGGTGGCAAAATTGGGCGCAAGAAGTTCGACAGGGACGGAATCGATACCGCTGTGATGCGAACAATAATGAATTTGTACTACGTCGTATCTGACACTTGATTACGGAGGAAGTAAAATATATATGTTAGAATATAATCAATTAACATTGTGTCGGGATAATATACCTCGGCTATTTACGGATTTGGCCTCTACATAAAGGCCCATCTATAAATTACAGCTCACAATCCATCTACAGCTCACGAAAGATCACATCCCGCAAAAAACGTTCCGACCTCAGGGGTCGGAACCGTGCAAGCGCCCAAACCCGACCAACAAAAGGTCAAAACTATACGACAACAATATTCAGCTCGCCAATGGCTAGAAGCCAACGCTCTAATCCGACCCTCGGGGCTCGGGGGTCGGACATCGCCTTAGCAACCAACCGCTGACAGCTGCAGAGATTTCTGCCAACGTACAGTAATAGGTAAAGCAACTTTACCGGAAGGTAAAGCATTTCAAAAGTTGGTAAAGCAGCCAAGCGATCGGTAAAGCAAGATGAAAAAATGCCCTTTGTCCCCCACGACTAGGCAAATGACGTACGAAAGACACCGACCAACTCAGGCGACCAACTCAGGCGACGACCGAAGCCTCCTCTGGCAGAGGGACAGCAGGCTTCGTAGGCGCCAAGTTGATGCCTCCGGTCCGACTCCTATAAAAGAGGTACCATGAGGCATTAGATGGACAAAGGCAATACGAGATATGACGCAAGAGAACAAGGTGAAATGAAGTTAGCTAAGTTGTATTCAAGTCATCCCATTGTAACCACATCCACCCTCGTAAGCTAGAGTTCTTGGATCGAGCTAAGGCCTTCCGCATTGTACTCGTTTTCTTGAGTTCATACGATTTGATCTCTCTCGTCCCTGGTCGTAGGATATTACGCCTCTCGACGGTCCGAACCAGGTTAATCTTTAAGTCTCTTTTGTAGACTATGCCATTCGAATACGAAAAGCGCACGAATACACCCTCTGATTACGTAAATTTTACTGTGCCGGTGGTCAGAACACCGACAGTTGGCGCGCCAGGTAGGGGGTTTTTGTGGTGCGTTTTCGCTTCGCTTTTCGATGGTTTCGATTTTCGCTTTGGTGGGAGAGTCCTCGATCTCTCGCCTGTTCTTCGGAGGTTTTGCGGTTGCCATTGTTCGTGATGGTCAATCGTGGAGCATCCCCGCTTCGGAAGCCTGGATTTCGTTGTCGACAACGGCGGCGAGCTTCACCTTCAGACCCTGTGCAAGCGGCGTTCGCCTCGGCGTCGTTCACCTCGTCGTCAACCTCTTGATGTTTTGGGCCATGACCCGTCCCGTGAGTGCTTCATGATATATCCTAACAAGGCCGTGGAGGTCGATACCCCCGACAAGGCTCTAGACGATGACCCTTCTCCGCATCGTCGCGCTCTTTCTGTCGTCGAAGACGCTCTTCGGCGCAAGCTTGCGACCGCGGGCGATGGTCAGGGAAAGGGTGCCGCTGCGACGAGCGGTGGCGCCCAAGCCGACCGAGCGCTGACCGTCGGAGTCCGGCTCGCAACGTTCGTCAGCGCCTCGGGCAGCACCATGACACTCGTCACACGATCGATGTGCCGAAGCAAACCAGAAGCGAGCGCTTCGCCTTGTCCAGGCGTGAGCGGTCTCCCGACCATCGCCGCGTCGACGCAGTTAGGACCACGTCCGGAGTCTCAGTCCTGACGAGGTCGGGCCTCGAGCGTTCGGATCTCACACCCGGAGAGCGTCTTTTCCGCAAAGGTTCCGCGCTCCAAACAACATCGTCCGATATACTGGGGAGACCAACCCTACCCATTGGCTTGAGGATTATCGTCTTGCGTGCAGAGCCGGTGGCGCCGACGACCTGTTCACCATCCAGTACTTGCCACTCTTCCTGTTCGACTCGGCCAGGGGGTGGCTCGAGCATCTTCCTAGGGACAGCATCTACGATTGGTCCGACCTCTGTCACGCCTTTGTTGGCAACTTACAGGGGACCTACACGCACCCAGGCAACTCCTGAGATCTGATGAACTGCAAGCAGAACCCCGACTGCTCATCACTGTGACATCTCACTTCAAGCACACTCTCGCCTGCGAGCAGAAAAGCTACGAGCTGGCCGTCGCCCTCGTAGGGTCGGCCCAACTGGAATAGATCCGCAAGTCCCAGGTGCTGACTGTAACTCTCGACTCCAAGCCTTCAACCTCTACGTACTTCGAGCCAGCCGACGACTTCAAGTAGATCCTCCTCAATAGCACCGACCCGACTAAGAAGGCTAAGATCGGGACAGCGCTTTTCGACAAATAGGAAAACACGCTCATCGACCTCCTTGTCCAAAATCGGGACGTCTTCACCTAGGCACCATCTATATGCCGGGCATCCCGAGGGAAGTCGCCGAGCACTCTCTAAACATCATTCTCGGCTCTCGACCGATGAAGCAACGACTCTGACGCTTCGACGACGAGAAGCGCCACGCCATTAGGGAGGAGATCGCCAAGCTGATTGATGCTAAGTTCATCAAAGAGGTGGTACTGAGTGGCTGGCCAACTCTGTAATGGTTAAGAGGAAGAATGGAAAATAGAGAATGTGTGTTGACTACATGAGTCTCAACAAAAGCATGCCCAAAGGATCCGTTTCTTTTGCCGCGCATAGATCAAGTGGTCGATTCCACCGCCGGCTGCGAGACCCTTAGCTTTCTTGATGCGTACTCCGGGTACCATCAGATATCCATGCGTGGCTCCGACCAGCCAGCTACGTCCTTCATTACGCTGTTCATTCGGCTCTTTCTGCTACGTCACCAAGCCGTTCGGGCTCAAGAATGCTGACGCCACGTATCAGCGCTGCATGCAGAAGTGCTTCCACGACCAACTAGGTCGGAATCTGGAAGTCTACGTCGACAACATCGTCATCAGGACCCGACAAGCGGTCGGCCTCATTGAAGATCTGGAAGAAACCTTTGCAAACCTTCAAAAGTTTCGCATCAAGCTTAACCTCGAAAAGTGTGTCTTCGACGTCCCCTCCGGCAAGCTTCTTAGGTTCGTCATCTCTGAATGCGGCATCAAGGCCAACCTTGAGAAAATCTCCGCCATCCGCAACCTCGGGCCCATCAACAATGTCAAGGGTGTCCAGAAGCTCACTAGGTGCCTGGCGGCCCTCAGCCGTTTCATCTCTCGACTGGGTGAGAAGGCTATACCTTTTTACTGGCTTCTTCGAAAGTCCGACCACTTCACCTGGACCGCCAAGGCTCAGGAAGCCTTTGAGCAACTGAAGACTATGCTGTCTTCTCCGCCAGTCTTAACCTCGCCGACCCCTTGTGAGCCACTACGTCTCTACATTTCCACAACCACTAAGGTCGTCAGCACTGTTCTCGTCGTCGAGCGATCGGAGGAGGGCCGGGCCTTGAAGGTCCAGCGGCCCGTCTACTTCATCAGCGAGGTGCTCGCCGACACCAAAACCTGGTATACCCAAGTGGAGAAGCTACTCTACGCGATTCTCATCACCAGCTGCAAGCTTCACCACTACTTCGACAGCCACTCCATCCGAGTGGTGACGAGCTTCCCTCTCAGAGAGATCATCAACAGCAAAGACGTGGTCGGGCGCATTGCCACGTGGGATATGGAGCTCATGGGCCACGACATCACTTATGTGCCTCGGCAAGTCATCAAGTCTCAGACCCTCACTGACTTCATCGTCGAGTGGACTGAGGCATAAGAACCGCTGATTCCCGCCGACCTCGAGCGCTGGACGATGTTCTTCGATGGCTCCAGTCGATTGAAAGGCGCGGGGGCTGGTGTTGTCCTCATTTCTCCCAAAGGAGATAAGTTCTGGTACATCTTGCAAATCCATTTCCCCGCCTCCAACAACGCCGCCGAGTACGAAGCCTTGCTACATGGCCTCCGAATGGCCATTACCCTCGGCGTCCGACGGCTCTACGTCAAGGGCGACTTCGAGTTCGTCGTAAACCAAATCATGAAGATATCAATCTGCAGAGACTACAAGATGGAGGCTTACTACCAGGAAGTTCGTATGCTCGAAGACAAGTTTGACGGGCTCGAGCTCCATCGCGTTCTGCACCGTGACAACAAAACGGACTGCACCCTCGCTCGAATGGCCTCGAGGCGGGATCCGGTCCCCGACCCCCCAGGTCCTCGAAGTCCTCTCCAAGCCAACAATTACGCTTAAAGATGATGCCACCGACCCCCCAAGTCGAGATGATAGCCGGCGAGCAGACTCCAACCCTTGGGGCAGAAATTATGACCATCATCTTCGACTGGTCCAAGGACATCTACACCTTCATACAAGACGGCACACTTCCAGCCAACTCCAATGAGGCCCGACGGGTCTCACAGCGAGCCAAAGCCTACGTCATCATCGATGATGGGCTCTACAAGCAGAGTCCCAGTGGCGTTATCCAGCGCTGCATCCCTCAGGCGGAGGGTCTCCATCTCCTCGACGACATTCACTCAGGCATTTGCGGGCATCACGCCGCTCCGAGGACCTTGGTCGGAAAAGTTTTTCGCCAAGGGTTTTACTGGCCCACGGAGGTCTCCGACGCCGAGAAACTCGTTCGCTCTTGCAGAGGCTGTTAGTTCTACGCCCGACAGACGCATCTGCCGGCCCAAGAGCTCCAGATAATTCCGATCACATGGCCCTTTACGGTCTGTGGACTCGACGTCTTCGGGACTTTTCGACCAGCACCCGAGGGCTTCACCCACCTCTTCGTCGCCGTCGACAAGTTCACCAAGTGGATCAAGGCGAAACCGATCCCCTGCATCAGCTTCGCGCGGGCCGTCGAGTTCATCCGTAACAACATCTGTCGCTTTGGAGTGCCACACTCCATCATCACCGACAACGGTACACAGTTTATGGGTCACGTCTTTCAGGAATTTTGCGAGGAGTTCCACATCTGGCTCGACTTCGCCTCCATCGCCCATCCGAGGACCAACGGTCAGGTCGAGCGTGCCAATGAGATGGTGCTACATGGATTGAAGCCTCGGATCTACGACTCCGTCAGGCAAGCGGTTGGGCGGTGGGTCAAAGAACTCTCATCCGTGTTGTGGGGCTTACGAACGACCCTCAGCAGAACTACGGGGTTCACCCCCTTCTTCATGACCTTCAGAGCGAAAGCTATGCTGCCGACTGACCTCGACTACAACTCCCCGAGAGTCCGAGCCTACGACGAAGAAATGTCGGAAGCGGTGCGGCAAGACGCTCTGGATCAGCTGGACGAAGCTCGCGATGTCACCATTCTACGGTCGGCCAAGTACCAGGCTCGACGTGTCAAGGGTCGGGCCTTTAACGTCGGCGACCTTGTGCTCAAGAGAGTGCAAGACAAGACCGACCAGCACAAACTAACAAACTATCACCCTCATAGGAGGGTCCTTATGTAATCAAGCGAGTCTTTAAGGCCCGGCGCGTACAAGTTAGCGACCGAGGGCGGCAGGGAGCTAACCCATCCTGTAACATCGAGAACTTACATTGTTTCTACGCATAATAAAATCAGCTAAGTTTCTATGCACTCTCTTGTTTCACTAACTATGTGTTTGGCAGTGAAGCGCAGCCGACTCGTCTACCCTTCATTACCCAGGGGCTAATCTCAGAGTCCCCACTTGGGGGCCGGAACGATCGACCCCTTCGCATTCGACTTCTCAGGCCTCACGCCTCGTTCCCACGTTCTAAGGCTCCGTGCCTTATCCTCAACAAGGCTCCGCGCCTCGTTCCTACGTTCTAAGGCTCCGTGCCTTAGTGTCGTAAAAAGGCTCCGCACCTCCCTTTGTTTCCTCGGGGCCCGACCCCCCGACTGTAACATCCCACATCCTTCAAATCAAGAATTCACTTTGAAAGCCAAAGTTCAAATATTCGAAGTCAAGATATTCAAATTTAAATTGAATTTAAATATTGCAAAGAAAGCAAGTTCAAAAATTTCAAGGGGGAGTTGTAAAAACAAATTCTTGTTCAAAAGTTATCGCAAGGTTCAGAAAGTATAAAAAGAATTTTTGTGAAATTTTAAAACCAAAAAAAATTGAGTCACAAATTATTTTAATCCTCTAATCAACCAGCTGATTTCTGAATTTATAGAATTAAATCCACTGAGAATTTGAAGATGCTCCAAAAAGGAAAGTTGTTCCTCATAAAAAGTTCGTCTACTCTGCAAATTTTCAAATTCATCAGATCTTGGGAAGGTGAGCTTTTGAGGCAAAAACAGAGAGCTGCTGGGGAATTTCGGAAAATCAGAAAATGGAAGGTTCTGTGGGTCCCGCCTGTCAGCTGCTCCTTCTTCGTCCTCCAGCCGCGTACGGACAGCGCAGCAGGCGCGTGGTGTGCACGCAAGGTGCCCGCGTTGCCGGGTCGCCACGCGCCCACCCAGCTGTCGCTTCTCTCCTTGCCATCACTCCTCTCCTCTGCTCTCTCTCTCTCTCTCTCTCTCTCTCTCTCGCACTCTTTCTCTCTCGCTTTCACTGGCCGGGCAGCGTCATTGCATTGGGGCATGCCGCTGAGCTCTTCCTCCCGGCCATCACCCACAGCGAGCGCACGCGCCCTACTCACCCCAAGCCCCACTGCCCCTTTTCCCCTCCATCCATTCTTCGAGCTGCCGGATTTTGAAATTTTCCCCATTTCCAAGCTTTGAGGCCGCCGGCCTAATCCCGGCCAAATCCATAGCGTCCGGTGAGCACCTTCCTTTTTCCTGTCGGACCTGGCCTCCTTGCTCCCTGATGCACTCCCAGGACTCTCATTTCAAGAGGATTGTGGCTCGTTGTGCCCAGATTGGAAGCCCTTCCGCCGCCGTTCGTCGGAACCGAAGGACCTCACCGGCGCCGACCTATCTTCAGGCCTCCTCGTCGATGACTGCACCCGCGCCGGCCTTTGCCTCGGATCTGTGAAGGTCTAGGAAGAAGCCATTGTTGATTTCGTCCACTGTAACATCGTCGCGACCTCGCCGAACTTTCCTCCGCGCCGCCACACGCCGTCGCCCTAGTTCCGGTGAGCTAGTGGCAATGACGACCATCTCAGACACCTTCCCGTGCTGCGGTGGTCCTTTTTGGGCTAGCTCCCGGGCTCGCGACCGCCGGTAACGGCAAGCCGGCGAGTGCCGCCGCCAGCCGGACCACCACCCACCATGGCCGGCCGGGCGAGCTGCCCCGGATCCGGTGCGGCCAGGCCGGATCCGATGTGGCCGAGCCCCTGCGGGCCTTCCTGTGGCTGAGCCCGCAAGCCGCCACGTAGCCTTGTTAAAGGGCTGAGTTTTATTTATTTTCAGAAAATACTTTCTGATTACACAGAAATCCGTTTAAGCTTGTAAAAATCACAGTAATTACATAGCAGCTCATAAAAATATAAAACTAACTTTGTTAGACTCCTAAAATCAGGAACTTTATATTGAACATATCAAATACCATTATTTAATTATGTAAATGATAATTAATTGCAGAAAATGGTATATTTGTGTTTAATTCTTAATTAATTTTGTATGCATTTGTAATTAGTAAATTTTTGCATGCTTGTCACTTAGGAGATTACAGAACAGTATAAATATGTTTTAGGCTAATTTCTTCAGTAATTATTTTATAATTAAATTACCTCTGTTTCTAGTAATTAATTCATAGTAATTAGAATATTTGCTGATAATTAACCAAATTTTGTTCTAAATTATATTTACTGAATCTTGACCTGTTAAAATTTGTTGGAGCCCAGAAACATTACTGAGTAGTATTAAATTAGTTTGTCTAACCAAATTAAGTGAATTGCTTTAGTAATTAACTAAATTATTTATACTACATTTGGTTATATTACTCGAGGTAGTTAATTAAACGCTACTGATATTTTGACCTATTAGGTTTAGCCAAATTATTTACCTTACTGTTTTAGAATGATCAACTAATTAAAATTTAGTAGCACTCCCTCTAGTAATAGAAAAGGCTATAAATAAAATAATCAGTTTAGTATTTTTGTAATTACCAGCACACTTAAAATCTCTCATATATTAACTCAACAAATAAAATTGATTTGCTGTATGCATTATTGTCATGGCATTGCATAGCTTGCATATTCATACTGTCATTGTTTCATTGTGTAGTGAACAACGTACCCGAGAGTGAGGTGGGTGCTCCAGAGTGAAGCACATGTGGGTAGTTTTGCTGAGAAGACTTCAACATCGCAAGGCAAGCGTCATGCATACTGATTCTTGTTTTATATAAATTATGAAATGAATTAGTGTATTATTATTGCATTGTCGGGCAATAGGATAAGTTTGGTTATGTTAGCTTTGATTATTACCCACTCTTTGGAGTCTTAGGTTTATAGATTGGGTTGGTAGTATCTTAGTTACGGTGTGTCTTACTTAGCCACGCTTAGACCGGTAGAAGTCGAATCGATGGAAGGTCACCACTTTTTCGCAGGTATAGGATCTCTATTTAACTTGTTACTTATATGGTTGGTCTAAACTTGAGGATGACAAATTGGAGACCGAACAGGAAAGTATAGGTTGGCAGCAGGAAAGGAGTCTTGTGTGCGGTAGCCCTGTCTGTGTAGGTTAAGGACATGCCGTTGTTAATTGTTGTCCTAAGCACTTTCCGTTCATACCACATGTCGAATATAATGGTAAGACAAGCCGAATATTTCATTTGCATGCCAGCGTTTGGCCCATGACGCCATGTCTTGACTAACACGCACGAGTGACCGCTGGGCTCCCGCGAGTCACGGGACTGGTCCTCCCTGACATATCGATTGTCCAACCGTTTGAGAATGGATGAGAGAAAAGTTGACATGAGTACCCTCTTATGCGATGCCGCGAGTTGCATAAGCCGGATGGTCCTCAAGTCGTGTGGTTAAAGTTGAACTCCTCTGCAGGGTGTATAAACGGTTCGAATTGCTGCGGTCTCGGTTATGACCAAGCTTGGTGTCCATTGATTTTTATCGTAGTTAACAACTTCACTTTTTTAATCACTGATAGTAAAGTTGTGGGATATATTGGAGATGTATTGTTGACACATCTCTTGTTACGATTTTTGCATAATTATTTAATTACTTGGGTTTAGTAATTAGTTGCCCATGAGTCTTTACTTTAGGCTTATGCTTATAATTTATTAATATCTACTGCTTTTTCGCAAATAAGCCTTGTTGCATTATTATCCTTGCTAATGCCTCTTTCATGATCTTTGGAGTCGGGATGTATATCCCACGAGTAAGTCTTGCTGAGTACCTTCGTACTCACGTTTGCAAATGTTAAAGTTTTACAGGTGAGGATGAGATGGTTTTTGTCTATTTCTTCCCTGCCGATGCCGGCGAAGGGAATGAGTAGTCTTTGTTCGTCCTTTGCGTGACGGTGGTGTTCGTGGGCTGAGCGGTTTGTTTTAAAAATGTTTTCCGCTGTGTAGTACTCATCATCGTGTTTTGAACCTAAATAAGAACTTAGTACCTTGTTTAATTATGTTCTAGCAAGTTTGAGAGCTAAAACTATAACCCTGCTACTCTCATTCTTGTTCGAGTTATGAACTTTTACTTGTGGTTTGTAATAACTTATCTATGTATGTGGTATTCCTATGTGATGTGTGCAACGTTGATTACCGATATGCTATTGTTTTGGGCGATGTTTAGGAGCATATCGGGGGACTACCGGGGTTGATTTCTCGTTAGTTGAATTTGAGCTTGTGTGTGGTTTGAAATATCAAGCTAATTCGACTAATTGGAACTCAACTTGAACGGTTCCTCACACCGACCCACGCCGAATTTCGCTGGTGACCCTCAGATGTGCCCAGTTACGAAAGCGCTCTTGTTTAAGTTTTTCTCGCGGCTAATGATCCGACTCGATGTTGGTGACGCTCTACGACTGTATCGAGCCCGACACTCGACCCTATAAGCTATATCTGACCCAGTCGCTTGATAAACACCCAACGGAACTCGAGAAACGTTAAGTGCGAAATACTGAAGCACAGAAGAGGGTAGGAAACTTGCATATTTACACATCATCCAAAAGTGTTCATTACACAGTCGGATACAAAATACTACTACTTCCCACGGATAATTAAGAACGCTGCTGCTGCACGTGGGGCAGGTGATTGAACCGCTCCCGAAGAAATTTAGGTCTGTTGAAGTCAGCGACGACCTCCCGCGCCGACGGCTGCATCTCGGCCTCGAGCGCCCCCATCTCCTCCGACAACCTGGAAGCAAAACCCTCGACGATTCGGCCGAAGTCCGCATTCGGGTAGTGGGAGCGGGTCAGCGCCAGGGTCAGCGAGGCTCTGTCCTCAAGCGCCCTCATCACCTCGGCGGCAATGATGCCCAGGAGCTGCTGTAGCATGTGCGTCACGAACTCCGTCGAAAGGGAGTTCTCATGCACGCCAGTGAAGACCCGCTGGAGCAGGCGTCGGCCTGCGGGCCTCAAGGGTCGGAGCTCACCGTCCAGAGCTGTAGCAAACACACTGTCAAACGACCGACCTCCACGACCAATCATTAAACAAAAAGGTATGACACTTACCATCTCGCTCCTTTACCACAGCTTCGACAAGGCCCTTTGCCTCGTTCAGCTCCCCCTGAAGTTCCTCGACCTCGGCCTCGGCAACCAGGCGTGCCTCCTCGACCTCGGAGGCGGCCCGCTGCATCTCCTGCAGCTCCTTCGACAGTCGCTCGACCTCGGCCTTTGCGACGGCCCGCTCCGAGTTAATCAGGTCCCGCTGCTCGAAGGCACGCTGGCGCTCCTCTGAGGCCCTCTTGCCGGTGGCCTCGGCACTCTGGCGGGCCCTATCGGCGTGAGCCGGGAGGTCTTTGAGACACCGCACCTTAGCGTCATGCTGGACAGTCTGCCTCCGGAGCTCTACAAAAATACCAAGTCTTCAGTCGGGATCCAACCCCGGCCTTCAATACGGTAAAGCTTAGAAACTGTTAGCTAACTTACTTGCGATTGTCTCCCGTGCGGAGGTGAGGTCGGAGGAGAGCCTCCGGTTTTTCGACCGCGTCAACACAGCGTCCATACACGACTGGTTGGCCTCATCGAGCGAGATACGGCTTGCCTCCCGAGCGGCATTGAGCTGGTGGTGCAGCTGGATTGTGGAGTCCCTCGAGGCGCCCCGACCGGCTCTGGCCTTCTCCAGCTCCGTCCGAAGAGCGTCGACCTCAGCTTGCAGAGCATAGCCTCGGGGAGGTTGACCCACGGCCATGGCAAGATTTGCCTGCAAACGACAACATTCAACATCGCAATGAACAGGTTCGACTAAGAAACTTTAAATGTTCAGGTACGGATCGTCGAAGAGGTCTTGGCAATCATCCGTGATTCCGAGCAAATTTTGGAGGCCGGAAGCCATCGCAAGGTTGAAGCGACGGACCTCGGCCATCCGGTGATCATAGAAATTCCACGCCCCGGCCACGGCCTCGTGCGGAAGGTCGCCCCTCCTTTCGGACCTTTGCACGGCGGATGTCGAGGAGTCGGGCGGCCCTGTGGCAACCGATGGCATAGTCGACGCTCCGACTAGCTCGGGTGCTTCTTCCACCTGCGCTCCTCCCGCGGTCTCGCTTACGCCAGCAGGGGCTGCGCTCGCAGACAGATCGCCGACCTCCTCCGCGGCTGGTCCAGGCAAACTCTCAGACGGGTCTGCCAAAGGAACTTCCAGCTGCTTCTCGGCGGCTATCTCGCTTAGCTCGTGCGCACTCTAGGGAGCGGCGGGCGAGACTCGGCCAGCCGGTTCTTCGTGGGCCAAGGGCGGGAGAGATCGCCTCGGACCCTCGGCCATCGTGGTCGGGGATGACGCGGGCACGTCCTCGACCTCCATTCTCTCGACCTCCCCTTCGGCGTCAGGAGCCGGAGAGGTGTCTTCCTTCTCCTCCTTGGCGGCTGCCTCTTCTTGGATCTCGGGAGCTGCCTCCTCCTCCTAGGCTTTGGTGGCTGCCTCCTCTTGGGCTTTGGCCGCTACCTCCTCTTAACCTTAAGCGGTGGTCGTTGGAGGCGGCGGCAGCAGTACCTCGTCGACCGTCGGGGTCGGCCAATCATGAACTTTGGACGGATGGGGCGGTGTCGCCACGTGCGCCGCCACATCACTACTAATGTCATCTCTCCCGCCGGCGTCCCCAGACGCCGACGTCATAACAGCCGTAGCCGGACGCATCGCAGCGACCGACGACGGAGGCCTGCACATCCCCAAACAGGTCAGAAACAAACTAATCCAAACTTACATCTAAACTAAAGGTGCATGAACTTACGCCTTCGACTGGCGCGTCAGGATCCTTCGGATCCAGGGAAGGGCCGGTTGGACCGCTCCAGTTTCTGCCACCTGGATCATGGTGGCCACCGCCGCGGTCCTGGAGTAGACCTCTGCGCTCTCCGACCCTTCGTCCCTCGTCCTCTTCGACAGAGACGGGACCACGTCCTCGAATGACGCCGAGCTCCTGACGTCGACCGGAGCCGTCGCCTGCGGTGCAGCAGTCCCGAAGGTCGGGGTCGGAACCCCCGACCTTGCACTCGTAGCTGCAGGGTCCCCGACAGGCGAAGCACCTGTCGACCTCTGAGTAGGCCGCGCAATCAGCGCAGAAGCAGCCGGACTGCCAACGGGAATGATTTCAAACCTACGGGGCGCCGTCTCTTGACGGCCTTCTTCTTCTTGGCCGAGGACACGCCCGCGGCGCTTGTCCCGACTACATTGCTCGACCCAGGCGCGGCCCCCGACAGGACGTGCAGTGACGACAAGGACTAAGTCTTTGACTCCTATCCACGACCCGACCCGATCTACTCTACGAACCCAAATAATAGAGGCAAGAGGAGGCCAACTCACCAGGGTCGGGTGATCCTTGTCAAGGGGTTGCGGTCCCATGGTCATCTCGTCAGTGACGTCCCCCTCCAGCAACCTGTCGATCCGCTGGGCGACCTCCTGGTCGCTCAGCTCGATGCCGACCTTCTCCCGGTTGGCGTCGTCCTTCCCCTCATTGCTGTTCATGGGGAAGGCGCAGCGCCTGAACCCGACGTCGCACAAAGGTAGCAATGACGGCGGCACCGTTCAATCCTTCGTCCTTCAGCCGTCGGATCTTTTGTAGCAATGGCCTCAACTCGTCCTTCTCCTCGACTGTCACCTTCGCCTTCCACATGTCGATCGCCTCGGCCAGTGCGTTGCGAAAGGTCGGGAGGCCGGGGTGGCGTTCTTGATGTAGAACCACCCGTCATGCCAGCCCTTTAAGGACTTCTTCAGCAACACTTTGATGTACTCCTTCGCCTCGGCGCTCCGGAGCATGATCGCGGCAGCTCCGACCTGCCTAGCCGCGTCGGAGGGCTCCAGCAACTGGCTGGCCTGGAATAAATACCGCCACAACCGTAGGCTCGGAGCCACCCTCAAATACGGTTCGCAGAGCGTGACGAAGATGGCGATTTGGAGGATACCGTTAAGGTTGAGGTGGTGGAGGCACACGCCATAGTGAAGCATCAGTGTGCGGAAGAAGAAGGTGCACAGCAGCGCCAGCCCGCGTCCGTGGAAGGTGAGGAAACTCACAATCTTCCCCTCCTGCGGCACCGGTACCTCCTGGTTCTCCGCCGCCTCCCACTCGCCGGCTTCTTTCGACGACAACAGCCCGGCGTCGTGGTACGACTCCAGCACCTCTTTCGAAACGGCGGGGGGCTTCCACGCGGCTTCCATCACAGTGATGGTGGAGACGAGGACGATGAAGACGGGGACGGACGCAGTGGCCGCCGGAACTAACGCGATGAAGACGATGAAGTTGAAGACGACGAGCTCTGGACGCAAAAGCGAGCTAGCGTAAGAAAGCTTGGAGACGAAGGCAATAGAGGGTTGGTGAATTTCGAAAGCATCGCGCCCCCTTTTTAAAGACTACGGGGGGTGAACATTACTCACCCCCACTACCCACAACGCGATGGCGCAGTAACTGCACCATCATGGGTATGCACCACGACGTGCACCCGCCACGCCGGCACCCCACTCACTGACGGGTGGGGCCAGACGCCGCCTCGCCACCTCCGACGCAAGCCTGTCTGACACGCCAGTCGATGGCTGACAGGTGCCAGTTGATGGGACACGCACGCTCAAAGCGTCGCGCTCCCACTGCCGTCCGATTGGCATCATCCAACCGATCGGATCGACCGGCGGTTACAATTCCCAGACGCCATATCCGCCGTCCACGTGGAGGCAGTGGAATCGTGCGATTGTCGGAGCCGTTATCAACGCCGTTACTGACGCTGTAAGTCATCTCATGGATCGGGACAAACGAGAGGTCGGGCGATAAATCAACCGGCCCGGTACTTGCTCAGGGCGCTGATCATGGAAAACAATTGGACTGCCCAGTTTGACCTAGGCGCGATGCTGATCATGAGACGAGGCCGGCCCAACCGGTCCAATCTAGGCATCTGTCCCGACACTTAGCTGATAATGAAAATCAGTTTCAAACCGACCTCAAAGGCGAGAACTATCGAAGACTAAGCCCACGATCGACCCTTCAGATCGCTCAGGGGCTCGAGGGCTACGCCCAGTTGACGCGCCCCCCTAGGATCAACCATCGACGAACGATAACGAAGACGAAGATTAAGCCCACGACCGACCCTTTGGATCGCTCGGGGGCTCGGGGGATACGCCCTAGGGGCGCGCTCGCGCGCCTGTAGGATCAGGAGTCATACTTCGACAAGAGTCAACCCAGCACTGCCTCAACAAGAATTGCAGATAGCGCAGGGCTCGGGGGCTACTGTCGGGGTAATATACCCCAGGTACTTATGGATCCGACCTTTACACAAAGGCCCATCTACAAACTACAGCCCACGACCTATCTCCAGCTCACGAAGAATCACATCCCACCAAGAACGTCCTGACCTCAGGGGTCAAAACCGCGCAAGTGCCCAAGCCTGACCGACGAAAGGTCAATGCTATACGACAACAAGATTCAGCCCGCCAACGGCTAGAAGCCAACGCTCCAACCTAACCCCCGGAGTCGGGCACCGCCTTAGCAACCAGTCGCTGACAGCCGCAGAGATTCCTGCCAACGTACAACAGGAGGTAAAGCAACCTTGCCGAGAGGTAAAGCGTTCCAGAAGTTAGTAAAGAAGTCAAGCGATTGGTAAAGCAAGATGAAAAATTGTCTTTTGTCCCCACGACTGGGCAAAGGACGTACGAAGGACACTGGTCAACTGCACCGGCGCCAGCGAGCGCCAGACGACCAACTCAGGTGACAACCGAGACCCCAACTGGTGGAGGGCCAGCAGGTTTTGTAGACGCTAAATTAGTGCTCTCGGTCCAACCCCTATAAAAGGGATACCATGGGGCATTAGACGGACGAAGACAATACGATATACGACGCAAGAGAACGAGTGAAGTGAAGTGAAGTTAGCCAAGTTGTGTTCAAACTACCCCACTGTAACCATATTCACCCACGTGAGTTAGGGTTCTTGAATCGAGCCAAGGCCCTTCCGCATTATACTTGTGTTTTTGAGTTCATACGATTTGATCTCTCTCGTCCCTGGACGTAGGGTATTACGCCTCTCGACGGCCCGAACCAGGTTTATTTTTGAGTCTCTTTCGTAGACTAGACCATTCGAATACGAAAAGCGCACGAATACTCCTTCCGATTACGTAAATTTTACTGTGCCGGTGGTCAGAATACCGACACCTTGTAATCAGATTACGTTACATTAGATGTTTAGTTGGTTGCGTGTAAGGAGATAGGCTAAGAAAAGATAATGTTTGGTCGCCACATAAGTCTAATCCATATGAGATAAAGTAGAGAAATATAAATTATTTTAATATTTTAACTTGGGTAACCACACTCCAATAACTTCCATTTTAGCTTTATAAATTTTAATCTACTTTAATATATACTAATATACTTTAAAAAATAATTATTTACTAATACCATCGTTAACTAGACCCCGCGAGCTTGGCTCCACAGAAACGAAATTCAAAAGGCTTATTTGGTTTGTTGCTGACGCACGATACCAAATATTGGAAACGCCGGCGTGATTATGGCTGGTGCTTGGATCGACGCCTGCAATTGGTGTGCCCGCACGTCACCACCAGCTTGCAGTTCATTTTGTTGCTGGTGCATGAGCGAGTTGTGGGCCGCGGCATCGCTCGTCAAATCGTGGGCGCGCCAACATTTGGCGCAGCTGATTTGAGCACAAACCAAACGTAGCCAAAATTTGTTTTGTGGAGCCAAGCGCGCGCACTGAGGGACAAGCTCAAGACGGTGGCAGCCAACTGAACCGGCCGCACCTCCACGTGGCCAGCCTGGACAGTTGGCGTTCGGCAACCAATCAGCCCCTGAGTAGTTAGTACAAGACAGGTGCATCAAAAAATAGCTTCTTTCATTCTCTCTTGCGTGCATCTTTGCGTAGATGTAGTGAATTTTTATTAGTTTCTATTTATATGTAGATTTATCATGGTATAAAAAACTACAATAAAATTTAACAGCATCATGGAGCATGTACGGGAGGCGATGCGAGAGCGAAGCGGCACCCGTTAGGCACCGTTCGGTTTCAAAGGGGATTAGAGGGAAATGAATAGGATTAAATCCACACTTAGAGAGCAATAGAATTAATTCCTTCTAATCCCCCGCTAATCCACCTCAACCGAATGAGCCCTTACGTGGATGATTGGGTTCACTAGCAACACCACATTGAGAATCCAGTAGGCAACAGCGTAGATTACCACTCTTGTGTGAAAGGAGAAATGTGAAGGTTTCGTAAAGCTGGCTCTATCGTGATAAGAAAACAATTGTGTACCGAACATTTCTCTTACACAATTATAATCCTAGCTAATAACTATTACTTCACACAATGTAAAAATAGCTTTTAGAATTTATACAAGAATATAAAAAATGTAGCCCATGCGGATCCCCTAAAACATTATCATTCACGGTGCTAGTTTTACATTCTAAGTAACACAAGTATTCTCAGGATGATTTTAAAGGAAATGGACTTTTCTACTCCCTCCGCCCCCTTGTAACTGTGCGCACAGAGAAATTAAGAATGATAAAAAATATAAAATACACTAAAAACAAGAGAGACGAGGATAAAGTTGTATTAAGAAAAAAAATGTATTAAGAAGCAAGCGTAAATAAAGAAAAACTTATGACCTGTCCGATTATAAGTCATTGGAAACCGAGGGAGTAGAGCTAAAACTACATTGGTACTTTTTGGTACATCTGAAACTTAAAAATAAGTCAGTTTATTTTAAGTTGTCCAAATCAGCAGCTGCCAAAAAAAACTATAGGAAAAAAAACTCCTTGTTTGGCGATCCAACTTATTTTCCAGCTGAGCTCCGGTGGACAGCGGCGAGGTGGCTGGAATTCTGGCAGGAGCGAGACACGACTCGCAGACCAGTGCGGCATCGTGCGACGTCTGGACCTCGCAGACCGGCTGGCGGCAGCGCGACCAGGGGTCCGAAGCGGCGAAGGCGCTCCTGCGTCTGGACCTCATGCCCGGGGAGGGGGGGGGGGGGGGGGGGGGGGGGGGGGGGGGGGGGGGGGGGGGGGGGGGGGGGGGGGGGGGGGGGGGGGGGGGGGGGGGGGGGGGGGGGGGGGGGGGGGGGGGGGGGGGGTGGTTGGGCGACGGTGGCGCGCCAGCGGGCCGGTGGCGGCGCCCCAGCATCACGACCTCCTGCGACGGGATGCACGGGGAGGGACGCATGGCAGAAAGAAGCTGGTGTCGAGTCGCTTATTTCAGCCGTGATTTTGTAGCGGAAAGTGTAGAAGCAGGGAGGAAATAAGCTGAAAATAACTTCTTTTATGTTTGGGAGAAGAAACAACTTATTTTTGTTGATAAGCTGGAAAAAAAAACTATCCCAAACAGGATTATTATAAAATCTACAACCCAAACAAAACACGCCTATGCAGTAGGGTCACCTTTGGCAGAGCTCCACGAAGCTAATTCTCGGTTAAAATTAGAGGAGCAATGTTAAACATTATTTTTAAAGTAGTGATTATTAGCTAATTCTATAAATTGCTTCTCTAAAATGAACTCAATAGATAGAGTCGAAAAGAGTAGCTTTTCTTCTTTATCTTGATTCAAAGAGTTTATATTAGAGAATTAAAGAGAATCATTTTTAACCATGAGATCACTTCTTGTTCACTTCAAGAAAAGCTCTATCAAACGGGGCTCTGGGCTCTAGGTATTCATTGACCCACGTTCATCTTGGCCATGAGATGGTTGTTCCTTTGATTTTACTATCATTTGCATTGTTGGACTTGGGAGGGCGCAAGCAGCAATGCGGGCAGGCCTGGGATCAGGGTCTGTTTGGTGCCGCTTCTTCAAAAAATGAAGCACTTGTGCTGCCAAATGGCTCGTTTCTTGTGCAGGGCACCAGGGAAGCGCTTCCCCAATTGTACGAGGAACCAGCGAAAAGCGGACGCAGTGTTTTCCTGCTTTTCACTGCTTCTCACTTCTCAGCACCCTTGTCGCCTTCGCTCCCGCGATGCTCTTTCTCGTCGGTCGCCTCCACCCCCGCGCCGCATTGCTACTCCTTGTCAGTCGCCTTCGTTCTCGCAAGCTCCTCCAGTCCTCCTTGCCGGCCAGCTCGAGTCCCACGCCACGCTGCTTCTCCTCACCGACCAGCTCCGGCCCGTGCGTGCCACCATGCCCGTCGCTGCCTCCGGTGTCGCTCTCGTGCCGCGCTGCGCTTCCTCACCAGTTGCATCCACGCTCGCGTCACGCTCCCGCCTCAGCTCCAGCCTCCTTCTGCACTTTGATTTCTTCTCCAGCATTAAAGAAGCAGACTCTCAGACACGTCGCTTATTTTAACACCGCTTTCCTAAGCAGCAGCTTCTCTCACAGCCAAAGATAGATTCTTCATAAGTTTCAGCATGTGCCAAACAGACCCAGTATCCCGTACGTTCATCATCATCGGCAACTAAAATGCATATATCCGATCGATCAGGGTAGCGTTTTCTATCTTTGGTAATCAGAAATGTTGCTCTCGGCTCGTGTTTCATCAGAAGTGCTCTCGGTTATGTTCAATTTGCAGTGGTCGAGATGCCAGTTTGCTTCTCAGAGTAGGTCGTGCCTTGTAGTGCGCTGCGATTAACAGCGGCATAAAAAAAACCATGTGACGAACCACCTCTGTCTACAACAATTTTTTGCTGATGAAACACAAGCCGAGGGCAACAATTTCCTTCCGTTACTTACATAGTTGCATTGCTGCATCACATGACCCTAATGGAATTGCTCTGTGATAGCGAGGTAAATTGCAGATGTATTGATCGGTGTGTCAATCACATACATATATATGCGGGCCTACCTCCCATCCTAACCGGCTCATAGAAGTAATCTCTGGTAAGATAGGAAGGAGGCTCAACCGAATCAAAGATATCCAACTATAGCACCGCTAAAGAAGGATAGTAGGAAAACTGAATTAGGTAGTCTAACCACGCCCCCCCNNACCCCCCCCCCCCCCCCCCCCCCGCCCCCGCAGTCGGAGCGTCTAGCTACCGGGAAGAACGTTCAGACTGGACCAAAACTCGGTGAAAATGAAGGATGGCAGCCCCTTCGTGAAGATGTCGGCATACTGTGAAGAAGTAGGAACATGCAGCACACGAACAACGCCAGATGAAACGCGTTCCTAGAGAAAGTGGAGATCAATCTCGATATGTTTGGTACGCTGGTGCTGTACCAGGTCTGTCGAGAGATAAACTGCACTTACATTGTCACAGAAAACAATGGTGGCACGCTGGAGAGGAATGTGCAGCTCCTGAAGTAGCTGTCGTAACCAGTCGCCTCAGCATTGGCAACAGCATAGTACTCAGCCTCAGCACTAGAGCGAGATACTGTGGGTTGCCGCTTCGAAGACCAAGAGACAAGATTATCACCAAGAAAAACTGCGTACCCAGAGGTCGATCCACGGGCGTCAGAACAGCCAGCCCAGTCTGCGTCAGAGTATGCAATCAAAGTAGATATATCCATACTCCAAAGATGTAGCCCATGATCCAGAGTCCCATGCAAGTAACGGAGAATGCGCTTGATCAACGCAAAGCGTGGTTTCCGTGGATCATGCATGTGAAGACATACGTGCTGGACAGCATAAGCCATATCAGATCGAGTGAAAAGTAAGATACTGGAGTGCACCAGCTAAGCCACGGTAGTGAGTCGGATCATCTACAGGGTTGCCCTCACTTCCAGAGAGCTTGCTACATGTGTCTGCAGGGGTAGCACACGGTTTGCAATCTGCCATGCTTGCCCGATCAAGAACCTCAAGCATATACTGGCGCTGAGAAAGATGAAAACCATCATTCTGATGCGTCACAGTAAGACCCAAAAAATGGTGCAGAGGACCAAGGTCTTTTATATAGAATTCCCGCTGAAGTGCTGCAATAATATGTTGAAGAAGAGGCACTGAAGATGCTGTCAGAACAATATCATCAATATAGAGGAACAAGTACACAGTGTCACTGCTATGCCGATATATGAACAGAGAGGTATCTGACTTTGCACATACAAACCCCAGAGTGATAATATAGGTAGCAAAACGACTATATCAGGCACGTGGAGCTTGCTTTAGGCCATAAAGAGATTTGTTCAGACGGCAGACATGATCTAGACGAGAGTTATCCACAAACCCAGTGGGCTGCACACAGTAAAGCGTCTCATCAAGAGTTCCATGTAGAAAGGCATTCTTCACATCAAGCTGATGAACAGGCCAGTCATGAGATAGGGCTGCTGTGAGCACGGTGCGAATGGTAGTGGGCTTCACAACAAGACTGAAAGTTTCTTCAAAATCAAAGTCAGGTCGTTGAGTAAAACCTCGAAGGACCCACCGAGCCTTGTAACGCTCAAATGACACGTCATGACGAAATTTGTGCCCAAATACACATTTACCGGTGACAATGTTGGCCTTGGAGCGGTGAGGCACAAGTCCCAAGTATCATTTGCATGCAAAGCAGAGACTTCTGCCTGCATCGCTGCCCTCCAGTGCGGATCCGCCAGAGCTGCACGATAAGATTTGGGCACTGGAGACAGGGCAGCAGTGTGAAGATCAAACGGTACCTTAGGCTGATGAAAGCCATGCTTACCGCGAGTGATCATCGCATGCTCATTAGCCTCAGGTGGAACAGGAACAGCATTAGCAGGCAGGAGCTGCTCGTCGGTCGAAGCAGGTGTGGCTGCCCGGGCAGGCGACCTGCTCCCAGAGAGCACGCCAGCGGCGGGTGTGCATGCCTGGGCAGGCAAGCTGCACTCAGAGAGCACACCGTCCGGGCGTGGCCCAGAGACCGCGTGACCAGGGGTCGCGTCGCGCCTGCCGTGCGTGACCCTGACGCGGGGAAGGCCGGTGAAGCGTCGTCGGTGCCGAGAGTCGACGGACTGCTCACACGTGCAGAGGCAACAGTGATGTCTTGAGTGGCTGTAGTACCTGAAACACAAGAAGGTCCAATGGAAATAACAGGTGCAACGTCAAACTCCGACAAGAAATCAAAGTCGGATGAAGGAGGTGAGGAAACCTTGAAAAAGGGAAAAGAGGATTCATCAAAAATCACAGGACATGAGATGATGAGCTTATTAGTGGAGAGGTCAAGACATCGATACCCTTTGTGTTTGGAAGGATACCCAAGAAAAACGCAAGCTACAGAACACGGGGCCAGTTTGTGATCCGTTGTTGCAGACAAATTCGGGTAACAAAGGCACCCAAAAACCCTCAAATGAGAATAAAAAGGCTGAATGCCATGTAGGGCATAGAATAGCGTGGCGAAAGCCAAGGTCTTAGTAGGGTGGCGGTTGAGGAGGTGGCTGAATGCTATGTAGGGCATAGAATAGCATGTAGGGCATAGAATAGCGTGGCGAAGGCTAAGGTCTTAGTAAGGTGGCGGTTGAGGAGGTGGCTGAATGCCATATAGGGCATAGAATAGCGTGGCGAAGGCCAAGGTCTTAGTAGGGTGGCGGTTGAGGAGGTGGGTTGCTGTATGAAGAGCCTCGACCCAGTAGGAAGGAGGCATGCTGGCCTGAACAAGAAGAGAACGAATAATTTTATTTGTGGTTCGAATAATGCGCTCGGCCTTACCGTTCTGTGATGAGGTGTGTGGGCACAACATGCGAAGAGTGGCGCCATGAGTAAGAAGGAACGTGTGTGTGAAGGAGTTATCAAACTCACGTCCATTATCGCACGGAACGCTCTTAATCGATGTGCCGAACTGAGTGGAAACAAAGCTGAAGAAAGAAGCAAGGACGAAAAACGTATCAGATTTGAGTCGTAAAGGGAACGTCCAAAGATAATGGGAGTAGTCATCAAGAATAACTAAATAATATTTGTATCCAGAAATACTCAAAACAGGAGATGTCCAGATATCACAATGAATTAAGTCAAACTTGTGTTCTGCTCGAAAACTAGAGGAGCTAAAGAGAAGACGAACATGACGACCCAACTGACACGCATGACAAAGACGATCAGACTCGATCTTATGACAAGAAATAGCAGATGAAGACATCAGGCGAGACAAGGTTTCTTGGCCAGGATGTTTGAGACGCCGATACCAAACAGTGGTGGTGGAGCCTGCAGCAAGGGCTAGAGGCTGAAAAACTGATGATAGTAGTGGGTAGAGTGGACCAGCACTATTGCACCTGACGATCACGTTCCTAGTTCGGAGGTCCTTCACAGAAAAACCAGAAGGGTCAAATTCGACAGAACAATTATTTTCAATAGTGAACTGATGAACAGAAATAAGATTTTGATAAGCTGTGGTGAAACAAGAACATTGTTTAAGTGAAGGGACCCCTGAGATGTGGGGAAAAAATGTGTGACCAGTGCTAGTGACAGGCAAAAGCGAACCATCACCAACAATGATATTAGATGGAGTAGAAAAAGATGGGAGTTGGGAAACACAAAGATCACCGGAGTTTGATGTCATGAGTTTCTGCACCCGTATCCACGTATCATTCTGTAGTCGGTGGTGGCTGCAGCGTTACCATGTTGAAGGCCGAAGCGAGAGCATTCGGATCCTATGAGAAGCCGCCTGGATGACCCGGATGATTGGGCCACCCTGGTGGGGAACCGGTGCTGCCAGGTGATGGCTGCTGATATGGAGCAGCAGGTACTGGCCTAGGGAGAAACGCCGGCGGAGGGAACCCAGGTGGCGCCATCGGCGGAGGCAGCCCAATTGGCGACACCAGCGGCCCAGGTAGGGCTGTTGGACCCGTGTTGAAGGCCTGCGGCCGCTGTGGACCTGGTGGGCGGACAGCGTCTGATGGGCCGGCCCAATACGCCTGGAAGGTGCCAAAGGCAGGCTGCCATCCGGGCGGCGCTGTGGTGGGCCGCGGGGGGAAGCCGGCCCGAGGAGCACCAGGGGCTGGGGCACTAGAGCCGCCGCCACCGTTCTTCTTGCCGCTGCCCCCACCGATTCTTGTTGGTGTTGCTGCCGGGAATGAATGGCGGTGGGGCAGGAGCGCGAAGGACAGAGGCGGCGAGAGCTTGTGCCACGGTCCCCTGCTTGGCCTCCATGTTGATTTCAGCAAGACGAAGATTAGATCGTACCTCAATGAAAGTCGGGAACGGCCGTTGGCGCTGAATCAGGGCGCCCATATAGGCGAAGCGTTCGTTGAGGACAAGCGTGCGGTCGCGAACAGGCTCACCGAGATCAGCTAGTTGATCGGCCATGGACTTGAGGCGACGGCAATAGTCGAAAATCGACAAATTGCCCTGGACGAATGTTCGGAATTCTGCGTCCAGAAGAAACGCGCGGGTCTCCTTGTTCCCGATGAACTGCTGTTCCAGGCCTAGCCAAACGAGGCGAGCAGTAAGTGGTCCATCTTCGCGATTCATGACCACCTCCAAGAGCTCCGGCGTGATTGTCCCATAGAGCCACAAAAGGACAGTACAGTCCATGCGCTTCCATGAGATATCGTTGGAACGATTGTCATCGGAGAGCACGTGGTCTGTGAGCGCGTACCTTTCGAGGGTGTTGAGAAAAAGGCCGCCCCATCAATTGAAGTGGGGTGACGTGAGATCGAGAACGATGGGCACGAAGGCCTTAATGTTCAAGATTGCTGCCGCCTGGGAGTGGAGGGCGGCGGTGGGTGCTGCAATTTCTCCGGCGGTGACCAGGGTGCGAGCGTCGGCATCGCGACGTTCTCGCTTGAGGCGTTCGGCCTCCAGGCGCTCTGCCTCGATGCGCGCAGCCTCTGCCGACATTCTCGCTTGAGGCGTTCGGCCTCCAGGCGCTCTGCCTCGATGCGCGTACCCTCCAGGTGCACGGCGCTCTTCAGGTGTGAAGGCAGCGACGCGTTTCTCGAGTGCGAGCCGTGCGGCGGCGGCCGCCGCCATGGGAACGGCACAGAGAGCAGCGAAATTATGTTGTGCGGAAGCGGTGAAAAGGATCGAAATCTCGTGATACCATGATAGCGAGGTAAATCACAGATGTATTGATTGGTGTGTCAATCACATACATATATAGGCGAGTCTGCCTCCCATCCTAACGGGTTCATAGAAGTAATCTCCGGGAAGATAGGAAGGAGGCTCAACCGAATCAAAGATAGCCAACTATAGCACCGCTAAAGAAGGATAGTAGCAAAACTGAATTAGGTAGTCTATCAAACTAAATTAGGTAGTCTAACACTGTGATGTTTTACAAGCCGCATTGCTGCAGCACATGACCCTAATGGCATTGCTCTGATGTTCTACAAGCCACAAAGACGGTCCCATCCTTCTCACAATCAGTTTACGCATTGTTATTCGCATCCGTGCTCTGACTAGAACCTTATTTCACCAGCAGTGGCACAAACATCTTGTTCGTGGGGCTTCGGTTTTGGTTGGACCAATTCATCAGTGGCTGGTTGCCAGGGCTGTCACCAGGAGGCCCAAGACAAAGAAGGGCTGCGCGCTCGCCTGTCATCAGAGTAAGATTGTTACAGCCGGATGGTGGTTGCCTGAAGTTGTTCCGTGTTTGCAGCTTTGGAACAGGGAATGGCTGGACGGGGAGAGTAAGATAACCAGCATAAGTTAAGCGCACCTGGTATTTGACATCGTACTTCACGGGGTCTTTCAGGAAGTACTGGAACTGCTCCATGAAAGGGAAGAGGTTTAGATGGACGGAAATGACAGTTCAGCTAGGAGTATTAATTAAGAAGAAAAGAAAATATGTTCTTTGTTAGGCTTTGTTGCTAATTTGATTATGCAGATTTGAAAAAATAAGTTTACCAGCAATGTACAAGACTATTCCCCAGAGATCCATTCATTGGAGGTTAGTACTTTTAGTGAAGTATTAAAGTTAGTAGTAACATTTCGTGACTGTGAGGAGCGTTTAGTTTGGACCGTGAAAATATCTGGGAATGGGAAATCCACCAAAAACACGAGCCTGGGAGGAAGTAGAACAATCATTTACCTGGAAGATGACCTGAGGAATTGTTAGTCCAAGCAGTGCCAGGGCATAATAAGTCTTACCAGTGCTCCATAGGTAGGCTGAAAAAGTGAAAAGTAAAACTTGCGTGTTAGAATAAATTCCTACAGAAATTTAACATAGATGATAAATTAATCATATGTTTGCCCTGCCATAACTTTATTAGTATTTTTTTTTTCTCGAATGCGTGCGAGAGCTGCATGTTATTTCATTAAAGAAGTAAATAAGAACAATGCAAAGGAGAGTTTACACAATGCTAATAACAATCCGATTCTGATGAAACACTGTTCATCCCAGTCGGTTTAGGTGTAATATAACTGATGACTAGACATGGTTTGCTAACATGTGAAATAAATTTCTTTTTTTGCGACATGTGAAATATCCTGAAGTTAACCAGAGCACAGTGACTAAGTACATCTTATGTTCTGTCGGGATTATATACCCCGGATGCCTAAAGGCTCAACACGAATACGAAAGCCCAGCTGCGGGATTACGGCCCACTGCCGGCATTCACGGCCCACAAAGAGCTTCACCGTATCGCTAGTTGAAAGGACGGTCTGACCCCATAGGGTCGGGACTGTCCAAAGACACCGCTCAGTTCCACCGCAACTGAACTCTCTCGAAGAAGCTGGTCCCACCGCACCTGAGCCGGAGCCGGACCGTGACAAGGGTTCAATGGTCGTATCTGACAGGCACAAAGATTCCTGACGATGTACGGGAGAAGGTAAAACAGGCCAGAAGACGGTAAAGCAACCAGACAAGGTGGTAAAGCAATACAGAAAGAGGTAAAGCGTTCCGACGGCAGGTAAAGCTGCCCGCCGGAAGATAGAGCCAAACGGTAAAGCCACCTTTGTCCCCCAACAAAGGACAGAAGGACAATTCGAAGGACGCCAACCGTCTGTTTCGGTACCAGCGGGCGCCAGAAGATCAACCTCGCAGAAGATAACGGCCCCACTCGTCAGGAGGCCGCCCGAGACAGTGACCCCACCCATCAGGGAGTCACCCGTTACCGTAGGCATCAAATCATGTAACCCCAGTCCGACCCCTATATAAGAGGGCACCAGGGACGTTAGAAACCAAGTCATTCAATTCTAGTTCACACACACACCCGCCACAAGCGCAAGGGCTCTCCTCGTGTAGAGGCCCTTCCGCCATTGCAACCCTGTTACGAACTTATACGATACGTCCACCTCACCCCTGGATGTAGGGTATTACGCCTCAGAGGCCGCCCGAACTAGGTTAATTCTTGAGTCTTTTTTAGGCTAGGCCACCCGAACTAGGTTAATTCTTGAGTCTTTTTTAGGCTAGGCCACTTCGAATACAAAGAGCGCACCTAATCTCTCTCCGATTACGTAAATTCTACTGTGCCGATGCTCAGAACACCGACAGTTGACGTGCCAGGAAGGGGGTTTTCGTGGTGCGTTTTCGCTTTGCTTTTCGATGACTTCAATTTTCGCTCTGGTGAGAGACTTCGATCTCACCTTCGTTTTGGGACTTTCGCAGTTGCCATCGCCCGTGATGGTCGATCGTGGAGCGTCCCCATTTTTGCAGCCGACCAGGCCTTCCGCTTTGGAAGCCTGGACTTCATAGCCGACAACGGCGGTGAGCTTCATCTTCAGGCCCCACGTAAGTGGCGTGCGCCTCGTCATCGTTCGCCTCATGCCGTGCTGGGCCATGACCTAGCTCGAGAGTGCTTCACGTTGCAGCCTCCCAAAGCCGCGAAAAATCTCACTCCTGGCAAAACTCCAGACGACAATGCCTCTCCGCATCATCGCATCCTCTCTATCGTCGAAGAGGCCCTCCGGCGCCAAACTGGGACCGGGGACGATGCTCCGAGCAAGGGCAAGGGCGTCGCCGCGACCTGTGCAGGCGCTCGAGCTCGGGTGCCGTCCACGTATCAGCAGATCCTGGACGGCGGCATGCCCGCCTTCGACAGTCCGCTCAAGAACTTGGCGGCGGCGGCATGTGTCCTCAACGAGTCCGTCACGCCGGACAACCTCATGCTCAAGGAGAGTTACAACATTTGCACGTCTACCTACACGGCGTGCTCCAGCAGCCCGAGCCATCACTTTGACCATAGCATACCGAGGTCCGCAACACCCAGAGACTGCGCGCCGACCAGCGGAGTCCCACCCGCGACAGCCGCGGCGGCCGGACCGAGGTACGAGACCCCCCGTCGGCAGCTGGCTCCGTCCGCCAGCGCCTCGGAGAGCATCGAGACGTCTGCCACACCATCGACGCCAGGAGCGAGCGCTACGCCGAGTCCAGACGAGAGCGGACCCCTGACCGCCGCGACAGTCGGTGCAGCTACGACCACCTCCGAAGCCCCAGCCTTGACACAGTCGGGCCCCGAGCGTTCGGTACCCAGCTCCGAAGAGCCAAGTTCCCTCAGAGGTTCCGCGCTCCGACCAACGTCGTCAAATACTCTGGTGAGACCAACCCTACCCACTGGGTCGAAGATTATCATCTTGCTTGTAGAGCTCGAGGCGCGGACGACCTGTTCGCTATCCAGTATCTGCCACTCTTCTTGTCTGACTCGGCCAGAGGGTGGCTCGAGCACCTTCCCGAGGGATACATCCACGACTGGTCCGACCTCCGACGAATCTTCGTCGGCAAATTTCGGGGGACCTACACCCGCCCAAGTAACTCATGAGACCTCCAGAACTGCAAGCAGAGGTCGGGCGAATCGCTCTGGAACTATATCCAGCGCTTTTCGCGAAAACAGAACGAGCTATCCGACGTGAGCGACGCTGACATCATCAGCGCCTTCACTTGCGGTACAACTTCCAAGGCGCTCGTCCACAAGCTAGGGTGTAAAAATTCTCGAACGGCGCGCGCTCTTCTCGACATCGCCACCACTTTCGCCACCGGGGAGGAGGCTGTTCAGGCCAACTTCGACCGAGATCGGGCCAAGGAGATGGAGAAGTCCAAGCCCGACCGCAAGACCGACAGCCGTTCCGACCGGCGCTCCGACCGCAGGGACGACCGATCCGGGGGCGGTTCGAGCAGCAAGAGGGCCAAGAAGAGCCAGCAGCGCGACGACGAGTTCATGGGCGTCACCAAACGACAGCCCTGACCCCAAGCGAGGAAGCTAGCTGACCACAACAACCACTTCGAAAAGCTGCTCGACAAGCCCTGCACCAACCACTCAACCCCCGTCAAGCACAGCCTTCGAGACTGCCACCTGATGAAGCAGTTCTTCAAAGGTAACTTTCGGCCCAACTCTCGCCAAACTCCTCGTCCCGACCCCCCGGCCAAGGAGGCCGAGGGCAACACCAACACTGCCTTCCCCGAGCCGGAGTATTGCCTAATGATCTTCAGTGGGCCGGTGGCTTACGAATCTCGACGCCAATAGAAGCAAACCTGGCAGGAGGTCAACATCGCCGACCCCGCTGTTCCCACCTACCTCAAGTGGTCGGAGGCCCCGATCACCTTCGACAGGTCCGATCATCCCGACCACGTGCTCCAGCCGGGTCGCCTGCCTCTGGTGCTCGATCCAATCATCAGCACCACACGCTTGACCAAGGTCTTCATGGACGGAGGCAGTACCCTAAACATCCTCTACATCGACACATTTAAGGCCATGAAGCTCTCGGTATCCGACCTCCACCCGAGTCACGCCCTGTTCCACGGCATCATCCTCGGAGGAAGCGCGATCCCCCAAGGCCAAATCACCCTGTCAGTCACTTTTGGGGACCGCGACAACTTCAAGACCGAGTGACTCACCTTCGAGCTGGTCGACTTCTCCGGCACCTACCACGTCATCCTCGGCAGGCCTTGCTACGCCAAGTTCATGACTGTCACTAACTACGTCTACCTTAAGCTGAAGATACCGGGGTCTAAGGGCGTCATCACGGTGTCGTCCTGCTTCAAGCACGCACTCGTCTGCAAACAGGAGAGCTTCGAGCTGGCCGTTGCCCTCGCCGGGTCGGCCCAGCTTTAAGAAATCCAGAAGACCAAGGGGTCGGACCCAACCCTCGACTCCAAGCCAGCAACCCTAGCATATTTTGAGCCAGCCGACAACTCTAAGGAAATCGTGATCGACAACACCGACCCAGCCAAGAAAGCCCGGATCGAAACGGCGCTCTCCAGGGAATAAGAAAGCACGATCGTCGACTTCCTTGTCCGAAATCAGAACGTCTTCACCTGGGCACCCTCTGATATGACCGGCATCTCGAAGTAAGTCACCGAGCATTCCCTCAACATCAATCCCGGATTCCGGCCCGTGAAGCAGCGACTCCGATGCTTCGACGACGAGAAGCGTCGAGCCATTGGAGAAGAGATCACCAAACTGCTAGACGCTAAGTTTATCCAAGAGGTCTACCACCCCGAGTGGCTAGCCAACCCTGTAATGGTAAAGAAAAAAAATGAGAAATGAAGTATGTGCGTTGACTACACGAGCCTCAACAAGGCCTGTCCGAAGGATCCGTTTTCTTTGCCGCGCATAGATCAGGTGGTCGACTCCACCGTCGGCTGCGAGACCCTTAGTTTTCTCCATGCGTACTCCGGGTACCATCAGATCTTTATGCGAGACTCCGACCAGCCGGCTATGTCCTTCATCACACTATTCGGCTCGTTCTGCTACGTCACCATGACATTCGGGCTCAATAACACCGACGCCACGTATCAACGTTGCATGCAAAAGTGCTTCTATGACCAACTGGGTGAACTTAGAGGTCTACGTCGACGACATCGTCATCAAGACCTGCAAGTTGCCGACCTCATCCGAGACTTAGAAGAAACGTTTGCCAACCTCCGGAAGTATCGCATCAAACTCAACCCCGAGAAATGTGTTTTCGACGTTCCCTCCGACAAACTCTTCGGGTTCGTCATCTCCGAGCGCGACATCGAGGCCAACCCCGAGAAGATCAACGCCATCCGCAACCTCGGGCCCATCAGCAACGTCAAAGGAGTCCAGAAGCTTACTGGGTGCCTGACAGGGCTCAGTTGTTTCATCTCCCGACTCGGTGAGAAGACCATGCCTTTCTACCGATTCCTACAAAAGTTCGACCGCTTCACTTGGACCGCCGAGGCTCAGAAAGCGTTCGAGCAACTCAAGACCCTGCTGTCGACCCCGCCGGTCCTGACCTCCCCAACCCTCGGTGAGCCACTGCTTCTATATATTTCTGCAACTACGAAGGTCGTGAGCACCGTCCTCGTCGTCAAGCAGGCGGAGGAGGGTCGGGCTTTAAAGCTCCAACGACCCGCCTACTTTATCAGCGAGGTGTTGGCCGACGCCAAAATTCGATACACTCAAGTGGAGAAGCTACTCTACGCCGTGCTCATCACCAGCCGCAAGCTCCACCACTACTTCGACAGCTGCTCTATCCAGGTGGTCACGAGCTTTCCGCTAGGAGAGATCAACGGCAAAGACGTGGTTGGGCGCATCGCCACATAGGCCATGGAGCTCGTGGACCATGATATCACCTACGTGCCTCGACAAACCATCAAGTCCCAAACCCTCACCGACTTCATCGCCGAGTGGACCGAGGCTCAGGAACCGCCGACCCCCTCTGACTTCGAGCACTAGACGATGTTCTTCGACGGCTCCTGTCGGTTGAAGGGCTCGAGGGCTGGCGTCGTGTTGATCTCCCCGAAAGGAGACAAATTTCAAATACGTCCTGCAAATTCATTTCCCCGCCTCCAACAATGCCGCCGAGTACGAGGCCTTGCTGCATGTTCTCCGGATGGCCATCGTCCTCGACGTCCGACGACCTGTCAAGGGCGACTCCGAGCTCGTCGTTAATCAAGTCATGAAGATATCAAGTTACCGAGACCCAAAGACAGAAGCCTACTGTCAGAAGGTTCGCAAGCTCGAAGACAAGTTTGATGGACTCGAACTTCATCATGTTCTACATCGCGACAACAAAGCAGCCAACGCCCTGGCTCGGATGGCCTCGGGGCGAGATCCGGTCCTCGAAAGTGTTTTCCTCGAGGTCCTATCCAGGCCGACCATCAGGCTCAAAGACGATGCTGCCAACCCCAAGGTCGAGGCGGCAATCGGCAAGCAAGCTTCGGCTCTCGATGTGGAGATCATGGCCATCATCCCCGACTGGTTCTGAGACATTTTTGCTTTCCTCCAAGACAGTACTCTCCCGGCTGACACCAATGAAGCCCAGCGGATCTGACGCCGAGCCAAAGCCTACGTCCTCATCAACGACGAGCTCTACAAGCGAAGCCCTAGCGGCGTTATCCAACGCTGCGTCCCTCAGGTCGAGGGTCTACATCTACTCGATGACATCCACTCGGGCATCTACGGCCACCATGCCGCCCCAAGTACCTTGGTCGAGAAGGTTTTCAGCCAAGGATTCTACTGGCCCACTACGGTTTCCTACGCCGAGAAGCTCGTTCGCACATGCAAGGGTTGCCAATTCTATGCCCGGCAAACACATCTGCCGGCTCAAGACCTCTAGATGATCCCGATCACCTGGCCTTTTGCAGTCTGTGAGCTCGACATCCTCCTGCCTTTCCGAAAAGCGCCCCGTGGCTTCACCCACCTTTTCGTCGTCGTCGACAAGTTCACCAAATAGATCAAAGCGAAGCCAGTGCCCAGCATTAGTTCCGGCCGAGCCATCGAGTTCATCCACG
This sequence comes from Zoysia japonica, assembly GCA_001602275.1. Lineage (NCBI taxonomy): Eukaryota > Viridiplantae > Streptophyta > Magnoliopsida > Poales > Poaceae > Zoysia > Zoysia japonica. The sequence goes on from BCLF01000016.1 coordinate 476,086, forward strand.
ACATCTGCCGGTTCGGGGTCCCACATTCCATCGTCACCAACAATGGTACGCAATTTACCGGGCACGTGTTTCGGGAATTCTGAGAGGAGTACCAAATCCGGCTCGACTTCGCCTCCATGGCCCACCTGAGGACCAACGATCAGATCGAGCGCGCCAATGGGATGATGCTCCAAGGTTTGAAGCCTCGGATCTATGACTTCGTCGAAAAGGCGGCCGGGTGAAGGGTCAAGGAGCTCCCGTCCATGCTATGGGGTTTACGAACGACCCCCAATAGGACTACGAGGTTTGCCCCCTTCTTCATAACGTTCGGAGCTGAGGCCATACTGCCAACCAACCTCGACTACGATTCTCCAAGGGTCCGAGCCTACGACGAAGGAAGGTCCGAAGCAGCCTGACAGGACGCCCTGGACCTGCTGGACGAAGCGCGACATGTTGCCATTCTGCGGCCGGCCAAATATCAGCAAGGCCTACGACGACTACGCGTCAAGGGTCGGGCCTTCAACGTCGACGACCTCGTCCGCAAGAGAGCCCAAGACAAGACCGACCACCACAAGTTGTCTCCCCCTGGGAAGGGCCGTATGTAATCAAACGAGTCCTCATACCCGACGCTTACAAGCTGGCGACAGAGGGCGGCAGGGAGCTAGCCTATGCCTGTAACATCGAGAACCTGCGTCGATTCTACGCATAATAAAATCAGCTAAGCTTTTGTGCACATTTTCGTGTCTCTTACCGTTTTGGGCAGTGAAGCACAGCCAACTCGGTCGCCCTTCACCGCCCGAGGGCTAGTCTCAGTGTCCCCACCCGAGGGTCGAAACGTCGACCCCTTGGCTTTTCGCTTTAGGCCTCGTGTCTCGTTTTCATTCTTCTAAGGCTCGACGCCTCTTCTCGTTTCCTCGGGGCCCGACCCCCGACCCGCGCCAAGCTTCGCGGATGACCCCCAGATGTGTTAAGTAACCAAAAGCGTTTTCGTTTAAGTTTTCCTCGCAGTTAACGATCGATGACCAGGAGTTGGAGACGCTCTACGGGTGCATCGAGTTCGAACACTCGACCCTACGAGCTATATCCAACCCAGTCACTCGGACAACGCCCAACGGAACTAAAAAAGTAAATGCGCAAGGTTCGAGCAAACACAAAAGGGTCAGAAACTTTGTCTGATTATTTACAAACTATAAGTACAATGCAGAAGATACAACAAAGCCCTAACTACGACGCGCCGCCGGGAGTGGCCCGAAACGCTCCCGCAGGAACCCATCCCTCTCTAAGTCTTCAGCAAGCTCCCGAGCCCTGGCCTGCACATCCCGCTGCAGCTTCTAGATATGTTCGTCCGAGGTCTCGGCAGCAAAACCCTCGGAGATGCGCGCCAGGTCGGCATCGGGATAGTGGGAACAAGTCCGCGCCAGGGTCAGCAGGGCTCCATCCTCCAGTGCTCCCTTCAGTGCGAAGCCGATGAGCCCCGGCATTTGCCGCAGCACCCGGTTCGCATGCCCTGTCGTGACCGTCTCCTCGCGCACACCGGAGAAAACCTGACGGAGCAAAGCGTGAGCACCTCCCTGGAGCACCTTGAGCTAACCGGCCATGCCTATAACAAGCATCGATAAGAACCAACGCAAAGATAATGGCTAACAGGGTAAGCAACACTTACCGTCGCGATCTTTCCTGACGGCTTCGGTTTCAACCTCGACAACACTGAGTTCCCGACGAAGCTGGGTGATCTCCGCCTTCGATTCTCCCGAGCGCTCAGGAGGGCATCGGCAGACGCCTGCTGCAGCTTCGCCAGATCCTTCGAGACCTTGGCGGCCTCCAACTCGACGGCCACACGAGCGGCTTCAGCGGCATCGAGGGTCCCCTAGGCAGTGAGCTTCTGATCCTGGAGGGTCCAAATCTCCGAGGACTGTCGGACGAGCTGCTGGTGAAGCTCTGCAACAACAAACGCCATCGGCTCACACCCCGCAACGCAAGAGTACGACAAAGTCGGAAAAGGTGAGAAACTTACGTGCGGCGATGTGCACGGCCGAGGCAAGCTCGACGGAGACCTCCTTCTTCTCCGCCCGCACCTTGGCGATCTCCTTCCGGACCTCCTGCACCTCCTCGAACGAAGCCCGGCCGGCATCCCGTGCAGACTTAAGCTGCTGGCGAAGTTGGATGGCATCCCTCTTCGAGACGTCGCGGCCGGCCCGAGCTTTCCTCAACTCCTCGCGCAGGGCGTCGACCTCAGCTATGGGGACGAAGCCAGGAGGGGCTTAACTCACGGTCTGGCGCAGGATCCCCTGCGAGAAGCACGACTCAACATCGAGACTAACAAAGGTTCGTAAATAAAGCTTAGAAACCGCGACTTACCCGACACTGCAGAGCTTGGGGATCCCAGAAGACGTCCCGACACTCGGTCAGGGCACCCGCCGCGTTGTTGAGGTCGGCGAGGGCATCGGTCATGAGCCGGTTCACCTCGTTGACCCGACCCTCGAAGTACTGCCAGGCCTCGGCGGCTGTCTCCCCCGTCGGAACGTCCTCCCGCCCCTCAGAAGTTCCACCGCCGAAGGCCAGGGTCAGCGCCCCGGGCCCTTCATCAGTCCCTTGAGGGGTCGGCTCCCTCGTCTCTTCAGTGTCAGGCGATGGCGGCGATCCTTGTCTCTCCCCACCACCGGGAGACGAAATCTGCTCGTCCAGCGCTGCGTCACGGAGGGGCGAAGGCAGCCCCCGCGCTCCGATAGCGGGGGACGAAGTTGGAGCCCCGAAGTCCTCGGCGGCGACACCCTCGATCGGGACGTCATCTTCGCGCCCCGTAGCTTCCTCTTCACCGTCGGCTGGAACATTCGGGGGAGGCGGGGGCGGCGGTAACAGCAAGATAACTCCGAGCGCCACTAGGCGAGCCGAAGAACCTTGTGGCGACGGCGACCCAGCGGTCGACGAGTCCTGCGGTGGCTGCAGCGGCGGCTCGATCGCCGGTTCGGCAACAGGTGATGCCTAAGTCGGCAGCTGTGGCAGTATGGCCGCGACGGACGCCCACTCGCTGGCCGGCGGATCCTGTTGCGGCGGCACCAAGGGAGGCGTCTGGGAACCCCCTGACCCCTCGGCCGCGGTCTCTCCTTCTCCCGCCGAACTTCCTCCGAAAGTCCGGACGGTGGCGAGCAGCGTCGACGGACTACGAGAAGCAAACGATAAAAAGCTAAGCATGAAAATAACAAGGTAATTTCAATAATCTAAGTTGTGACGCAGGCTTGCACTTTCGACCTCCGGGTCGGCAGCGACACGTTTCGAACCGGCACTGGATCACCGATGCTCGAGAAGTCCTCTTCTTCCTCTCCGGCGGTTGCGGCGGCGCCTCCGGACCCCTCCGTCCTCGCCCTCTTCGACGGGGACTCGGGCTCAACGCTCGACTCCTCCCGCCTGTGACGACGGGGCACGTGAAACGGAGCATCCTCCGTGGACTCGGAGCTTGACGCGACACCGGCCAGGCCAGCGGCCCTCGGCCCTACGGCCACCTGATCCGGAGTGGTCCCTGACCCAGCACTGGTCACAGTCGAGGGCCCCACCGACGGCGCCACCGGCACGACCCTCGGCG
>BCLF01000016.1:480078-503412 GCA_001602275.1 Zoysia japonica
GGCCCCTTCCCGATGATCACTGTCCAGGGGGTGGTCCGTCGGCTAGCTCGCTGGCGATCTCGCCCTCCAGCAGCCGCGCCAGCCGACTCGCCAGTCCCGCCAGCGTCAGCTCCGTCCCGGCCACCATCCGCGTGACGTCGTCCGCACCGGTGTAGTCGAAGTGATGGTGGGCCCGGGCTTGGAGGGGCTGGACGCGGCGCCACATGAACGTCGCCACAAGTTGGGCACCGGTCAGCCCCGCCCTCCGCAGCGCGTCGATGTGCTGGAGCAACGGCAGCAGCGCCGCTTTCTCAGCATCCGTGGCGTCCGCGCCCCAGGTATCCAACTGCATGGCGGGCACATCGCGGAACGGTGGCAGTCCTGAGGCGGCGTTCTTGATGAAGAACTCTCGATGAAGAACCAGTACTCGTGCCATCCCTTCAATGAAGTCTTGAGGTCAAGCTTGATGTACTCCTTAGCGCGTGTGCCGCGGATCGCGATCCCGGCACACCCCACGCTCCGCATCACGTCGCCGTCTTGCCGCTGGGTGACGCGGAAGAAGTATTGCCTGAGCTTGAAGTGGGGGGTGACGCCGAGGTACGCCTCGCATAGCGTGACGAAGGCGGCGATGTGTAGAACCCCATTCGGATTCTAATGGTGGGCGCGAATGCCGTAGTAGAGGAGGAGCCCGCGGAAGAAGTCCGAGTAGGGCAGCGAAAGCCCGCGCTCGATGAAGTCAGTGAAGACCACCACCTCGTCGCCGTTCGGCAGCGGCGTTCGCAGACCGCTTACCGGACGCCACTTGACGACGTCGTACGGCTGGAGCAAGCCGCACGAGACAAGGTTCTCGAGGACATTTGGGTGGGTGCAAGACATTTTCCACTTGGAGGCCATGGCGACGAAGGAGAAGATGACGATGACGAGAGCAAGGCGCAACGGCTACAACAACGATGGCGAACTGAGGTGCAAGAGCACTGAGAGGAGGCGAAAGGAAGACGAAGGCGCAACGGGCGGGGTAGGATTCGAAACCCCTCCCGCGCCCCTCTTAAAGACCAGGAGGGCGAGGTTTCCACGCCACCCACGACCTCCATGACGCGAAGGGGCATTTGATGCGTCATGATGGGTGCCTAAACCTGCATGCACCCACGATTTGCACACCCCACCCACCGACAAGTGGGCCCGAAACGTTTTCCTCGACACCTCTGCCGGTTGATGTGACGTCCGTACGCCTGCGCACGACTGTGGGCACATTGACTGGCTGGCCAGAGCAGCAGTTGGACGGGACGCGCGCGCGAATCGGCGCACCATGGCGACCGTTCGATCAAAGCAGCCGGACCATCGGATCAGCCCGACGTTTACTCTTCCGAGACATGATATATGCCATCCACGTGGGCACCACAGGACCCTTGGTCCCCAGAGCCATTACCAAGATCCCTCGAGGGAAAGCTGAGGGTGAAACCTCCTCTCGGACTGCTAAGGGTCGGCGACCTGAACTGTCTGGTCCGACCCAGGCACATAGCGCTGATTATGGAGTACGACCAATTCATGTGGTCGGACCTAGATCACGAGGACGCGCCGACCCGGTCGGCTCACTCTAGGCACTCACGACGAAAAGATCGGCTGCAAACGAGGCCGACCCCGACCTCCGACGGTCGGGAGATCCGAATCCCACCCGACGGGACCAAACCGCTCAGGAACGAAGGGCACCCACATCAAGGTCTCAGCAAAACCCCCGACCGACCCTTCGGATCGCCCGGGGGCTACGCCCTACGGGCGCGTTCGCGCGCGCCCGTAGGATCAACAATCGAAGATCGACAACTGCACCGGGACTAAATCCCTGACCAACCCTTCGGATGGCCTGGGACTCGGGGGCTACGCCCTACGGGTGCGCTCATGCGCCCACGTAGGATCAGGCGTCGACGACCACCAAGGATCAACCCAGCATCGCCTCAATGAAGACTTGCAAGCGACGCAGGGCTCGGAGGGCTACTATCGGAATTATATACCCCGGGTGCCTAAAGGCCCAACACGAATACGAAAGCCCAGCTTCGGGATTACGGCCCACGGCCGGAATTCATGGCCCACGAAGAGCTTCACCGTATTGCCAGTCGAAAGGACGGTCCGACCCCATAGGGTCGGGACTGTCCAAAGATACCGCTCAATTCCACCGCAACCGAACTCTCTCGAAGAAGCTGGTCCGACCGCACCTGAGCCAGAGCCGGACCGTGACAAGGGTTCAACGGTAGTATCTGACGGGCACAAAGATTCCTGACGATGTATGGGAGAAGGTAAAGCTGCCCAGAAGATGGTAAAGCAACCAAACAAGACGGTAAAGCAATATAGAAGGAGGTAAAGCGTTCCGACGGCAGGTAAAGCTACCTGCCGGGAGATAGAGCCAAACAGTAAAGCCACCTTTGTGTCCCAACAAAGGACAGAAGGACGATTCGAAGGACGTCGACGCCGACCGTCTGTTTCGGTGCCAGCGAGCGCCAGAAGATCAACCTCGCAGAAGATAGCGGCCCCACTCGTCAGGAGGCCGCCTGAGACAATGACCACACCTGTCAGAGAGTCACCCGTTACCATAGGCATCAAGCCATGTAACCCCGGTCCGACCCCTATATAAGGGGCACCGGGGACGTTAGAAACGAAGTCATTCAATTCTAGTTCACACACACACCAGCCACGAGCGCAAGTGCTCTCCTCGTGTAGGGACCCTTCCGCCATTGTAACCCTGTTACAAACTTATACGATACATCCACCTCACCCCTGGATGTAAGGTATTATGCCTCCGAGGCCGCTCGAACCATGTTAATTCTCGAGTCTTTCTTAGACTAGGCCACTTCGAATACAAAGAGCGCACTTAATCCCTCTCTGATTACGTAAATTCTACTGTGCCGGTGGTTAGAACACCGACATGTTAAAAGCAACTACCACTAATGTTCTTTTAAAGGTTACATCAAATGATCAATTAATGGACAAAATCTGATATTTAAAGGTTATGCCAGCTACATGATTGTCCCTATCATGGAGCCACCCACCACATGACAAACGAAAGTATGCTTCACAAATGAATAATGAAACTAATATAGTATGCCTTGACGGTAAATTACATAAAAAGATAAGGATAAAGCAACAAAAAAAAAATATGTTTTACCTGCAACAGATAATTGAGTGATGTCAATTGCTCCAACACATATCCATTTTGCAGTTTCCATCCCAAAAGCAACAGGAAGCGACTATAAAAAATATAGATAAATTAGCACAGAAACCATTTGAGTACTATTCAACAAACTAATTATTAAAAGGAATAACCTGAAGCCCCAGTGTTCTATCTCCTTCAATGCTCTTAAAATCATTCACAATAGCAATTCCTAGCTACATAATAAGGAAAATACTCAATCATCATAACAAGTATGAATGATTAAAAGAAGAGGTGAACACAAAATAGAGGAAAAAGACAAATACCCCTGCTATACTGTAGAAAGTAGTCAGGACAACAATTTCGGGAGTAAGAGTTCCGAATAACGCCTGGCCAGCCCACCTGCAAAAATATTATTAGTTGCAAGTTTGTTAATATATGTTAGTACAGTTGCCACAAACACTATTTTTGATCAACACGAAGAGGACAGACAATGCTGATCATACCAGGGCAAGCTAATGTAACTTGCACCCAAAGCAAAGTTCCCAATCCATCCATTCTGCTTCAGCTGAAATATATGACAGATTTTAGTGAGTGCCTCTTTTGTTCTACCAGAAAGTAAGTCCTGAAAAGCTATGTTTAAAGAAGAGAACCAAATTTTATAAATGAAGTACCTTGAGTGGTGGTGCTGAATATATGTAAGAAAGTAAGGAACCACCAACAGCAAGATAAAAAACTATAGGAAAATCATGGCCTGCCTGAAATTAAAGAAACATTTGAAAATAATGGGGCGCTTTGTCAAACTATTGGTACAAGAAAAGGAGTCTGTAAAGTACCTACCCATACGTCTAACAAAGCACCCAAACCAAGCCCTGTCAACAGTAGCACCCATATCTGAGTTATTACCTAAAGAAAAGCATTGTCATCAGAAATATGTTGTACCATAACACTAGTTCATATGAGTACGCATTGGAATATAATTATAATCAAGCGACAGCTTAAAATGTCACATGACAGTAGAAGGCATTAAATGCAGTGGAGCTTATAATGTACAAGGCATTAAATGCAGTGGAGTACCTAGGATTTTGGTGAGTCTGTGCTGCAATAATTTTTCATATATAATTCAGCATAACAATCTATATATAAAATGGTATAATCCATATATGGCCTACTGCTATCTGATTATATGTGCTTCAAGGGAAAGACAATTTTGAAAAAGGACATTTGAATATAGCGACAACATTACAATGCCAAGCAAAATATTACATTTAACATATGTATAAGAGTTTTGTTACAGTGCTTGGAGTTAATATCATTTGATTAAATCTAACGGTTATGATAGGGAGGTACCCACTAAAAGATACGTTAAGTTGTGGAACGGTACCAAAAAATAGTGGACCTTGTACTAATTTTTAAAATCAGTGACTGAGCTTAATTGAGAGGGAGGTACCTCCAGTTCCTCTCAAGCACCGTAACAAACATCTATGGATAATACAAGAAACAATAAAAAAAAATACATCAAAGGAAAAATGAATAGATAATCAAGAAGATATGCCATGCAGACAACATACTTTGAAAGATGATAAAGCTCGTCAAATATGTAGGTTGTTTTAGGCAATACTTTTGTTGCAAACACATCATATGTGTGTTTAAGAAATATGTAGGCCAGCTGTTAAATTCTATTTCTTGCTCGCCTATAAATTAGAGTATGATGTGCACTTGGGGCAGGGGGGACTTCTAGGATCGGTGATAGGGTGTCCCAGTCGGCCTCGTCCATTTTCAGGACGATGGTCTCTTCCTCCTTGGTTTCGCCCTCGGCGCAGGAGGGACTTTCCTTTCCTGGCAAACCGGTTAGTGCGATGGGCTCCATTGGCCTGAATTCCCTTCTGACCCATGTTCGCGTCACAGCACCAACTTCTTAAGATGAAAATCAGGGGGCATCTCTCCCCCTGATCAAGTATTTTTCATTTCAAACAAGATATGCTTCTGGAAAGAAATGGAAGTAATGAATGACGGATTGATGTAAAAGCTACATGAATGGCTTATTTTTTCTGGAATTAGTTAGCTAGCACCACAAAAACAACTAGTGATAGCACATATACCTACAGACTATTAAACAGTGGTATGAAACTAAACATATGTGCAAGTTCATATGCCACCAAACAAAATTGGCACCCTCTGACATACAGGCATACCTCATTTTCTGATATAGCACCAGAAGGAATTGGACGATAAGGCTCATTAATTGCATCAATGTCTCGATCATACCAATCGTTGATTGTCTACAACAAAGAATATTTGGAGCTGACATCGTAATTAGTACAATAGGCTTCTGTACAGCATGTGTTCCTGGATTTAAACAACCACAGGGAATCTAAAAGTAAACCTGTGTGTATCCTGTAAGGCACGGACCAGACATTATCATGCATACAATAGATTTTGCAACATCTTCAACTGTCCAGTGGAAGTTTCCTGTGCATTAGGAGGCAAAAACATAAGTACATTAGTAGTACACCATCAGGAACATTAACCATATGCACGACAGTGGACTATTGTATTCTGAACCTGCATCCTAAGTCAAAGTAACTCTAGGAAAAAGGACTTTCCATGTATTGTGAAAGTTTATGTGCTCATTGTTTAAACTAAAACAGCAGGAAAGATGAACATAGATAGCTTTGAGGCTAGGTTGCTTGCCTAACTAAATTAATGTCAGTCATTAAGTACATTGTAAGAATGAAAACATAAAAACACTTTTCAGGGTTGATTAGCAAAGTAGAAGTCATAGGAACATTCTCAAGAATGATGACACCACATGATGTAACTACACAGGAATATACAATTGCCAAATCTGCAGGATGGACTGTTCTTATAAAGAAAAAATTCCTTATTTACCACTGAAAGATAGCACAATGTCTTATAAGCCATCGAAAAAATTAAAGTTCCTTATCTGCCATCGGTTTTGAATTCCATCCCTCCCACCCCAATACTCACTTTATGTAGTTAACTATTATATCTGAAATGTATTTTTTACATTAACTCTTGTTTTCTAATATCTATTTCATATAATTAATATATTTCTTAGTAATACATATTCATAACTTTTTTATTGCGTTATACGTATGTACCAACATCGCATTATATTCATGATTATAATGGAATGAATCGAACATAGTCACTTGTATGTCTAGGTATAAAAAAAATCTAGCCAAAAAATGTTAAATTTATCCTTTTTCAAATCGGTTTAATACCAACTAATTCATAGTAGTGGCACGAAAGGAATGAAATTCAAATCCGGTGGCAGATAAGGAACTTTGAAATTTTCAATGGCTTAAAAGGCATCAATCTATTTTCTGAGGGTAAATAAGGGATTGACTCTCTTATAAAACAGAGGCACACAAGACCCAATGATTGTATATAAACCATTATACTCAGAAATAATACCAGAGGCAGCTGCTCCGCAAAGAACTCCCCATACTAGTGGAGGCCATGTCACTGGCTTTGTCAGTTGAAGGCGGATCTTCCATATGTCCTGTAAGCATCATACGAAACAGGGCACCTATGAACATTACACCATTACCAGCTTCTAGAAAAGGGTAAAGACATATGCATGATATTAACGTCTAAAGGCATAAAAATTACACATGTATGAAAAGAAACGGTCACACTAAAATGTTCAAAAAAAATTACAAAACTGCATTGTTATTTGAGCCCTTTCACTTAGCAACGTTCATTTGAACTTTATGCTACAAGAATCACTATCACTCACCAGTCGACTGTATTAAAGGCCTGGCTAAGTAAAGGAGGATACCATTTACCAGATGTAAGGCAAAGTATAGCGAGCAACAGGCATGTATAACCTCATCAAATCCTTGGCTATTGGAACTTAAGAAGTGAATGCTGTAATAACAGCTTCTTGTTTGGGTAGCTAAGGACTAACGATGGAAACAGAATTGCTGCATATCATCATACAACATTCAAGGGAAATGGCTTAACGGTCCATGCAAGAGGCAACAGCAGAAATTCCAACATCCAAAACATTTCTTTTTACTGAAGCCACTACAGCCATTGCTGTTTACATCCTCATTCACCTGCTAGCAAAGCCATTGCCCAGTTAACAACAACAAAAAAAACGGCTGAATCATGCATTTTGTGATGCATAATGTTAATGCAGTTGGCAATAGTAGTGTGCTGTGAGCAACTGCATGAACTTCCACATTGCATCTTTCAGTTCTCATTTTTCACTCTTAAGGCCAGTGTGGGGAAAATTTAAGGAAAAAGTCCAAATCACTACCCTCACATATGGCCATTGTCCAAATAACCCCCTAATCTTTAGTTTGTTCTATTTAACCCCACCGGTTTAGGAAACAAGGTCACTTTTCACCTTTAATCAGATTTCTAATCATGATTTGATGACTCACCTTGGGATTGTGCCACATTGGCAAGTGATGTGGACATAAGCATTTAGGTTAGTTAGGAATTTAGAAACAGGGGATCGTGAGTTGATACATATACATATTGACGACCGCATTACATAGCAGGCTCTCGCGTGATTTAGGCGGGGAAAGCAAGAAGGAGGTGGGGCTAGGGATGAAAATGGGACGGTAAATTCCCGTTCCGTCCCGGTTCCAAAACCATTTTTTTCCGACCGTTTTCGACCCGATCAAAATTTAGACGGGACGGGAACGGAAATGGGATCAAAGTTGTTGGGATGGGAATGGAAATGGGATGAGCGTTTTTCCGACCGTTTCGGATTTACCTTTTTTTGATCGGTAATTTTCCGTATTTTCCCGTTTTATTACAACTGGAATAAAATTAAAACCCAGAATAGAAAGATTTTGTCAGTCAAACTCAACCTAAGCATGTCTATCTGAAGTTCTGAAGCCTAATCACATCGGTTAGATGAACAACATAACACATGGTTATAGTGAAATACCAAGTGGTCATGATTTCGTTCCTTATTGCATTGCAATTCACTAAGTCATCTACGTTATTGTTTAAGACTATATTTAATAGTTAAAACTTGTTAACTCTATTTAACTATACAACTCAATGTTATTATCTTATCGATTTGAATTATTATTTTCCGTCCGTTACCGATATTTTTCCGTTCTGATATATCCGTTTTCGTATTCCCGACTATCCCGATCCGGTATTCCGATCCCGACTTTTCCGTTTCCGTTTCCGTCCGACTAATTAAATATGAAAACAAAAATGGGATGTACCTTTTCCTGACCGTTTCCGTTCGTTTTCATTCCTAGGTGGGGCGGCCGTGCAGGTAGCGTTTTCCATGGCACTGTACCCGCTGATGTCCTCCATCGCTGCAGCCATGTTTGATTCTTGCACCGCAGCTGCGATGGCTAACTTGTCCGCTCGGCAAAGAAACTCTGGCGCTGCAGGCCCTATCGCTCAAGTTGCAAGTGGGACGGGTATTATTGTGAACCCGCATACCCGCCCCGCAAAGTCTACGTTAGTGGTTTTTGCGGATCGACGATATTTTTTTCGCGGCTTAACAATGATTTGCCCGCAAAGCCCACCGAACAAGCGGGTACATACGCGACAACCAGCAAAAGCCCGCAACTTTATTATGTTTGTTCTACTTATACTAATTAAAGGTGAAAAGTGACCTTGTTTCTTAAACCGATGGGGTTAAATAGACCAAACTAAATGTTAGAGGGTTATTTGGACAGTGGCCATAGCTGAGGGTAGTAATTTGGATTTGTTCCAAAATTTAAATCAAAAGACTGCTGTGATACATGAGCACCACGAGTTGTGTTGATTGCTGAATCCCCAGTTAACCATGAAACCAAGCATTGCAGTATCAAATGCAGGGGGGAACTGATGGAAGGGAGCACTCACGCTCTCCTGCTTGGCGCCCTTTATGCCGAGCAGCTGGTTGAAGCTCGACCCGGATGCCGCCGGCGCCTTTTCCGGGGTCTTCGCCTTCGCCTTCGCTGCGCAACCAATCAACCAAAGAAGCACGCATCAGAGAAGGAGATCAACTGAGAACGCCAAACATAAATACCTCGCCGAATCGATCGAATCAAGGGGTAGCTCCAAGCCTCCAAGCACGCACCGTCTCTGGCGTCGGTCTCTGCCGCGCGGACCACCCGGAAAGGCCGTCTTCCTGCAAGTGGAGCCGACATGCAAAGGTCAAACTTGCCTCTTCTGTGCACTTATTGCCCCTTGAGTAAACCAGAGAGAGACGCTCTACCTGTACGGTTGAAACGGAGATGAGGAGAAGGCCCCGAAGAGAGGAGGCGGAAAGGATGGCGCAAGGACGTGGAAGAGGAGCCGGAGGCTGCGGCGGTGAGGAGGTGGGCGGTGGCCATGGGCAAGAGCAGAGGGCGAAGAGGTAGCAAGGGAGTGAGAGGGTGGAGGATAACGATTTTTTTATTATTTAAACTTTATTTTAATAATAACACGTTCAAAAATATAATGTGAAATTCTTTCATAATTCTTACGAAAATCCTACGTCCCAAAGAGCCCTCACGTTACTGACCATTAGTTCACGCAAATCATTTGGCCTAACTTCCTACATCCCAAAGAGCCCTCACATTACTGACCATTAGTTCACGCAAATCATTTGGCCTGAGTTAGCTAGTGCCATACTAAAGGTCTCTTTGTTTGGGCTCTAATTTTGTGCTTTAAAAAAAACTGACTGATGATCAGTTAAAAAAGCAGACCTGATGAAATTTGAATGCTGTCTTTTGTAATACTTCTTTCGGTTTTAAATTATAGACATTGTTGACTTCTAACATCAACTTTGACCATTCGTCTTATTCAAAAAATTTATTCGAAATGTGTATATTTTTGTTACTATTTGTTTTATCATTAATGGTATTTTAAATATAACAAATAAGTTTACACATTTAAACAAATTTTTTAATAAAACGAATAGTCAAAGTTAATATTAAAAATTAATTGTGTCAATATTTTAAAACTGAATAGAGTATATTTTTAGCTTCTCAGCGCATCAAAAATCAGAAAAATAGATCAAAATGTGCTTTTCAGCTTTTAATTCATTTGATCAGATATTTGCTTTTCAACTTTTTAAAATCTCGTTTTTTTACTTTTTAATTTTTTCAGCTTAAAAAAACAGCTGAAAAACTGAAACAAAACATAACCTTAAATTTATTCCAAAATATAAGTGTGTGACTTAAAGCTATTGTCATACTACCAAAGTATCTGTACGTCAGTGGTGTGAGGTGGGCCAGCATGCAGAGTAGGCAGCTGCGGCGCGGCGGGCGGAGGCAGTGGCGGCGGTGTGGGGCTAACGCGGTGCGCGGCGGCAACGGCGCAGGACTAGACGGAGCACGAGAAAGTGGCTATGGCCGTGGAGGGGCACTGGCGGTTCATCATATCAAATATGAAGGTGGATCATTTCATACAATCTCTCATCCATCCCAACAAACATCGCGGACGAGCTTGTCTCGGTTGTAGTGCCACTCGTTGCAGTGCACGCCGCCTGCGTTCGAGGCCGACGCAGGACATCGCGTGTGGATAAAAATCCCTCTATCAAAAAAAATCTCAACAAACATCTTGATCGTATCATTCTATCCTGATCATTCCATATATCAAATTATTTCATCTACTATGAATAAATACTACCTTAATACTAAAGTGCCGTTTGGGTTGCTGGAAATAAGACTGAGAAAGGGAAAGAGAAATACTTCTTTCAATTTTAAATTATTGACATCGTTGACTTTGTTAACTTTGACTATTCATTTTATTAAAAAAAATTGTTCTACTATGTAAAATTATTAGTTGTGATATATAATTATAATAAAAGTATTATTATATGTAATTATGTAATATACTTATATATAATTATAATTATATTATTATAATATAATTATAATTATATTACATAATTTTAACTATAACTATATATAATTATGTATAATTATAATTATAATATATATAAATTAGCACTCACAGCCGACAAAACCAAGTCCAGACCTGCTTTTGCTTTTGAACTAGGAGAAAGCTGTTTTCTCAGATGAACTTTTATCACAGCTGACCTCTTTAGTTGGACTTTTGGCTTTGCAAAAGCAAAAGCCAAAACCTAGTCCAACCAAAGGCACCTTTAATACTCCTTTTAGTTTTAAATTATTGACACCATTGACTTCTAACATCAACTTTGACCATTCATCTTATTCAAAAATTTTACGCTAATGTGTAAAATTATTAGTTGTGATTTAAATTTCACTAATGATAAATCAAATAATAACAATATTTTATACAATTGAACAATTTTTTGAATAACACGAATGATCAAAGTTGATATTAGAAGTCAACAGTGTCAATATTTAAAAATCGGAAAGAGTAATAATTTGCTTTGTTATTAATGTTACTTTGACCATTCGTTGTATTCAAAAAATTTGCGCTAATGTGTAAATTTATTAGTTGTGATTTAAATTTCACTAATGCTAAATCAAATAATAACAAATTTTATACAGTTGAACAATTTTTTTGAATAAGATGAATGATCAAAGTTGATGTTATAAATCAACAGTGTCAATATTTTAAAACCGAAGGGAGTAATAATTTGCTTTGTTATTAATGTTATTTAAATATGATTTATAATTTTACAATTTAAACATATTTTTTATATAAGGCCAATGTTCAAAGATGAAATTAAAATTCAACGTTGTCAATATCTTAAATCAGAGGTAAAAATAATTCGTATAAGTACTACATTTGATAAATATTAAGTAAATTTAAATGCTCATATTAACTTCTCAACACCTTCTTTATTTCACAACCCCAACAAGTAGACATCCAAAGAAATTAACTTCTCTTTCTCTATCTCTGTCCCTGCACTTTTAGTACATCACATTTTTACAATAACTCCTTAATTCAGACAAGTAAAAATGAACGTAGGAAGCATTTCATACGTGAGTAACAAACTTATTTATATATATTTCCACCCAATTTTACAACTAATCTTTATTTGAAAATAACCTAACGAAAATGTATTTCAAATTTTCATCACTCACTTTGCTTATTTCGTGCGTTCGCAATGCTCAAAACTGGATCTGATAATATTTCTAAAGTTTCTCGATTCTCAGTAATATTTCTACAATTCTTGAAAATATAATATTTAAAAATAAATCTCGGCACCCCGATGGCCAGGTAGAAATACAAGTAGAATGGTTTGTACATTGAGAATACGAGACTATTTGTTTCAGCTTTTTAGCTAGATTTTTCGGCTGAAAAGTTGAAAACTGAGAATATGAAACAAACAAGGTTCAGAAAGTCTCACTTTTGTAACTGAAAAGCTAGCTTTTGTAAAAATGAATTAAAAAGTTAGAAACTCACTGAAGACTGTTTTTTTAATTTTTGATGTGAAAAAAATTAAATGTATATTACAAAAATTAACATTCAAATTTTATCGACTAATTTTTTAACTAATCACTAACCAGACGAGCCACTTGTGACTTGTGAGCAGTGTTCACAAAACCGCGGTAAACCGCTCGATTTTCGTGGTTTTTGACTTTACCGCTACGGTTTGGTTTCACCGGACGATCAGTTTTTATTTTAAAAATTTTTAAAAATTTGAAAATTTGAAAAATTTCGAAATACTAAAAACCGGTAAAACCGCTCGGCTTACCGTTAAAACTGGTGGAAAATTTGAAACCGTAAAAACCGAAGAAACCGCTCGACTAACCGATGAAACCAAACGGTTTACTGTTTAAACTGTAGCAGTTCGTTCAAATTTTAAAATTTCAATTTGAAATAGTTTTTGACTTTTACGATTTTCACGATTTTCATTAAACCAGTCCTAATCGATTTTTACGGTTAAAACCAAATCATAAACCCTGCACTGTGAGGCCCGTTCAGGCCCACGCCTCTCTACTCGGGGAGTCCAGTCCACCCAGCTGAGCACATCCATCCAATCACGAACACCCGCCGCGGCATTTCACATTTTCACTCTATATATCTGCTCTTTTTCTAGTGTACTAGGGCTTGTCCCTCCCTCCCTTCGCCTCACCGCCGCAACAGCAGCCACCGCTCGCAGGTTCGTCCCCTCTCGTCGCTGCCTGCCCCCGCCACCCCCACACCGGTGTGGAGCGGGGATCCGCCGGGGCTTGGTGCCGGTTTCTTCCCCAGGCGGTAAGGGAACCCTAGCCCTGCTCGCTTGGATCGCGATGCCTGTTTTCTTTTTGATTCCGGAAGAATCTTGAGCGCTCCAATCCAAATCTGAGATCCTATTGCACGTTCTAGGAGCAGTCATTTTGCTACTAGGAAACTAAAGTTGCTCAGATATGGGGGTAAATTTGATGCAAACATGTTACAAACTCCATTTTAGCTGGGGAATAGACAAACTGGACATATATAATTCCAATCTATCGTATTTGATATTTACAAATGAAAAGCAGCGCATCTGTAGTTACAGCTACCTACTAGTTTTTTGTGCACTGTCGTTAAAATGAGACTAGATGCTATGGTGCGCCGATGGCGCACCTACTGGAGGGAGCAGTAAGGGTAATTTTTTATGTGCATCATTATAGTGTCAGTTCCACAACAATTTCAATAACCGTAGCCAGCAAGTGAAAATATGTAATTTAAGATAGTCTTTAGATCTGATAAGCTCATACTGCAGGGAAAAGCTATAAAGTCATAAATTGAAGAATTGCCAGCTAAGATGGTCTAAGTAAACTAATTTGGGTGTAAATATTAATCCAGTTCAAATAGAAATCCTATCCATGTGGTAAGCACATGGAAAAGGTATGCTGTAGCTCGGTCGCAACGTGGCGGCAGCATGCAACACTTATGCAGTTGCAATCAAATTGCCTGCTATGCCCATCGAACTGAAGCAGACAGCAACAACTTAATTAGCAACAACCCGCTAATCCTGCTAGGAAACGAAGTGGACTGTGTGGCAGCACGTAGGCTGCCCACAACAGGCCCCCCTTTCAGGTTGAGTTTTGAGAGGGGTGTTAGAGATATAGTTCTCTGTCAGTAATGGATAGATTCGGTTATAGCTCTTTCATATAATTACTCCATTGTATAAGGGGTCTTGCGCATATTGTACCACCCTTGTATCTTTTTGTATGAAGCCTTTCCGCCTTTGGCCTCCTTGGAATACAAGATATGTTTCTGTAACATTTTTTTTCACTGCTAGTGTTTTGCTATTTGATTATTCATGATCGTTTTGCTTCTACGACGCTTAGAGCATCTCCAATGGTTCTCTAAATCAAATCCCTAAATAAAAATATAGGAAGTTATTAGAAAAATACCTCTCCAACAATTCTCTAAATCACGTTCCTTAACATACCTAGTTCCTAAATGGAGCATTTCGTTCCCCAAGTTTAGGAACCGCGGCGGAACTCCCGAAAAGCTGAAATCCGGCGGTTCCCAACTCAAAATCATAGCTCCCATCTCTGTTCGTGTCATAATTTTATTGTTTTGGCAGCCATTCGCATACAGAAAAAATCATAGCTGATGTACTACAGTACATGCGAATGATGGAAAAGTTGTAGCCAAAAGGTGAAACGATTGAACGTGATAAGTCATCGGTACGATTATAATAGTATAACGGCCAAGGGGAAAAAAAATACAAGAAGTCAAGAGCACCTCAAGTCCTTAGCCTGCTTCTGTTTTTATTCGTGAGCATGAGCGTTGACTAGTTTGATCCAGATGACAAGCAGCGCACGAGTCTACTCTGCGATGGAATTCGTCTGACGGAATTCGGAAACGACGCACACCATCACTATAATGAAAATTATTTTAAGAACTATTATTGGGAGTTGTTGGATGAGGACAATTATTTTACTCCCATTATCTTTTGAGAACTTAAATCGAGCTTTAGGGAGTAAATATTGTAAGGAACTATTGGAGATGCTCTTATAATACAAAAGGAGGTGCGGTTGATTTTTGTTTTAGAATGTTTGTTTTATTGGTTATGTGGTCTTAGTAGCATCCCGGGATGGTTATGAATTCTAGGGTGTTACAACTAGGTTGCAGTTTGACCTTTTACTATTATGCTTCACTATCACATGTTCAGTTCCAAATTGTACTTTGCTGTTTTCTCTTAGAACTGCATGGTGGTCAATGGCATTTTCTCATATTTCTTCCCTTTTTTAATTTTTTTTTCAGGTATTGCTAACTTGAAAGATGGCAGATGATGAACCTCTGATCTCGAGGAAAAGAGTTGCATGTACCCAAATCAACAAAGATAATCCTGAGCCTGATGATGATGGACCAGAGCCGGAGATGGGTACTTTTAAGAAAGCTAGTGAGGAAGTGATGGCAACCCGAAGGATTGTGAAGGTTCGGCGCCAGCAGCAGCCATCTGCTCCTTCTTCCAATCCTTTTTCTGCAATCAAGTTTACTCCCAGTGATTCTAGTGTTCACACAAGTGCCCCAGTCCCAGAGCCTCAAACTTCGGATGTCAAAGCAGATGAAGGCAGCAATGGCAGTGAGAAAGATGTTTCGTCTGTACCCAATAGAAATACAGATTCTGATGAGGTACCTGAGATTCAGAAGGTCGAATCAGCTGCGAAAACCGACTCTAATGTAGCTAAAGCACCCCCTCAACCTGATGAAACAAGTGAAAAGGCAGAAGACACAAAGGATGGACCTGATGAAGTCAAATCAGTCGGTGCAGAACCCAAGGAAGGTAACAGCGTGCCATCTGAAGTTGAGGACAAAACAAAGGGGGATGCTGAAGAAAAGAAAGAGGCAGGTGAAGCTGGAAATGAAGATAAAATTAGCAAGGACGAGACTCAGAAGAAAGATGGATGTGAATCAGAGACCAAGGATGGGTTGTCTGATGAGCAAAAGGATGCTGATAAAGGGCAGTCATTAGCAACACCCCTATTCTCTTTTACAAACCTGTCAAGTGGTCAAAATGCATTCACAAGTCTGGCTGGAACTGGATTTTCAAGCACATCATTCTCATTTGGCTCAGCCTCCAAAGATGGCTCAAGTGCTGGACCCTTATTTGGACTAAAGACTGATGGTTCTTCATTCTCTTCTTTCAATTTTGGTGCCACCAACAACGGGAATTCATCACCAGTGCTTCCTACTTCAGCTGAAGCACCCAAGAAATTTCATATGCCAGAGGGCCCTGTTGAAACTGGTGAAGAAAATGAGAAGGCTGTATTTACTGCTGATTCTGCATTGTATGAATACTTGGATGGGGGTTGGAAGGAAAGAGGAAAAGGCGAATTGAAGTTGAATGTCCCTGTATCTGGCGGTGAGAGGGCTCGGCTTGTGATGAGGGCCAAGGGCAATTACCGGCTGATTCTGAATGCAAGCCTGTACGATGACATGGCACTGAAGGACATGGATAAGAAGGGTGTGACATTTGCCTGCCTCAACAGCATTGGCGAATCACAGAGTGGCCCTGCTACATATGCTCTGAAGTTCAAGGACACTGCCACCAGGGAGGAGTTCAAAGCCACTGTCGAGACACACAAGACAAAGAAGGCACCCGATGCACTCAAGACGCCCGAGAACTCCCCAAAGGCAGCTGATGCCTGAAACCCCTCGGGTTACGTTACGTGCCTTGTGTGTCCAGGAAAGAGCTATCCGCGGTTGCTGAGAGATACTACAGTAACATATCGAGCCATGCCATGGTGTGAGTCACGATTGCATACGGTTCCCTGATGCTGATTTGGAACAGTGGGTAGCCTGTTTTGAACTTTGCATTGAAGTCATAATCTTATTAGTAACAGGAAATGAGACTCTCTGTCCATAGCTGTTGTACTGTTCTTAATGGTCTATGTCATGCTATGGGTCGTGGCCTCGTGGGCATATTATCCAGTTATTCGTTTTGGGAAAGTGATCTGGCGAGTTGTTCTGCACATGCTCTGTCGTTGCTGTGCCTTATTTTTACTGACAGGAACGAGGGCCCCGTTTTGTGCTGAATCCAGTGGGCTGTATGCCTGGATTGGTTGGCCCGCTGTTCGGTGGTGGTAGGAAGGTTTCGATCCTAAATATCTTCGTCGGCTCCTCCCCTGAACGATTGGACTGAAATATAGTACTCTTTGGTTAATCCTGACTTTGAATAAGAATTTTATAGATTCGGTTGAATCTCTCTTTGTTCTTTAATGATATCGTCGTTGACTTTTAAATTTAATTTTGACTATTCGTCTTATTCAACAAAATTTGGTAAATTTTATATATTTAAATATAATTTGATTTATCATTTGAGTTATTTGAATCACGACTTAAAATTTTACACATTCGAGCAAATTTTTTAAATAAAACGAATGGTCAAAGTTGAATTTAAAACTCAACAGCGACATCAATTAAAAAACTCTTTAGAAAATATATGTTATAAGAATAATGGATATAAAAGTACAAATTTTACATCAGCAAATTTATCAAAATTGTTTGTCAAAACAATATTTTTACCAGACCTAGAAACGAAATTATTTTGAGACGGAGGTATTAGTTTCAGTATTCCGAAGAACCAACTTGAGCCTCTACTCCAGTAATTTGAGCTAATCCAAATGTTGCTGTCAGTAATCGGATCTTGCTGTCAGTTTTCCGCCACGTTCTGTAAAATAGTCGTAACAAGGTTTACCGGGAACGACGAGGACGTCCCTGTAGGCCTTTTGGAATGCGATTTTTTTTAATTTTTTTTATAAAATTGAATTAATTTTTATAAAATTTTTGTAAAATTTTTACGTTTAAAAAAAAAACCTTAATACCAGCTGTTTATTTCTGGCTGCGAGGAGTCGGGTCGTCTCGAGGGCGCACGCGCGCTTAAAACCGACGCACCTGTCCCATCACACTCGAAAGCGACGGCCATCGATCGCGACTACATGGGTTGGACGGATCGAGTGCCCGCAGCGCCGCACGAGTAAAACGCCCAAAATAATTTAGTAAGTCTCTGTCTCAAAATAAATGTGATTTTAGATTTTTAAACTTTTTTTTATCATTTGTTTTATTAAAAAAAGTTTTTTAAAAAATATTTATTTTATTGTGAATCGATTTATTATTAGAAATATTTTAAGCTTAACTTGTTTTTTTTTGTATTTTCAAATTTTTTTAATAAAATAAATAGTCAAACGTCGATTTTAAAAAGTCAAAAACGTCACTTATTTTGTGACAGAGGAAGTATAGCTAGTAAGTTAGAAGTACTAAATGTTTTTATATTTGAATAAAATTAATTTTTTTTATTTTAAATTTTACTAATAATATTTAGAAGGTTACATAATTTTTAAAATAAAAAAAATTTTATGAAAGCTTATTCATAATGAATCAAAAATATAATTTATATATGATAAAATATTATCAATTATACATTATTAATAGTTAAAGTGATAAAAATTTATAACTAAATCTAAAAATGCTTATATTTTGAAATAGAGGGAGTATCTCTGTGGTACTCAAAATGTTGGTTTGTGTTCCCTGCTATATTTAATTTTAACTACAATAATTTATACTATAGAATCTGGAATATTTCACACATTAGAATATGAAATGTTTCACGCATTTAAAATGCACCATAAATAGTGTTTATAACGTTAATAACCCCAATATAAAAATGATGCGAACACCAACGAATGACGAGGCGAGCTTCGCTCCTGCTCGGAGGCAGGCACGCATTGGGTCCGATCAGGTCGGATCCTCGTCATGGTTTCGTGCATTGTTTAACTAATCCAGTGGAGTGGAGCGGCCTAATTACCTAACCGAGTAAACTAAATGTGGAAATAGGTCCCTTTCAGCAAAGATTGATCTGCTGCTGCAATCATGTCCATGTCGCTGGTACACAACAAACTCAATTCGTTATTAAATTAATATTGTTATTATAATCATTTAGTTTACCTTTAAATCAGATTTATTGTTCAAACAATGTTAATTCATTTCAAAAATAAAGAGGGGACTCCTTCCGTTCATAATGTTATGAGTGGGAAACTGATTGATTTCATGTTGAACAGTATTGTACATATATACAAACCCAAAGGGCTGATGTCGGTTGGTGAAAGGTGTCTCTACGGTGTTTATACAGAGAACCGTCATTAGCAGTTGCTAATAACGAGTTTATTTAATTGATCACAATATTATCTAATCTTAACACTCCCCCTTGATCAATTGGTTCCTGTAGATATCTTTGCTTGTTCAACAGTCATAGTCTTGAAGCTTTGGAAAACCCTGTGGGAAAAAACCAAAGTATATCGATATACTGTGTAAAACTTATTAAAACCCAGTGAGAAAAATAAAGAGAAACACCTTGATATATATAATTCCAATGTTAATAGACTCTTTAGGTGATTCCAAAGACATAGTCTAAAACAATTTGATCAAAGATCAATATGTCATATATTATCTTTGAAAAACCTTTGTGAGAAAAATAAATAACATGACATTTACTTATGTGTTAACATTACCTCATTAAAAACTTTATGTGAGAAAACTCTAATAGAGGAAAACTCATATAAAGAAAAATGAGTGGTAATGTGATGTTTGAAACAGGTTATATCTTAAAGGGATTCTCCCTCTGATTCTTGCAAGTCTCTAAGTCTTCTCATACCAATGCCCTCAACACATTTACGAAATGCGGAGTATGATAGAGACTTTGTGAATAAATCTGCTAGATTATCACATGATTTAGTCTGCAAGATTTCAATTTCTCCATTCTTTTGAAGCTCATGGGGGTAGAACAACTTGGGAATAATATGCTTAGTCATATTACTCTTAATCTAACCTGATTCCATCTGTGTAACACATGTCGAATTATCTTCAAAGATAATCGTCGGTGTCTCAAGTGCACCAATACCACAGGATTGTATTATGTGGTTTATCATTCTGCGAAGCCACATGCATTCGTGTGATGCTTCATATAAAGCAATTATTTCAGAATGATTGGTCGATGTAGACACTAAAGTCTGCTTTGAAGACTTCCAAGATATTGCTGTTCCACCATGCAAGAATACAAAGCCTGTTTGTGATCTACCATTATGAGGATCTGATAAATAACCAGCATTTGTATATCCTAACAAAATTAGATCTTGGTTTCTACTATAGAATAATCCAAGATCCCTAAATTGGATCTTGGTTTCTACTATAGAATAATCTAAGATCCCTAGTGCCGTTGAGGTATCTCAAAACAGTTTTGACTCCTACCCAATGATGTTTGGTAGGTGCAGCACTATGTCTTGCCAGCAAATTTACTGCAAATGCAATATCCGATCGGGTGCTGTTAGCAAGATACATTAGTGCTCCAATGACACTAAGATATGGGACATGTGGCCCCAATATCTCTTCTCCTTCTTCCCGTGGTCTAAAGGGATCCTTCTCAACATTTAAGGATCTTACTACTATCGGGGTTTTTGCTGGATATGACTTGTCCATATTGAATTTCTCCAATACTTTCTGGACATAGGCAGCTTGGTATACAAATATAGCAGAGTTAAATGTTCAAGTTGTAAACCCAAACAGAATTTGGTTTGACTCAAATCGTTCATTTTAAACTCCGTCTTTAAATGATGACGTGCTTCATTAATATCAGGTTCGTTGCCAATGATATTAAGATCATCAACGTATACCGATGTAATACAAAATCCTGTTGGTGATTTTTTAATGAAGACACACGGGCAGTCATTATTATTTGTGTATCCTCTCAACTTAAAGAATTCACTTAACCTATTGTACCACATTCGGCCTGACTGCTTTAAGCCATATAATGACTTCTGCAACTTGACACAATACATGTTACGATTTGCCTTGGGATTTGGTATACTGATTTCATCATGAACTTTCATGTATATCTCAGAATCCAATGACCCATACAAATATGCGGTCACTACGTCCATCAACTGAATAGATAGACGATTTTGTACTGCCAGCGATATTAAGTATCAGAATGTTATTCTGCTCATTACCAAAGAGTAAGTTTCATTGAAATCAACGCCAGGTCTTTGCGTAAAACCCTGTGCCACAAGCCTTGCTTTATATCTCACTGCTTCGTTGTTTTCATTCCTTTTACGGACAAAAACCCATTTGTATCCCACAGGAAAGATACCAGGAGGTGTTAGCATTACTGCCGAAAATACCTTTCTTTTATTAAGCGAGGCAATCTCCGTTTCTATTGCGACCTTTCACTTATCCCAGTCCGAGCGCTTCTTGCACTCAGTCATAGACTTATGATCTAAATCAGTTTGAAGGATATTTGCAATTTGTTCAGAGAAGTAAATGTCGACTAATATGGACTTCCGGTCATAAGACTCTCCGGTCTCTATGAAATTTGTAGTAATTTCATGTACCCTTAATGATTCATCATGACTTCCCGAAACGATGGATCTAGGGTCTTTCGATGTTCCAACCTCAGTGTTTATGCGCATAACTGAGCTAGATTGTGGATCACTTTTATCCATAGGACGTTGTGTGTCCTCTAGGTGTCTTTCAACCAAAGGTTGAGTTGCATTTCCGTCTTCTTTTGCTTGCCAGCAATCACATCTTGCCTCTTGGAAGTGCTTCTCCCCCTCTTTTTGCTAATTGGGGGTTGAGTGGTTTTATTTTGTACCTTCACTCTTTCAGGCACATTCCTTGCAGGATAGAGAGACTTTGTAACACCTTTATAATTAGAGAAAGCGTTTGGCAGATTGTTTGCAATATTTTGCAAATCAATAATTCTTTGAACTTGTAGTTCAGTTTCTGTAGTACGTGGATCAGAAAAAGAAATGCCTTCTGCATTCTAATCTATTTCTTGGCATTCTTTTTGGTACAATTCTCCCCTAATGCCGGGAAATGATCCTCATTAAAAATACAATCAGCGAACCGAGCAGTAAATAAATTCCCTATCAGAGGTTCTAAATACTTAATGATTGACGGAGAGGAATATCCCACATAGATCCCCAGTTTCCTGTGAGGACCCATTGAAGTTCGCTGAGGTGGTGAGATGGGTACGTATACGGCGCACCCAAACTTACGCAAATGGGAAATACTCGGAGGATTCCCACATACTAACTACAATTGAGAGGTTTCGTGATATGCAGTTGGTCGCAGTTGGATAAGGTTGGCAGCGTGCAGAACTGCGTGACCCCAACACGATGTAGGCAATTTGCAATTCATCAACATAGGTCTTGCAATGAGCTTGATTCTTTTAATCAACGATTCAGCTAAACCATTTTGAGTATGTACATATGAAACGGAATGCTGAACCTGAATTCCCAATGCCGTGCAATAATCATTAAAGGCATGAGATGAGAATTCAGCAGCATTGTCCATTCGAATAGATTGAATCTGATGTTCAAGATAATGTGCCTTCAACTTGATAAGTTGGGCCATTATTTTGGCAAAAGCATGGTTGCGTGTCGATAAAAGAGACACGTGAGACCATCTGGTAGATGAGTCTATCAATACCATGAAATACCTGAACAGTTCTGAAAATGGTTGTATTAGACCACATATATATCTTTGAATTCTTTCAAGGAATTTGAGTGGTTCAACTCGAATTTTAAGATATGAGGGTCTTAAAATTAATTTCTCAGTTGCACAAGCAGTGCAACAAAAATCTTTATTTTGAAATTTTTTTACGTTTTTCATATCATGATCTATGGAATTGCCGATAATTTTTCTCATCATCCCTAGTCCAAGGTGCCTAAGTCGATCATGCCAGGTCCGGAATGTATCGATCTCTTGGAAAATTATCTTATAGGCAACATGTTCTATGGGCTTTATGTTGCAATTTTATATTGCAATTTTAATCATATAGAGATTAAAGTTTTCTAATTCTAGAATAATTTTGTTAAATTGCAACTAAGTCACTAGCAAATTTAACATGTATGTGGTGCAAAAGGTGGTTTGGGTACACCAACATATCCAAATCTCTTATAAAATTACAAATACAACCTATATGATGGTGCAAAACAGGATATTTAGGAGCACCAACATATTCAAAAATAATTATCAAAGTGACAAGTGTAATATGTATGTGGTGCAATCGGGGTTTGGGTGCACCACATATGCCAAAGTATAATAGAATCATAGATTGCATTGTAATATAATATAATTAAACCACAATTTATATACAATGACAAGATACAGGTACAGAGCAACATCAAACAATACAAAGCACTGATGTTCTTGCAGGAATTAAATTAGCTAAACTATATGCTAATTAATTGTACTACTACAGAAAATAAAAGAAAGAAAGAAAAAATAATAGATGAAGGCCCCAGCCGGCGCGGCCCACCCAAGGGCGCGGCCCAGCCAGGCGCAGCCAGGCGCGCGGTCCATCGCACGATCCAGCCAGT
>BCLF01000016.1:503927-517794 GCA_001602275.1 Zoysia japonica
GCAGCCAGGCGCGCGGTCCATCGCACGATCCAGCCAGTGGCCAGGCACGGCCCAGGCTGGGGCGGCCCACCTGGCCAACCGGTGCGCCTATAAAAGGAGCGGTTAGGATTTCCAAACCCTAACCGCCTCCTCCTCCAACTGGCGCAGCCGCCGCTGTCTGTCCACCGCCGCCGTCCAGCCGCCTTGTCCTCCTCCCCCCCTTTCCTCTCATGGCAGATTGGGGC
This sequence comes from Zoysia japonica, assembly GCA_001602275.1. NCBI lineage: Eukaryota > Viridiplantae > Streptophyta > Magnoliopsida > Poales > Poaceae > Zoysia > Zoysia japonica. The sequence continues at coordinate 504,152 of BCLF01000016.1, forward strand.
CGAAGCCCGTTCTCTGGCCATGGAGGCCAGCCGGCAGGGCAGGTGCCCCCTGTCCCCGGCGAGCTCTGCTCAGAGGCGGGAACCGCCTCCTCCTCATTCGAGGAAGAGGTGAACCCGGCTCCAAGGTCGTTGCCGTGCGGGAGGAGGGTCCGACGCTGGTTTTGGTGGCGGTTGGCCACCACGGCGGTGTAGGAGAGCGAGCGGGTCTGAGGAGGCACGGACGGGAGGACGACGTCGAGGTCGTACTCGAAGCCTGCCGGCCAAGCCTCCATGCCGGCGCTGTTGTTGGGGAGCGAAGGTGCGCCACGGCGCACGGCCATGGAGCCACGGCCTCCGTTCCCGGGCAGCGGTGGGGGTGGCGGCAGCAGCGTCATTGGCGGCCTCGGCAGCGACGACGGCATCGGTGGTGTCTCCAGCGGTGCCCCCACGTGCCTGACGAACATGGCCGGGCCATGTGTCGGGCAGACACCGGGGGCAAACTGGAGTGGAGACAACGGGTGCGGCGACGAACGACGACACTGCTTCCTCCAGTGCGCACTCCATTGAAGCGGCGAAGAGGAGTGCGATGGTCGTGGATGTCGCGCAGGGCACAGCGGATGGCGCCTTGCAGCATGAAGCGGCGAATGCCTCCGACTTGGTTTCCGCGGGCCGGCAATCGCGGACTCCACCGCGTCGGTGATCAAGTCGACCATGGCATTCATGGAAGGAACGGGTTGGGCCATCTTCTACCTTGGGGAAACGACGACTACAGGAAAGTTTCTGACGAACTCCTTCTTCGGTGTTCCTCTTCTCCTATTCACTCAAATGGTAAGAACAGAGTGCTTGATAACATGTTATGAGTGGGGAAAACTGATTGATTTCATGTTGAACATTATTGTACATATATACAAGCCCAAGGGGCTGATGTCGGTTGGTGAAAGGTGTCTCACGGTGTTTATATAGGGAACCATCATTAGCAGTTGCTAATGACGAGTTTATCTAATTGATCACAATATTATCTAATCTTAACACCTAAATTGTGTGACTATTGATTTCTAAGTCATCTTATTAAAAAAATTAATGAATATTATATATGTTGTTATAATTTACTTTATTATTAAAGTTATTTGAATTACGATTTATAATTTTATATATAAAAATTAAATGATCAAAGTTGATATTAGAAGTCAACAGCAATAATTATTTTCATCATTAAAGTTATCATGAGGCTATTTACCTCAATTAACACGGGGACTGGAATTCAAAATCAAAAGAATTATTTAAGTTAGTTTAAAGCAAATTATGATGTTTTAAGTAAATGACTAGTAATGTCGTAATGCACCGTTTTGTGAATTGAAGCATCCAATGTTAGGTGGCAGTTTACAACAAGTTAAGACAATGAGTCAGCATTTGTCCATATTACCAACGCTGATAATAACTTTCGGTGCTGAAGTCAGGAATTGTTTCTTACCAAAACTCCAATATAGCTTTTGGTGTGCTCTACGGATGTGAGTCAGGTATTTGTCTGTATCTAAGTTCCCTTATGGAGGTCCATCACCTTTACTTTTAACTTTTCTTGTACGATTTAACTTTTTGTTATATATTGCGTGTGGTACTATACTTAATGCCAAATTTATCTAAAGTTATGCTGAAGTTATCCAACAACATCATGTCAATGGATGTCAGAACATTGTGCTAAACTTTTATATATCTTATAAGAAGATCGATCTTAGTAGTTATTGTTAAGTGGATATCAGATTTGCAAAAAAAAAAAATGCAGTGCCCACTATATATATTAAATATAAACCTCCATAAAATATCCACATTGTTTTATAAAGCTCACATTCCTTCATTTGAGGATAGAAAGACCTACAAAAAAATTGACGAACCTTAGCATAAACACGCAAAAGGCACTAAGAAACAGCAGTGGCCACGTCACGCGAAGCTCAAACAAAGCTAATCCGTCCACGAAACAACCACGGCAGTGGATCACAGTGACCACCAAACGACGGCGGGGCCCAGCTGGACATCCTTGTCACCATCCGCACAGGCCCCTATAAATAGGGCCCCACCATGACCGTGTTTCCTCCTCCTCTCTCTCTCTCTCATGCCACTAGGCCGATAGAATTATTAGGAAGTTGAAAAAAACCTTATTCGGCTCCTCTAAATACTTCCACTTTATTTGTTCATTCTCAAAAATCCCCTAAACCCAGGTATATCTAGAATTTTTTTGACTTCCTGATCCTCTATATATGACTTCATGCGCTTCATTTAAATCAGTCGTTTCGTAAGACCTGAGCGTTGATGCTGTTTTTACTTAGTATATTTTAATTCATCATTTCTTATTTTAGATATGAAATTTTCATTTAAGAAACAATATGGCAACACTTACAAACATTAACTGGTTTTTTACATCTAAATTCAAAATCTTTTGGGATCAGATTAAAGTTGTTGGAGGAAGTGAGAAAAAGGATCGGACCGAAAAATTCTCTCAATCTATCTTTGGATGGGGGAATTTTTGGATGGCCCATGAAAGTTGAGGATGTTTAGTGGAGCTACCGGAGTAGTTTTTGTTTAAGAATTTCTTAAAAAATATATTTAGGGGGAGTTATTAAAGTTGTTCTAAGTCCTATAATATAATTTTTTAGACTACCCTAAAAGATGACTTTTGGGATATTATTTTATTGGAGTGCTTAATCCCATTCTCACTCTCATCGCCTCCTGATCCCGCGCCCAACATACTAACCCGCGCTTGAACCTATTACCCTCCGCCCGCCCGCCTCCAATGGCCTCCGACTCCGGGTACTACAAGCAGCAGCTCGCATTCGCCGCGCTCCTGGGCGCCACCGCCACAGCTGCCGCGGCCTACTACCTGCACTGCCGCTACATCGCTAAGGTCGGCGGCGACCTCGCCCGCTCCGCTTCCAGCCGCCACCGCCGCCAGACCCGCGCCGCCGCTCCCGCTGGCGCCCCGCCGGTGCGGCGCGGCTCCGCATCGCTGCCTGACCTCTCCGCGTTCTACGACAGCGGCCGCGCGGGCCCTGCCGCCCGTGGGCGCTTCGTGGAAGAAGACGAGGATGATGACGCGGAGGGGGCGGTGGGGCCGCACGCGAGGTGCGCCATCGACGCCGACGCCTTGCTGCAGATTCCCAAGGGGTTGCCCAGGCTGCAAGTGGGTCCCGACGGTACGTTTGCTCGCATTTAGGGGCACATGTGTGTATGCACGGTCGTCTGGGTGCGGAGCACTGGACTGGAGTGGATGAGATTGAGGGGAATTGGCTTGGAGATAGTTGAGCTAGGCCATGAAATGGCGCCCGATCATGGCAGGGTGATGTCTTGATTTCGTACCTAGCATGAGATGCCGTCGAACTTAATAAATACCCCTGCGAGACGTGCTTTGAGCGCTTAATGCTGCAACATCGTGCATTCCTCACTCAAATCAATGGTAGGGCCAGAAAAAGGAGTATGAGAGGAACTTATACATAGAATTTCGGGTGAAGCATATATGCCCTGAATTTAAAATTAAGCCATTAATGCACCATTAAATTATGTGCAAAGCAATCATTGCAAGTCCTCTATTTTTTCTTATCAGAGTGGAAAGATGAGTGAATGATAACTTCTACAAAGATGATTGGATGCAGTGATTAAGCATTTAAGCTACAGTATGCATAGGAAGATGCATCAAGGCTAATGCTCCTCTTAACTTGCTGCATCTTTCTGAAATCATGTATTGCCATGGTATGCATATATAAGTTAGCATATAAAGGCCCTACATTCTAATACCAGGAGCTAGGATTGCTTAATGATATCAATTTTTGTCGGTTGAAAAATAACTGCCATGTTTGATTGACGAGAAGCCCCAAAGCCAACCGCTAACAAAACCCCAGAGTCAACCGCTAACTTAGTGTCCTATGCTGTTTTTAAACTGCAACTATTTACAATGCTGTTGGTGAAAACTTAATAAAAACTATAATGAGCGGAAAGATTAAATGAAGAGAGAGGCAGTTTATTAAAAGAAATGATTATGCTTGTAAGTCACAAACTTTTAACAATGTTTCATTCTTTATAGATGTTTCAATTGATGTGCTAACTAGTCTAGCCAGTTGTGTTGATCCCTTACAGTTTTTTCTAAAACAATTATGCGAGTCTAAACTCTAAAGCAAAACTTTGTAGTCCTTGCAAAGTTTTATAAGCTACCTATTATATGTCTAAACACAAATATCATTCAATGGTAACAAATAGTGTAATTAGTTACCTACAAGGACATAACTTTCTTGCACATTCATCATTTTTTGGTATATTCAAGTCATTAAATTTACTTTACTTTTGTGCAATGGCCCTGGATAACAGCATTTGATTTTGCAGGCACTAGAAAAATGGCTCGGTCAGGTTCAAACAGACGGGTTAGACCAAAGTCACCTAAATCACCTGTCGCCAGTACAAGTGCCTTTGGGAGTGCAGATGGATCAGATGAGGAGGATGATTCACAGAATGGTAGTAAACTTGAGAATGGCTACATGGACACAAATGGACAAATTGTAAGTTCCTGTCATCGACTTGTGCATTACTATATTTTAGTTAGTATTGTCAATTTTCTACTTTGAATTTGCATACAATACACAACAGTATGCTGAACCCTTGTTAATTGAAAGGACATAAATGATGATGTGATATAAATTGAATTTGTGGCTAACATCTTTCTGAAATTGTTGGACACTAAGTCTTCAGTTTTCTTCTAGTCTTGTATTTATGATTTCATATTCTGTTTCCTATAAATATATCTTAGAATATAAACACAATATTTATCCAGTGGTCATTCACAAAATTTATTTTGTTTAAAGATGTAAATGGTCACTTGAATTCCTTCAGTAACCTATTAGTAGGATGCATTAAAACTCTAGAATCATTATTATGGCCTTTTGGTCTGAACCATAGAGTAAACACAAAGAATATGGAATATATATCTGTTGATGAGATAAATAGAAATTTGGTTTGGCTTTGCATGGATATGTAACGGCAATAAACGCCTTCACTATATGCAATGGTATCATATATGTGTCTTAGTCCTTGGGTTGAAACTATAGGCTTCCTGAATAGTGAATATGTTTGCATGTGGTAACCTTCCCACTAGGAAGGCTACTGAGGCCAGAGAATGTAGTTTCTTTGTAGTGGGTTCACACTTAAAGGCGCTCGGATGGTTTTTGCTGAAGCCGACATGAAATAAGATCTGCTTTATTTTCACTGCCGCATGCGATGCAAAGGGTGATTAAAAAATGGGTTTGCATCATGATTTAGCTTAAATGACCTTCCTGAAGGGTGTCAGTCAGTATCTACTAATCTTGCCCCTGGACAGCAACCTCCTTGGTAGCATGTTGATTTTTCCGTACCTTGGTAAACCAGCTCAGCGGGAACTCAATGTAAGCTTTTGAAAGATTTCATCCTAACACGGAACAAATTTAAGTTTGTACAAATAATTTTTATCCGGTGCAAAGTGTCCACAAAATAATACCTGCGCATGTTTGATATTATTCAAAAGCACCCCATAGCAATGGCCATTCATCAGGCAGATCCTCTCAAGTACAGGTAGTGTAAGTGTAACATAACTTGTGACTAAATCTTGCTATGATCAGTAGCTGCGAAATCCACACATAGTTCATTTAAGAAAAAATCAACATATAGTTTAGTTGCTCTTATCAATCATGAATTACTTTTATTCAAAGCACTCGGTCACCAGTTCATATTATAAAGGAATTGGCACTGGAACCCTCTCATTTTGTTTCTCTAATTAATGAATAACATTTTGATCAGGAAGGAGACCACAAAGGAAGTGCAGTTGTGGAAAATGGGGCTTCAACACCTTTACCTGCAGCGATCATGATAAGATCTCATAGTATATCAAATGATCTTCATGCAGTTCAACCTGATCCAGTTGCTGCAGATATTCTTCGAAAAGAACCACAGCAAGAATCATTTATCAAGCTGTTAACTGCTCCAAAGGGTATGGAGTTTGATATAAACAAAAGTACTCAATGGTATTTTAAGGGTAAAACAGTAGTGTTTCTTTTCAATTTTTGACACTAAATGGTGATGTTAATAATTCAATTGTTTCCCTTTTGCAATGGTTACATCTACAGGCTTGACCAGTGCTATTTTTATTTCATAATCACTATCATCTGACAGAATATCTCGATGATACACTCCTATGTGCATGTGTAGAATTTCTCAGCATCTTATTATTAGTTGTAAGCCTTGAACAAACATTAGTTGAATGTTGAAATTCAGATATTAATAATTGTGGCAAAAAGTAGTTCAACTTCCACTAATCTTGAGTTATGTGCCAACCAATTTCTTCTTTCTCTTGTTGATTAAAGGGATGCTTTTGCCATGGAATGTGCAGAATTTAAGTCACATGTTGATTTTATTAGAAGATTATTTCCATTAATCATGCTGTCACCTTGTTGTAATCATCCATAGAAAATTGGAGCACTTAGTTTTTTCTTTTTGTCTACCACATGGATTTGAATTTTTTTCCCCCTCAAACACGTAGGAGATGGATTTGAGTTAATGAAATTGACCATTTTTGAATTACTTCAGAGATTCCATCTCCTGATGAAATTGAGGTCTTCAAAATTCTTCAGAGGTGCCTTGAGCTAAGAGAATGTTATCTTTTTAGAGAAGAGGTTGCTCCATGGGAGAAGGAGGTCATAAATGATCCTGGTACTCCAAAGCCTAACCCCAATCCATTCACTTATGTGCCTGAACCAAAGTCAGAGGTAGCTTAGTTCTGCTTGCTGCATTTATATCTTCTATTTTTGGTCATCCAGATCTCAATTATTGCTTCTTCTTTCAGCATTTTTTCCAAATGGTTGATGGTGTTGTACATGTGTATGCGGATAAAGACTGTAAGGATTCCAGCTGGTGTATTCCACTTAACCAGATGATTTCAGTTTCCTAGGTCTCATCTGTTTCCCCTTTTGTTTTTGCCTCAGATACGGAAAGAATTTATCCTGTGGCTGATGCCACAACCTTCTTCACCGACATGCATTATATGCTCCTGGTGATTGCTGCTGGAAACACAAGAACTGTCTGTCACAATCGGTTGAATCTTCTCGAGCATGTAATCATATCATCAAATCAGAAGTATCTGAATTCCTTCCTAAAGTTTGTTAGTAGTGATTTGTTTCCTATTTCCTTTCAGAAGTTCAAGTTTCATCTGATGTTAAATGCGGATAGGGAGTTTCTTGCCCAGAAGACTGCTCCACATCGGGATTTTTACAATGTCAGGAAGGTTGACACTCATGTTCACCACTCAGCATGCATGAATCAGAAACATTTGCTGCGGTTCATAAAGTCCAAATTAAAAAAAGAACCTGATGAGGTATGTTCTTTAACCATTTGGTGAATGACTGTATTATGTATTGAAACATGATGTGTTGTCTTCTGATGATATGTGTTCATTCTTATGTATGCTGTCTTCTAGGTTGTCATTTTCAGAGATGGTACCTATATGACTCTAAAGGAGGTTTTTGAGAGCTTGGACTTAACTGGGTACGTTAAGAGATTATCTTATGTCCTTATGTTCTGGCAGTGTTGGTTAATATTTTTCTTATTTTTCTTCAGGTATGACTTGAATGTTGATTTGCTAGATGTCCATGCAGACAAAAGTACATTTCACCGTTTTGACAAATTTAACCTTAAATATAATCCATGCGGCCAAAGTAGGCTCAGAGAGATTTTCCTCAAACAGGACAATCTCATTCAGGGTAATTCTAAAGTTCTATTTTTTCTACAAAAAGTGCTTCTATTGTCAAAGCTTTTATACAACTTCCATTTTTCATTTTAAACTGTCATGCTTACAGCTCTATCTTACTATTATTATTTCTCTTCATCCTTTGCTCCTTTGGGAATCTAGATATAATGATATATGTCCATGCAAATTCAGGACCAATTTTTTTTTTCATTATATAGCTTAGGTCCTAAAAAATCAAGATAGCATTAGCCAGATAGGATACGATAATGACGGATAGCAAATTTAGTATAATAACTACTTACCAAAGAATCTTAAATATTACTCCCTCTATCCTGTTAAGGATAGAAAGTCTAGGGGGTATACTTTGCCCTCTCTAAGGTTTCCTCTTGTACCACTATATAGCGCCCCTTTTGGGGCTATTATCAATACAACCCATCTCTTTAACATGGTATTAGGACTAGGTTAGGGTTTCCCTGCCGCAGGTCCTGATGGATTCATCAAAAAAAAAATTTTGAATCGATCTGCCCTGTTGCTACACTATCCCATGGTACTTTTCATACTTCATACAGTGCTGCGGGTAGCCATTTTCTCTCAGTTTTTTTTTGATCGGATAGATCAATTCCATCTACCATGGCTTCGCAACTCCACCATCCTCTCACCGCTGCTTTCCTCCCTCAGCTGCCACCTCCAGATCCTCTCTGCTGCCGGCTGATCTACTCAATTGTGGCCGGCGATTGGATCATCTCTCTGCTGCTTCTTCACCCATTGCTCCTTCTCTCTTCACCCATTGCTGCTTCTCTCTTCACCCATTGCTGCTCCTCCAGCTCTCTTCCAGCGCTGGTGCTGCTCATCCACGGGTCGCGCGGTTCGTATTCCTCACGCCAAGTGCTGCATAGACCCAGAATGCTTCCCTTGGATGCACCCACGGCACTCGGATCCGTGCCCGGATCCGCCTGGATGTGCCTCAGTACAACGACCCGGGTAGATCTGATATGTCCAGCCGTGCCAGGCTTTGCTGCCCCTGGTGGCTCCGCCGGTCATGCAGTCGAGAAAGAGGCTTCTCCCTGGCCAGCTCCATGCAGTTCTGCTCGATCTGTTTCCCCCTGCATCCGTCACTTCCTGTTGCATTATGCCACTCCTGTCTTAGGTTTCTCCTCCTTTGTCTTCTTACTGTGTGCCGGCTCTAAATCAGTTTCTGATTTCCATCTAGGTTTAGTCTTCCGTTATGTCCACCTCCAATTTCTTTTGCTCTTTGTTCGTCTATGCCATGAGAGTCCATATATTCCTGTCTGTCTACCTCTAGCCTCTATTCTTGAATTAGCCGAATTTCACCATGTTTGTTAATTCCACTGCCGTTCTTTGATGTCATTAAGCCATCTAGATCTTCCAGTAGCATTCCTTGTCGTCTTTGTTTGGCGGCTTCGGCTACATGATCTAGGGCATTCCATTTGTGTTTTTGATCTTCTTTGCAACTTAGTGACAACTTTGTCTTGTTGTCCATCGCTACTTGATCAAGGACATTGCTTTGATGTCACCGTTGCGACTCTATACATGCACTTCTTTGGCTTCACTTGATGGACTTTAAAGACTTTGAAGTGTAGATTTTGGATGTAATAGGTTTAGCTAAGTTTCTTGTTGCTTAGTTTTATTGGTACTTAGCTTCCTCTTCGTCAAATGCAACGCTATTGCATAAGTCTTGCATTTGAGGGGTGGTGTTAAGGATGGAAACTCTAGGGGCGTACTTTTATGTTGTCCTCTCTAGGATTTCCTCTTGTAATATATAGCCCCTATTGGGGCTATTATCAATACAATCCATCTCCTTAACACATCCCACAATCAGCTTCGTATAAGGCCAAAATCTCCATCCCACAACCACTTTGTTGGTTGCTGGTACCTAGGTGAGCTCCTCGCAACTTGCGAAGGCAGCTGCGTTTCCCCATTAATTAAGTTGGTTAGGGCTGTTTAGCTCCCGCATGCATAAGCATCTTGTTTCTGATTCACTCTTTGTCTCCCTGCTGCTGCCAGGCTGCTGCACTCTTAATTTTCTTGCTGCACTGCGCTCTTCCTCTCCCTGCTGGCTGCTGCTACACTTTTAGTCCTTGCTGCCTTGTTTCTCTCGCTGCTGCGCTCTACACATCGCTGTTGCTGTTGTGCTCACGACAATGGAAGAAAAGCTTGTATGCGGAGTGAACTGGGTGCCTGACAGTAAAGACAGCATGGAGTTGGATGATGACACCAAGTTTCCGGACGATGTCTTAACTGCGGATGAGATGCCTGATGAGTTTGAAACTGAGATGCCTGAGATGCGGAGTGAGGATGAAGTTGAGGAGGAGATGCACATTACAGACACGATCGATGCCCTTTTGAAATTTGCTTCGATGGAGTTGTGTTTTTCTTGATCACAAGGCATGGCATGAAGTCCTTGATTTGATGAGGCTTCTCATGTTTCCGGCCTGTTATGGAGGACATGACGATGATACTAATGATGCTGTGCCTGCACTGTTCTGCATTGGATGTGGACTTGATAATAAAGTACCTTGATTATAAACTGGTAACGTTGTTTCATTAGTTTGCAAGCTCGCTGCTACTAGTTGCCATGCACTGAACATGTAGCTTGCATAACTTGGTAAGGCAAACGTAATTTAAGTGAGTAATTCCATTGCTTGGTTGTCAAGCTCCATGGGACATTCCAAGGTAGTGGGAAGGGTACCTATCATCTCCATGGTCCTTTTCTTCATATCTGGAATGTTGTAGTACTATCCACCATATTGCTTCATAACCTCCATCACGCAAGATTGTTGAGTTAAGAAAATTCGGTTAGACCGATCTGTTGGATAATCATGAAATGCCTCTACAACTTTGGTTACAATTTGCTCTACATTGTTTGGAGTTCCTTTATGAAACAAAGCTTGGATTGCTGCAAAAAAAAAAAAAAAACCAAAATGCAAAACATTTTGGTCAAGTGAATTAGGAGGTTGACAAGTTAGCTTTAAGTTCCATCCATCAGCTTGTGCAGCTTCAACAAATGCCAGGTCATTAACATTAATATGTCTTAGCTGTTAGAATTCACAGCACTCTTGTTAGAATTCACAGCACTCCAATCTCACCGCAAGGTTGCCGGTGAGGGGAGGAGTTTCACAGGTAAGTGGACAGGAGACAGGTATGAGGCGCTGCCCAATTTTTTGGTACAGTCTTTTGGTTTTTCTTAGCTTATATAGAAGATTACATGGAAAATAATCATCCTATTATAGGAACTATACAAGTTGCCGACAATCAGGCTTGATATCTTTCTAAAAACATAACTATGGAAAGTAAGAAGACTTGATACACAAGTAAACTACTCACCAGCGCACAAGTTTAATTTCCAACAAATCTCTGCCTAAACCTTGTGCGCCGGGTCTACTTCTTCAACTCTGATCTTGCTCCTTAACTCCTGGAACTTGGCTCGTCCCAGAGCTTTGGTTAGGATGTCAGCCAGCTGGTCATCAGTCCTCACAAACTCAATCTTGACCCTTCCCTCTGCTGCACACTCTCTGATGAAGTGATAGCTAATTCTAATGTGCTTACTTCTCCCATGATGCACTGGGTTCTTTGCAAGATCAATTGCTGACTTGCTGTCCATCCTCAATACTGGTGGTTTGATCTCCTTCCCCATAATTTCAGACAGTAGCCCAGCAAGCCACACTGCTTGACAAGCTCCTGCTGAACCTGCCATATATTCTGCTTCACAGGTTGACAAAGCCACTGATTTTTGTTTCTGAGATTGCTAAAAAACTGGGCTTTGTCCAAAGAAAAACAGAACTCCAGATGTGCTCCTGCTATCATCCATGTCACCTCCTAGATCACTGTCAGTGAAACCTGTTAGCCGCAACTCTCCAGGTTTCCCTCTTTGATATGTAACTCCATAACTTCGTGTTCCAGCCACATAACGGAGAATGTGCTTCACAGCAGCCTTGTGATCTTCTCGTGGATCCATCATGAACCGGCTCACAAAACTCACAGAGAAAGCCAGGTCAGGGCGAGTGTGGATCAAATACCTCAGTGCTCCAATGATACTTCGGTATTCTGTTGCATCCACCACTTTGTCTGAGCTCTGCTTGGTCAGCTTCAGCCTTGGCTCCATGGGTGTGTGGCATGGGTTGCAGTCCCCCATTCCTGCTTTCTCTAGGAGTTTTTGAGCATAAGCACCCTGATGAATTGAGATGCTATTTTCCCTCTGGACCACCTCAATGCCTAGATAGTAGCTGAGTAAGCCCAGGTCACTCATACGAAATCTCTGCCTCATCTCCTGTTTGAAGGTGCTGTTGTTGCTGCCCAGTGCACCAGTGATCAGCAAATCATCAACATAGACTCCTACCACCAGAGGTTTATTCAAGACACTCCTGGTGTAGACAGCATGCTCATGGTTACTCCGAGCAAAACCTAGTGAGCTGAGTGAAGCATGAAGCTTTGAATACCAGGCTCGAGGTGCCTGCCTCAGCCCATACAAAGCTTTCTTTAATTTCAGCACTTGACCTTTTCTTCCTAGGACAAAGCCTGGTGGCTGATAAACATAAACCTCTTCTTTTAAAACACCATTCAGGAATGCAGACTTGACATCCATATGGTGCACTCGCCACCCTTCATGAGCTGCAGTAGCAAGAATTAATCTAACAGACTCTATTCTTGCCACAGGAGCAAAAACTTCTTCAAAGTCAATGCCCTGTTTTTGTACAAAACCCTTTGCAACCAATCTGGACTTGTACTTAACAATCTGCCCATGCTCATCCTTCTTTGCCTTGTAAACCCACTTCAGCCCAATTGCCTTGTGACCTACAGGAAGATCAGTGACTTCCCAGGTGCTGTTCTCCTCAATTGATCTTGGTTCTTCTTTCATGGCTGCATTCCAGTGTGGGTCTTGCTCTGCCTCTGCAAGTGATGCAGGCTCCTTTGCACTCACTATATTCAGCTCCTCTGTAACCAGCCTCTGTGCCTTCCCTGGAATGACAGAGGGACCAAGGATATTGTCGATCCTTCTGAACCTCAGTTCTTCTTCTTCCTCATAATCAGCATCAAGGTCAGGTTCTGAGCTTGGTGGTGTTGCAAACTCCACAAGTGGTGCCTTAGCTACTGGAGGTGTACTTTGCTGCCCCTGATCAAGCTCCTCTTCAGGTTGGCCTGCAGTGATTGTGGTGTACTCCACAGTGAAAGGTTCGGAGCTGCATGGCTCTGAGCCATCATCCTCCTTCTCCCATCTCCATTTTGCTTGCTCGTCAAACACAACATCTCGAGTGATATGAACTCGCTGGGTCTGTGGATCATATGCCCTATAAGCTTTGGTCCCAGGCTCATAACCAACAAAGATCATCTTCCTTCCTCTGTCATCTAGTTTCTTGAGGTGTGGCACTGTGTTCTTCACATACACAATGCAACCAAAAATGCGAAGATGGTGTACAGCAGGTTTCTTACCATACAGAGCTTCAAATGGAGTCTTTCCTTTCACACTCTTTGTTGGTGATCTGTTCAGCAGATATACTGCTATCACCACTGCCTCTCCCCAGAAAAAACCTGGTAGGTTCTTGGCTTTCATCATACTCCTTGCAGCTGCAACCACTGTCTGATTTCTCCTCTCCACCACACCGTTCTGTTGCGGTGAATATGCTGCAGTTAGCTGGCGCTGGACTCTCTCCTGAGTGCAATATTTGGTGAATTCATGTGAAGTGAATTCTCCACCTCTGTCAGTGCGCAAGCACTGCAGTTTCACCCCGGACTTTGCTTCTGCAACAGCCTGCACTCGCTTGATGGCGTCTGCTGCCTGATCCTTGGACTGAAGCAGCTCAATCCACATGAATCGGCTGTGATCATCGACAAGGAGTAGGAACAACCTTTTCCCACTCGGTGTGATAGGTGAGATTGGGCCGCACAGGTCGCCATG